>SCLH01000192.1:763498-784249 GCA_004367855.1 Oikopleura vanhoeffeni
AAATAGAATCGCGAGAACAAAGATAAATCTTTCTAATGTGTGTTTCAGAAATCTCCAGTCTGCATTTGTCTAACCGTACGAAGCCTCTGAAATCCCAAAAATCATTAACACCATCCCCTTAAAATATATTTGTAATGCAACCCACTTTTCTCAGCATGATTACTGAAATATTATAAGAGATATAAATCAACGGTTTTTGTATCATGTACACAAGTAAAAAGTTTTGCCATGGCCTTAGTGCACACAATTATCTTTTGAACACAAATTGTAACATCTAACAGCCCCGCAGTGCCCGCCGGGAGGCGATGCTTTATCAATTATGATTAAAGAGAGAAGCCTGATAATAAAATATTAATTGAGTGATTTTTAAAGGAATTATTTTAATTTATGGAATTGCATTTGACGGTTCACTATGGGCATCACATTTTCTTGCATCAATCCCAGATCTTCCCGCCGGGAAGCAAAACTATTAAAATTTGTGTCGAAATTAAAAAATTTAGATCGATATATTTATGAAAAGAAATATTTTTCGAAAGTAACCATGTTTTTTGTATGATGTACTCAAGTAAAGTACTCAAGTTTGTATATCTTTGGGAGGCAATACTATTCACGAACTAGATCGTTTTCTAAAAATCAGTTTCAAACATTTTTACAGCAAAAAGTTATATCATACTCTCAGTGTACACAATAATACAGAATACATCCCCCGGCAGGGCCGGCCAGGAGGCAATGCTATATTAATTATGATTAGAGAGAATCCTTATAAAAAATCTAAATTCAATGATTTTAAACAGAATTAATTTAATTTATGGAATTGCATTTGACGGTTTACCATCAGAATCATATTTTCTTTCATCAATCCTTGTTTTTTTACATTAAAAAGTGTTGTCATGCCTAAGTGTACACAATATTACATACAACAGCCCCCGGGAGGCATTACTATTGAAAATAATGTCGAAATAAAAAAATTTAAATCGATATATTTATGCAAAAAAAATATTTATCAAAAATTCCCATGTTTTGCCTCAGAAAACCGGTAATTTCATAAGTCTATTACCAGTGAACCAGTTGACTTGGAAAAAACAAAAAAGTTTTACATGTCAAACATTTACTTTGGTAAATGATACAAAAACCTTTTCTCGATATCTCTTATAATCTCAGAGTTATCATGCTTACAAGGGTTGGTTTCATTGAAAAAAAGCTACGTTAAATATTTTTTGTTTGAAAAACCCTGCCTACAGAATGATATATTTTGTTGTTTTTTGAGATATTTTATATAACAAATTACTTTTCGAACCAACTTTTCGCAAAAAACTTTTTTAAAAAGTAAATTCGATAGTTTTTTGATGATAGAAAATCGACAAAACGAAAACTTTGTCGAATTCGAAAAGTTTAATTTGAGCTCAAAATTTTCTTAAAAAGCAATAATTCGAAAATTCTGTAGTTACAAAAGTTGCCTGGATTATGGAGCATTACTTTGATGATATATTGAGAAGAATATATAAACCCAGTAAAAAGTTTTTCTTCAAGAGTCGATATCCACGGATATCCGTATCTGTCAAAATGCACCGACCCCTTAAGGGAGTTCTGGCTGCTAACACAGCAAATGCTGGGGAGTTTTTGACTACTTTTTGAAGCCTGATACATTTTGTTTGCAATGTTGGAAAGTAAGAATAAAAGAAAAATATTGTTTCGTGAACACTGATGATGATTTTAAAATATGTCAATTTATATTTTAAATCGTAATAAGCTCGTAAAACACTTTACGAGAACGCTTTTTCTTAAGCCTTNATACATCAAGTGCGCACCGCTATAAACATAAAAGCAGCATGTCAATATCATTACAAACAATCAAAGGCCTGATTTCAGTTAGTACCTATTAGTGTTGAACTTTTTAAAAAATACTTTTCTATCGCAGTTTTTGATGCAGAATTCAACTTCGCTATCAAAATAACATTTTTGTACATATTTATGTGATATGCTATTTTTAGTTAAAACTCTCAAAAAAGGGTTCAAAATCGAATTACAAAAAAAAAATTTCGTATTTATTTGCTTAATTTATCATACAAAGAAAGATAATTTTTGCATGCAATCCAGCACTCAGAACCCTCTTAAGCCAATTTTCTCTTCAGTGTTACTCTTGATTTCTTTTAAGCCTACTTTCGAAAAAATAAAAGCACATTTTTTTTCGAAATAATTTGAAAAATTAACCTAGGATGAGATAGATTTTTTGATTAAAATGCCCAAAAAACAGTGGTTTATTGCATATTCTAGAAAAACTATAGCACTTATCGACAAAACGGCTCCCCTTGCGTAAGGCCTACTAATTATACAGTTTTTGTTAAAAATCAAGGATAATTTCAAAATAAAACCTAGTGAGAGATAGCTTTTCCGCTTTGATTAGCTTGTCTTTAAAGGTTTCGTATATAGAAGTGTATAGATACAAAAAATTGACATATTTTTTTCGCAAGCTAAAGACTAGTGCGACAAATTGACTAATCCAACGAGTATCCGGAAAGCCTTGTTTGGCTTATTTTGATGTGAATATGTCAATTTAGGAACCACCATACGGTAAATTGACATATTCACATTAAAATAAGCCAAACAAGGCTTTTCGGATAAAAGTTGGATTAGTCAATTTGTCGAACTAACCTTTAGCTTGCGAAACAAATATGTCAATTGTTTTGTATCCTTACACTTCTATATACGAAACCTTTACAAGACAACCTAATCAATGGTCCATTACCTTAATTAACTAAAATAAAACAGTCCTACGTGATGATAGAAATTTTAACGAAAAAGTTAAAAATGGGTCAAAAATATATAAATATATATCAAAATATATATTTTTTTTAAATTCAGCCCGAATTTTCAAAAACTCTAGAATATTGCTGAACTTGACTTGTGTGTTTTATTTTAAAAAATTTTTAATTGTTAAAATGCATGATTATGTTTAAATAAACGAAAAAGTTAGCAGAAACCAAAAATGAAAATTTACAAGAGTCACCAACAGAGATTATACTTTCAGTCAATAACGGACGAGAGAAGAATGAACGAGCAATCTAGTTTATAAAGCGATGCATAGAACATGGAGTTCAACCCAAATTTTTTAAGTTACCGAATGCTTTGAAAAGTCAATTAAATAATGATGAAATTTACAATATACAAAAAAGAATTTGAAACGAACTTCAAACACCAAAAAAATTTATCACCCCTACTTAAAAATAATTTTGAAGCAGTTACATTAGATTTTCAATTACATTACTAATAATAAATTCGAATTTGAAAGTTCTATCAGAAACATTAAAAATAAAATTTGTCGAACTGAGGCGGAAAATGACAAAAAAAAGAGATAAAAAATTTAGACTTCTCAGAAACGAGAAATCCAGAAAATTTTCAAAAGTTGAAGTGTTTAATATTTCATCAAAAACTATACCAGAGGAAATTAAAAATTTCTCAGTTGGGTAAAACTTATCTGTAGGAGGAGCAGCGAGAGAATCAAATAACTACTGCGAAGTAGAAAAATGTTTAGTTATTGCGCGAAAAAATGGTATAAATGAAGAGAACATAGTTAAATTAAAATGTAACTCTACTTTACAGCCATGGATTTGGAAAAAACGCAAACCTTTGACGAGCGTAAAATGGAATTAAAAACGTTTCTTAGAAATAATCCAGATCTATGCTGTGTTAATGTAGATAAAAAGTTTCCTGTTTGTTTTATAGACAGAGATACATATCACCAGAAGTTAACAGAATTTTTTTCAGATGCCGAAATTTGAAATATAAAAAATTATAATCATAAAACTGAATTAGAAAATTATAACAAGCTCTTCAGGAAACACTAGGGAATTGTCTTAGTAAAAAAACTTTACAGTCGCTAGAGGCGCAACATTCTATAAGTTCAGGCTATGGCCTTAAATAAAACTTCATAAGGAAAACAAAGAATTAAGGCCAATTATAACGGATTATAATTCTATGGTATATAATGCACATGAATATATCAAAAAACTTATTTCGCCGATAATGAAAGAGTGTTTGTTTCTAGTTGATGACCCAAAAATGTTTAACCATTACACACCAATAATTTTCTATCTCATTACACACTTATTGTACTTAATTGTTTAAGGAGCGAATTTTGGCTGATTCGGAAAAATTCGATGAACAAATTCATGAAGTGTTAACTTTTGACGCTAAACGTCTATTCACTAGTGTAAACACGATAAGAGTCATATCTGAAATTCTGAAAATTATTTACAAAAATCCAGGTCTTTATTTCAAAGAAAAGGATGTAGATGGGCGACTTTTACCTTTTCCTGTAACATCCAATTTGAGAAAATTTTTACATAATGTGCTCCAGAATTTTAATGTTTTCGAATGTCAACTTGGAATTTTTAGGCAAAGATCAGGTTTGTCCATGGGATCTTGCCTTTAACCATGTCTCAGTAATATTTTTGTTAATTTACTCGAAAAGTCAGTAATACCAAATTTTTTAAAATCAAAACAAATCCTACATTGGAGTAGATTTGCGGATAATGTAATATGTATATGCAGAAAAGATTCAGTGAATACAATTTTTGAAAAAATAAACAATTTTGACCATCGTTTGAAATTCACCATTGAAAGAATGAAACAAAATTTAAAGCAATTTCTGGATTGTAAAATTTTCATCGAAAATTCTAAAATTAAATCTGAAAACCTTCAAAAAAGGTCTAGACACGGTTTTTACCAATTATGAGCATGATGTTTCCTCGATGAATATAAGCACATTCTATTTACGCAGTTACATAGAACTCGAAACTGTTGTTCTGATAGAAACATATGAAAAAAGTCTAGACGATCTTCGCACCTTCAAGAATAATAACTATCCACCATGGCTTGTTGAACAAAAAATATAAAAAAACTCGAAAATGACAAAAAACCGCCTCGGGAAGAAAAGTTTCATACTTTTTGTTTAGATTACAATTCTCACCGTGTTGATTTTTACGCAAAACAACTTTTATTAAAAAATAAAACAAATCCACTCCAGATAAATCAATTAACTTATGCTACCGTAGTATAAAAATTTCACAGTTATATTCCCACACTAACAAACCTATAAATGAGACTTTCACAGTTACAAACTTGTTTATAATTCACCTGCAGTGTCTGCTTCAGCCTACATTGGTCGGTGTAAAAGACAACTAAAAGTATGCGGCTTAAGAGCATCAGCAGCCTTCAATTATAAGGAATTTTAGGCACATGCTTACATGCGAAAGTTACAAAACTAAGAAAAAACTCTTCATGGAAGAATTCAAAAATCTACCAAAACCTTTAAAATTAAATGAATTACAGAAAGAAAATGAATTTTACAAATCTAATTTTTCTATTCTACAAAAAAAATTCCGGAATGTTTATGAAAGATTAGGATCAGAAGCTTTCTATATTCGTATGTATAGACCAAATCTAAAAATTCAAACAAACACCTGGAAATATTTTTGTTTATTTTGAAACAGGGCAAATATATTTTTTTTAAATTCGGCCCGAATTTTCAAAAACTCTAGAATATTGCTGAACTTGACTTGTGTGTTTTATTTAAAAAAAAAATTAATTGTTAAAATGCATGATTATGTTCAAATAAACGAAAACGTTAGCAGAAACGAAAAAAAAGGAAAAATATATAAGTTATATAATATTTAACGCAGGTCGAACCTTAAAATTTTAAAAAAGTCGATAAAACAAATAATATGTTCTTGAAATTGGTTTCAAAACAAAATTTTTCTGCAATTTCTGGGTCAATTTATTCTAGATTATAGTCAGTAGGTTTTATATCAGCTACAAATCTCCGTGAAAATCTGCGCAGATACAGTATGAAGATTACGGTGACAATGAAGAATATCGATAATATGTGAAGTGGAGAGTAACGACTTTTTGAATATTTTTGAAATTCAATTTCGACTAAGTAGTAATGGGCATAGACACCGACAGTGGTTCCAATATGCATGAAATGGTGAGAATGGCCAATTAAATCAAAAATCCCTGGAGCTAGCCGTTCGGGAACTTTCCTAAAATAAATTAAATTGAGTAAATATCAAAGAAAATAGAAATTTTGCTTAAAATCGGTTAAAAATTTTTTTGAAAAAGTTTTACGAAAAAAATCCTTATTAATTATGCAGCATAATTTATGCTTAACCCTTGGAGGCTCCAACCCGATTAATTGACTCGAAAATTTCATAACCTTTAAAATACTCTACAGACTGTTTATCATTATTCAAGATAAAATTGACGAGAAAAATTCAGAAATCTCAATTAAAACGTTCTATCACCAACTGTTTAAAATGTATTTTATCTTAATTTTAGCTCTCTTTAAACTGACTGGCTATACGAAAGATTTTAGGTGAGTCTTCTAGTTATTTATAAATACGAACTAAGTTCCTCTGCTATAGCGCGATTCAAAGTATTTTTTTTATTCATTTTCGAGATTATCGAAATCTCTTTTTTTGAAAAATAAATTGCTCTGATCATAAATTATTTGAAATTGCGGCAAAGTACCGTTTATAAAGTTAATACGATAAACAAAATAATACTATGCGAGTGATTCAGCTTTATATTCAGCAACTGTTCTTTTGACCGATTGCAATCAAGAAATATGGTGAAATACGACCAAAAAATGATATTTCTTTGATAATATCACATTTTCAGAAACTAAATTAGTTTTCTTTGAAAAATAAGTTTTAAATATAAATCAAAGCTGATCGTTATTTTAGAATCAATATAGAATTAATGATGTGTTGATATGATAATTCAATTATTAGAATTAACGTTATTTGGTTAACACAATAATTCTTAACTTTTATACCGTTAATTGTATTATACAGCCTGAGTTTTCTCGTTTACTGCGTTTTTTTATTCCGCAAAATGAAGCAATCAGATACAGGTATTTCGGATATTGACCAAATACCATCGAGTATTTTTGCGGAATAAAAAAAACGCAGTTAATGAGAAAACTCAGGCTGTAGACTATTATTATATAGCACTGGTTTTTAGTCCTCTTGAAATTTTTGTGCAAAATCGGAATAAAATACTAAATTTTTTAAAATTTATTCGAAAACTTATCACACTAAAAATCCATATCGACATGAATGAAATAAATGAAAAAAATGGCATTTTAACAGCTAATTTAGAGTCTAAAATTAGACAACTTACGTGACATTAAAACAAAAAGCTCCAATAAAATTTGCAAAACAATGAAGTTTGAATAAAAGTACACTTTGATACGAAACATTTTTCGATGCCATGAACTTGAAAATGGGATACTGGACAGTGACAAATGGCAGAACAAAGCAAAGAGTGCGATACAAATATTTATTCCTTATTTGTGGTAGACGAGTGAAGCAAGAAACCCAAACTGTGAAAAATCCGACAATTATTGATAATCCAATGTACGTAGTTGGTCCGACTTTAAGAAGGATGGAAAATGAGTCGACTTAACCTTATCGATTACTATCCCCGGGTGCAAAAAAAGACTCGTTTTTTCTTTAAGAAGAAGAGTCTTACATTGTATCCATTTTCGGTCACTAATTACGTAGTCCACTCGTCTTATTCTAAGAATTCAAAAGAGACGGCAAAGGAAAAAGTTCCAATACCTAATTACGTTAAGTTTCTCTGATGACTAGGCTTTCATGCACGCAGGCTAAGAGAGATTAAAAATCGGAGGATGGCAATCTTGATAATTTTGTGCAAAAAAACGAAAAAAAAATAGAAAATTTTCAAAATGCGATATTTTCGAATGACCGGAAGGGACCTGAAAGGGGTATCAAACAAATTTTCAGAAAATTCTAGGAAAAATGGCTGGTAAATGAAAATTCGAAAATTTCTATTTCTATCGATTTTTCAAATTAAAATCTTTGAAGCTCAAAGTTTGAGCATAAAAGAATCACTTTTGCTCCAAGGGATTGTAGTCGATATATCGAAAATCCTCCCTACTGCGCCTTTTACACCAGTAGGCGTAACTATGGAGCCAGTGTCCAATCAGAATACTCAATTGTCGACTTAATTAAAAAATCCCGCTATTTCATTGGTAACTTACGCCTACTGGTGTAAAAAGCGCAGTAGTGAGGATTTTCGATATAGATAAATGTTGTAATGTCCACCCTTTGCTAAAGAATCAGCCCAAAATGAATCGGGGAAAATACAGGCCCCCTGCAGCATAGAACCAGCTATTGTATAGTAGACAATGCTTGAATAATCGCAGGCAAAGCAGACGTGACGCGCACGGAATGACATACAATTCAATAAATGTGCAAACGATGACGTCATGAAAAGTGCCATTATGGTAAACTAAAATTGATAAATAAATATTTCGTTGTTAATTTTCCTCGAAAAAGACATATTCTAGTTGCCAAAATTTTCATATTTCATCTTGAGTGAAATTTATGGATCATAATTTTTTCACAAAAACTTAGCAAAAAATAAAAATTCTGAAATGTCAGTACGCGATCTCCAGATTTTTTTGTTAATTTTCACGATTAAACTTATATTTTTCATGTAAATCTTTCTCATGTTATTCAGAACAAAAAAGGAAAGATAGCATTTTTCGATTTTTCACTGAAAGTGCCGTTTAATCTATTTTGGTCACGGAAAGTTATATTTTGTACGAATCAAACATTTTCTTAGTCTGATTGATTTTTAAACGTTTCCGACCGAAATGTTGATTGTAAAAATAAATTCTTTAATTGCATGGTCTTTAATTTATAAAGTGATTAAACTTACCTGAAATAGGGCCATAGGAGTTTTTTCTTCTTCGGATGTTGTGATAAAATTGAGGAATTTAAAGGCCATAAAAACGCCAGGAATAAAATGAGTCCAGAAATTAAGTAATTCATTGTGAGGTTCAAATGCAGACCATAAAGCGCGTTTTAGAGTCGTTGGAACTGGGCGATAACCTAAAAAAATACTTAAATTATTGATCGTTTAAGCGCTAGAACATAAAACATTCTATTTTGTTCGACAAATTTCAAGTTTTTTTGAGAATTTTTTGTCGATTTTTTTTCGAATTTTGTTTTTTTATAACTTAACAAGCCACGTTGAGTTCAAAAATCATAAAATCAGGTCCATAGCATTTTAGTTCAATAGGTATAGAGTCTATACTATAGACTGCCTATAAAACCCCCTTAAGAATTTTTGCGAGCTCCGGTTTATTAATTATCGTCTCAAAAACCTACGATATGCTACCATACGGTATGCTTGACTCAAGCAGCTTGAGCGTAGGTGACCACATATTTTTTATTTGATATTTGAAAAATCATATGACATTTTTTGGGATTTTCGGTCGAAACTATTTGGAAATATATTAAAATTTTCCTCATTTCTTGTTCAAAATTTTTCAAACTAATTTTTCTGAAATCCTCAGCTGAAAATATTGGGAATGGCTACTTTCACTATATTTAAATATGTTTCCGTTTTGTTTCTTCGCTCTTGTTGATACTCTGAATCATACTTTTTTGAACGAAACTACGGATCGGCAGAAATACTCCAAGGCCCTCATTATCCGGAACTAAAGAAATTTTATCACACTCAAACTTGCCGAATTGATAAGCCGACTCATCCACTGTTTTCAATTTATTTTATTTAACTCATGCAGAAAAATATTTCTTTCGATGTGGTAAAATTTTGGTTTTTTCCGTTTTTTTCACAAATTTAAATTTTAGATTTTGACGTAGAAATCGTATAAAATAAAATTTAATTAATCCGAGTCGGTGGTCGAAAGCGTATTTGAGGGCTTATAAGTAACAAATAAAAAATAATAAATTTTACTGTTATTTAGAAACCATGGAACAAAACGCGCGTTTTTTGAGTGTTTTTTCAAAAGACGATTTATGAAGTGAAAAATAATCAATCTGAAGAAATTCAGATTATACAAAGTAAGGTGAAAAGTGGCAACTTGTGTTCGAAAAAGTTTTTATTTGAAAATTTTGAAAGTGGCAAAAAGTTTCCTATCAAGACAAAAAAAATTGAAAAAGTGCAAATCTGTCAAAATGCACCGACCCTCTTAAACAAGCAAAAAAATGAAAAAAACGTAAAATCGTTTTTTTCATATGCTACATAATTCAGAATTTTGCTGTATTTTTCTGAAAGTTGTGTAGGTTTAAAAGAATTAGGAGAAGTTTATTAAATTTAAAAATTTTTCTGTTTGATCTATAATTTGTGGGAGGTTGATAAATGTTATTGAATTTTGGCGACTTCATAACAATCTGAAGCCTTTTTTTAGTTTTCGAAACTGTTTTAGGAAATTGAAATTAAGCTACAATACAACATTTATCTTTGAGGCCGTTATTTTTGTTCAAAAGACGGTGAGTTTATTAACCAATCACCGGCATTTTTAAGTCAAGTGAATAGCCCTGTGAAAGCCAAAACTCCCGGGGAGTCTCCCCACAAAAAAAGTTCACAAATAGTACCTGTATTGTATTTAAAAACTCGAAAACATATATATAGTCTATAAGGGGCCTCGAGTGAGTGTTTGTACTCGGTATGTATTGTACTTAAGTATTTTGATTCAAAGTTCAAAATTCTAGACCATTATTTAGATAGATGTGGAAATCAAAATATGTTTTCGAGTTTAAAAATCGCTGAAGTTCAATTGAAAAAAACATTTCTCAATACTACGCTTAACTCCCAGAGTAACTTCATGGTCACGCGTGACCATTTTCTGTTTTTTCTGTATTATTTAACTTAAAGTCTAGAACATTTTTATTTTAGGATTCTCTGGGAGTTAACCGAAGCACAGAGCCGATATATCCATTATTATGCCCGGGTCACTTTTAAAACTTATTTGCCTGTTAAAAGAATAGGGAATAAGTTTTTAAAGTGACCCGGGCATAATAATGGATATAGCGGCTCAAGCCTACTTAAAACCTTTTAAAAAGGGCAAAAAAATGTCGCAGAATTGTTTCCTTTGAAAACATAATAGAGAATTTTGCGGCGATTCCAAAAAAAATGTTTGCATATTTTGTTCGAATATTACGGGGAGTTGATTTTTTGCGATTTTTCGCCGAAGTTGTACTTCTAAAAAATAAAAATCGACCAGGTCGAAATCGACCTATTGTATCAGTGAAAAATGAAACTTGTCAGTTTTCAGGAAAGTGTTTTTTGCATGCATAACACTTAGAATAAAAATTTATTGGCATCTAGGAACAGATATTTTTCTTCGGAAGTGAAATTTCAAAATATCTATTGAAAATTTATTTATTACAAAAATTAATTCAAGCAATCAAAAATTGACCACAGAGTTACTTGATTACTATAAATACCTGAAAATTATAATAAAAGTGTTATAATATGCTGTTATTGGGAAAAATAAATATTTTAATAAATAATCATGATTTTTTCAACAAATTTTTGACTTATTTAAAAAGCACTTTTGATTAATAATACTCAAATCTAATACGACCAAACTGAGACGTAGCTCAGACCCTTGTGCGTCGATTCTCGAAGAAATATAGTTTGTGGGGACAACTGTGTGCTAGTATCACGTAATATGCTGAACCTTGCTTTCAAAACTTCATTTTCTAAAAATAAAAATTCTGAAATTTGAAGCTTCGAATGCAAAAATAAAACCTTTCAACTTTCTTATGCAAAAAATGGAATCCCAACTGCCAACGGCGGCCATAAGGACATTTTAACCACGATTAATTCTCAGCTAAAAAAATGAAGGCAGCGAAGAGGCAATATGTTGAATTTGGGGCGGTCACAAGGACATTTCAACCAAACTGATATTTTAGGGCGGCCATGAGGACAATTTAACTAAACTGATATTTTAGGGCGGCCATAGGGACATTTTAACCAAACTAATATTTTGTCTTTATGGCCGCCGTGATCGATATACCGGCTCTAGTGCCTTGGCGGAACTTTTTTTCTGTGCTTACAGGGATTTAAAGCTTCAAATCAAAATAGTATCGCATACATATTGAATTAACATAACTCGTAGCGTTGCAAAGTGGATCAAAGTTTTTTTTTATTATTTCACTTTAATTCTAGAAAATATTTATTTTAAGGCGACACTACGAGTTAACTCTCAGCCGCTAAAATGAATCTGCGTAGTCCTATGAAATTTTTACCTCTTTTTGACCCATAAACATTAACGCATTATCTTTAACAAAACTGATGATCAATTTTCTGGTCAATACACGTTTGTGCCTTTTTTTAATTAAAGTATTTCTCTTTGTGAGTAATAATCAAATTTTCTTAAAAAAATTTAAAACAAATTTTCATACTGAAAAATGAGAGTGACCTTTTTTTGTCGTGCCTACCAATTTTTTGGTCACTCGGTAATTTATAACTTGGTTTTTGATTTGAACTTTTTTGCGAACTCTAGTTATGACGCATCATATTTAAAAAGTTCGAAATTGTGGGCCCTTAAACCAAAATCCAAATACTAAGTAATTAGTTAAATCAAAAATTCTCTAGAGTTCAAACTTTATTGGTACCTTTAGAGCTTCCGATCAAAATATCGATTAGGTCTCCCGAGAGTTTAAAAAAGTTTAAACCTGCCACAGACCTCTCGCAATATGATTGGACCTGCCTATAAACCATAAGCAAGATGTGTCATAACTAGAGTTTGCAAAAAAGTTCAAATAAAAATCAAACTTATGAATTACCGAGTGACCAAAAAATTGGGCACTTAAAGCGCGCGTTAAGTGACCAAAATAAAATTTCCCCTATCAAAATGGCTTAGAAAAAAATGACAGGTGTGAAATGGGGTCAAGCACAGCGAACAAATTTTGGGCACTTAACTCCCGTAGTGTCTTTTGCACCATCCGTGGTGCAATGGCTTTTAATCGCAATTTTAAGGACCACTTAACTCGTAGACCTCGATTTTAACCAACTATTTGCCGCACACCATTTAATCGCATTTTACGCGACGCTTAATCATTAATGACAAGATCAATTATAAAGTTATCGATAAATTTGAAACAAAATGACGTTTGTGCGTTTTTTTTTTGAAAATTTTTGCTGTATTACAGTACTTATTTTTTGCAAAAAAAATTTAAATCATCAAAAAAAGCCTTTGAGCGGGATCAGAAAAAAATCGAAGACTTTTTTCCATAACACCATAGCCCCAAAATGATCACGTGACGTATATTTAAGGAATAAGGTTGATAAAATAGTACTGTTTTTATTCAAAATTGCTTAAATCAATTTGTGAAAGAAGTGAAGTGGTTCCTTAGAAGTTTTTAAGACTTTTTCTCCCGTTACAACCAAGTCTAAAAACGATCACGTGACCTTCAAATTCGGAAATAAGGTTTTGGTTCAAGTTAAACAAATAGTGATCTAATGTACGCCGAAAAAATTTTTGGGCCAATTAAACACCTTAATTCAAGAGTTTTGAACATAATAATATTCTCCAAAAACTTCACGTGATCTTATTTTTCGAGAAATAATGATTAATTTATGACATATTCCAAACCTTATTTTTGGATTATTTCATCACGTGATTTTATTCGGACTTTGGTGTGATGTGAAAAAAGTCTTAAAAAACGGTTGAAGTTGACCTGGAATTTTTTTGACGTAATTTGAGTAACTTTTTCAAATTACTGTACTATGTTTTCTTCAAAAGGTACTCAAATCACGTGGAAGACCCCTTTTAAAGAATCGTCACGAATTTCTAAGACTTTTATTGCATTTTTAAATTGGGCTCCGGTTAAATAGAGCAGTTCTAGACGTCCAAACTTCCGAAATAAGGAAAATATAAGAATGCGTAGGCGACAGAAAGAAGAGAGAAAATAAATCGTCCACAAAAATTAAAACAAGCCTCATTTTCTAGAGAAATTGTTAAAAACAATTCAATTGTGTTTGCAGATTCAACCCAAATTGGCGACGGTTTATATATTTCAAATTTTAAAATGTTCAAATTAACCCTAAATCGTGTTACTCTTCATGTGCACTTCTGTTTGTCAACTTCGGCGAAATGAGAAGTTTTTAATTTTCTTTATATCACATTTGATGACTTTTTATAAACTTTTAAAAAAAATGTTTTATAGGACAGTAGAAAATTCTTTGTATAATATATTATCATTGAAAAAATATATGTTGATAATGAATCGTCGGTTATATGCTTGATTCAAATGCAACACCACGGATGGTGCAAAGACACTACGGGTCCAGAGATTGTCGGCCACTACCGGAGTTAAAGCACCCCCGAAAAATGAATGTTTGGTATTTTTCCACAACATGTGAAAACAGAAATGTTCTTAATTTCCGAGATTTGAAGCCATCAAACTAACTATTGATTAACTTTCGTGTTAGAAAACAAAATATGGCGATTTATAAAAATATCATTCGAAAAAACGATTAAATTCTTTCAAGTTCGTAATTATTTCATTTTATGAGGGATTTGCAACAGTCTTTCCTACAGTTATAACGAATTTAGGAAAACGATAGTGACAGGTCTGCCTACGTATTTTGTGGTTAATAAAATCTGAAAGTAATTTTTCTATCTTTAAAACTCATTGAGGAGTAATATTATTAAGACAAAACATCACTTTATTTTGAAGGTTGTTCCCTATTGGTCGAGCAATCAGTGATCTTCAATCATTTTTCAGGATGTGAGATTTTTGTTTTGATATCACATAATATTTAACTAGTGAATCTACAATCTGTAGTAGTCCAAATATTAAACCCGCGAATCGTCATTATTTCATGACGGGTAGTATCGTCGGGTACCCTTTCAATATTCATTATGCCTGAAATATCGACATATATATATTAAAAATCGATATGACTTTCATTTTTCACCACATTGTACGATAAAAGATTAACAGAAACATTTGTAATTCGCCAAAATTAACACTAACAAGTATCAAATAAGGTTATATCTGATCATTATATAATCTAATAAAGAGCCCCTTTACCTAATCTAATTTTCCGGCACATGGGTTATAAAATAATGTTTTAATTAAAAATCTTTAAGATGCAGCATCTTAGATGCTTTAAATTATAAATTTAAAACATACTAGACAAGCCAAAAATCAGCCAAGTGAGCAGTTTTGAGGTTTTGCGTTAAAATTTACTCATAAAAAATTTCTCATTAAAATCATGTCTATTTTTCTCATAATGACAATTTTTGTTATTTTTCAAATCAATGAATTTAAAAAAATTAATATGATTTCAAGAAAGGTCTTTTTATTTGTAAGAAATTTCTGACGATTTTTTAAATGTTTTTCCTGAAAGTAATATTTTTTAACCGGCTAAAATTTGAGAATGATTCCAGGAATTTCTAGAAAACATTTTTTTGTCGTGCCTACCTTTTTTCAAATAACAATTTGAAGTTTATAAACTGCCTTAAAATTTTTTTAAAGTTTTTTGAATTTACCAAAAAAAAACTAAATAGAAATTTAATCAATCTAAATAAACTTCGAATGTTTGAAATACGCATAACAATAACGAACCGCGTTTTTAGCGGTATACCACGGTAATGATAGATTCAAAAGTCAAAAAAGGTCGTAGTATACCTAAGCATAAAATTGATAATCAGATTTAGTCAGATTCATACGCTGATTTTTAACCCCTTTTGCTTTTAATCGATTCTAAATTTCTTATTTTTACCTGAGATGATGAAATGTTCTCTATGGGACACCGGGACATTTTGAACTTCTAAAGTAACCATTTTTCTTATCGGTTTCCTATCATATCTATATGCTAAGTTTTGTCTCTAAGTTGCCAATCTTTTTCATGTACTTAATACATGGCAAACGAAAATAAGTGAAAAAAAGTAAAAGCGTGATATTGTGATCCACTCCGATCAATATTTTGACTGACCCAGAGGCAAAAACTATTTCCCAAGAGAGATACTTTCAATTCAAATGTATAAAAATATTCAATAAAAGGACGAAAATCGACTCTATCTTAAATGATATAAAAGAATTTATTGGCCTGAAATCGAGATTTAATTTTCACCTTTTTGTAAAGACAAATTTAAGAAGGAATTAGTAAAGGTGCTCCAAAATAATATGAATATCAAGTGGACTTCAAATGTTCAAGAGTTTCTATCCGTTTATGTTTCATAAATTTTAAATTTCGTCATAATCCATGTACTTTAGTATAAAAAGACGTAAATTAGAGGATTCGAAATATGCATACGTAGGCTGTCTAACACCTTTTTGCAATTGTACACAATGAACAATTATTGAATGTCGTTTTTTGGGATCAAAATCGAGATTTTTTTCGAATTTTTCAAAGTTATTTTTCATGAAACCTGAAGATATAATTTTGAGCGAATATAAAAAAGTTCTATTAACTTGGAATTAACGATGCCACATTTTTGATTAGTTTTTGCAATAATTTTGAAGAGAAAAATGCACAGAAATAAAAATGTCAATCTTCCATAAGACTGGATTCTAGATTCATTGGGTCATCTATAGTTCTTTTTGCTGTACATGAAAAAATTAAGGCGACCAGCAAGAAAATCACTTCCAATCTAAATTTTTTCTTAATTTTATACAGTCTCAACATTATTTTTGTTTAGAATAATTAATTACGAAAAATACTGTAGACTTACGATGAAACCACACATGTTACCAAAACAAAGGTAAAATGTTCGGAATTATTTTTCGAATGTATCATTTCCATAATCTGCAATGTTAAAACACATGAGTCAAATCTTCCAAATTTTATATCTGTTCTTTCCTCGTCAGTATAGCTTGGTTCACATAATATCTCGTATCGTAAAGGATCTACGCCTTATACATTGTTAAAATAAGGTAAAATCAATTCAGTGATATCCCTTTTAGAGTGGCCGAAGTCGGTCAGGACCGATTTTTGGAAGTCTCTGAAACATCCAAATGACCCTCTGGGTCGAAAGATATGTTAATAAGGAAGAAAAAATCTACCAACAATTTTTCGAAAAATGCCTAAAAATGACCAAAAAACGGTTTTAATGCATTTTTTTGTTAAATTGGCTTTTTCCATGAAAAATTTTTGGGACTCAAAGCCAGTTTTTTCATATAACGTAGCTTAGAATGTACTTTCAATAATCCAGCAAAAAAATGATGCCTGGACCCCCGCCCGAAAAACTATGATTTTTTTAGTGATTCTAGAATGAGAAAAGAGGCTCCCCGAGTTTTTGAAATTATTTCAGTCCATGATTGAGTATACTCAAAAGATGCGCAATCATCGACTTTGTGGTAACGGTATTAGCAACTATGGGCCTTAGACGTCCACATCTGGTGCTTCAGGCGATTCTATGTTTTGGTGGTGTCAACAACGCCACAGTTTTAGCATTTACGGAAACGATCAACATTTGAAATAAATCAAGATAATCATTAAAAAGAATTTTTTTTACAGATTCAATTTTGCTTATTTTCGACAAAAAAATCATAATTTTTGCCGATCGCTGATTTGGTTGAAAAATAAAAATGCTCAAAAGTGACTTTTGACCCCGGAAATGAAACCAAAGTGTCAAATTAAACTAGAAAATATATTTTTTAAAATTTTTACTCTTCAAAAAAAGGCTATTTAGGGTCTCAGAACGACGAAAATGACTTTTTTTTTTAATTTCGGTTTATAGCACACGAAAATGAATTTGATCCCCCAAATAAGGAAACAACCTGCTTTGAAATTTTGAAGTCGGTATAGCCTATACCGTATAGGGTATTAATTGGTAACCAAAATAGTCAATTTTTACACTACAAAAAATAAATTGAAATAATTTTCATAATTGATAAACAAAATTTATTAGAAAAATATTTCCGTAAAATTTCCTTCAAAATACTCTCCTCGTTTTTTTCTTATTTTTAGCCCTTGCCTAAAATGGTCCCCACTTCTGATGTCAATCTTTTAAGGCAAGCTCTTTTTGGCCGAAGGCCGATAAAGGAAGAAATTATATGTTGTATCTAATTTTGTTCAAAAATGAGTTGAAACCCCTTTATCGGCCTTTGGCCGATTTGGGGCTTACTTTTCAACAAAATTAAATAATTTTTTTTAAAATCACAGCGGGTCGTGAAACGTTTTTATCTTTTACAAATGTTCTGGAGGATACTTGATAAAATTTCGAGTCATTTCGCAAATATATCCTCGGAGGAGATAGATTTTGAAGTCTGAAATTGTATAAAATCGTCGGTTATTTGGCGTTCTAGAATTGTTCATTCGCCGGATTAAAAAAAGCTTGCCTTTAAAGTTTGACATACTACCGTTACGTGATCTGTGACAATTGGAGCTCAATTTTATATACCGTCTGAAAGAAGTTGGATTTTGCAGTTTTGAAAGTGTCTTATTGTAAACACACAGTACCTTTTGGTTTGATGGTCAAAACTTATTTGTAATGCATTTTTTTGCAAGATTAAAGAAATATCTACAAATAAGCATTTTCGGTTTTTCTCATGAGTTCTTAGTTTTCAGTATATTTCACCAAGAATATGTCAAATCAGAGTCGCATACCCCGATTAATTGACATTGTTTGTCATTTTGAGTACCCTAAACAACCATTTTCTGATTTGCAACGCGATTTAAAAATATTTTTTATAGTATAATTTCATCATGCGGTTCTATTTCCGTAGTCAAAAGTGATTTTTGAGCATTTTTATTTTCCAACCAATCAGCGATGAGAAAAATTTTGAAAAATTGTTCTGAAAAAATAAATGTAAATTAATCTTTCAAAAATTTTCTATCTAATGGTTACTTTCATTTATTTCTTCTAATGAGCTTTCTTGTTAATGCTAAATACCGTGTTGCTGTTTACACCACCAAATCAAAGAATCGCATTTAGCACCACCTGTGGTCATTTGAGACCTATAGTTGCTAATACCGTTTCCACAAAGTCGATGCTTGCGCATCTTTTGAGTATACTTTATCATGAATTTGATTTTTTGGCATCTCAATCTTGCGGAGTATACGGTAACTGTCATAACTTTCCGAGCGAGGGTCAAGGACTGATTTTGTTTGTCTTGTTACAACCAAAACAGCGAAGACTACTTGTGTATGAAAAACTAGCTTTGAGTCCCGAGGTTTTGTCAAAAAAAATAATTTTGTGAGAGGAAATGAGATTTGCCATTTTCAACTACCTAAATGACCGTTTTTAAACTTTTAAAAATTTAAAAGTATGTTTTATAATGTAATTCACCTTGCAATTCCATTTCGGGTCAAAGTTACTTTTGAGCATCTTTTTTTTCAGCAATCAGGAACCAAAATTTTGAAAAAATTTCTGAAAATTTCAAAAAAATATTCTCCGTAAAATTTCCTACAAAATAGCCTCCTCGATTTTTCTTTTTTAGCCTTCCCTAAAATGTCCCACTTCGGCCACTCTAATCCTTTATCACTTTTTGGTTAGAATGCGTAGCCACAACGTTAAATCACACGTTAAAGGAGTAGTGGCTACGCATTCTAACCAAAAAGTAATAAAGGGATATATAAACCAGCAAAGCTATTAAAATTTTTATTTTCAACAAAAAAAGAATTTCATGCACGAATATATTTGAATAGCAAAAATTAAACACTGGGTCCCAGTGACTGGGAGTTAATTTATAAATTTATGACTTATTACCCCCAAGCTAACGGAGCAGGATTTACGCGTAGCTCAAACTTTTTCTAGAGCATTTTGTAGTCATTCTGTAAACACTTTAGAATGCGAATTAATCAATTACAATATATAATTAAATAATGATAGTATGAGTTTTAGTGCAGATATGATAAGGTTGAAAATATTTTTTTTGCTAAACATTATTTAAATTATGTTTTAATTGTAGCTCGTGAAAATTTATTATCGGAGGAAAAAATTTTGTAGAAATCGTCAGCAATTGCGTAAAAATAAAAATTCGTTTTGAAATTGTCTATCGTTTGCTTGTCAATTTATAATTTTTTGGAGAAAATTTCCAGAAAAATTTTAAGCGAAATCATAGGCAATTTCAAAAGATATTCATTTTTAAGCAATTGCTGGATTTTTACAAAAATTTCTTGATCAGTTAATAAAAGTAATATTTTTTTCACGGGCTACAATTTAATGATAATTTTAAAAATGTTTAGCAGACAGTTCGTATTATTGCATATTCGTTTTCGAGAAGACAATAAGTAAACTATGTTACATAGTCTATCTACTTTAAAACGCTTCCATAGTATAACATACAGGCATATATAAATAAAATAGAACACTTTGTCGTTTACCTATTTGTTGAATTGAAAAGATTAATGAGTACAAACATACCTAAAACTCGCAATGGAATCGAAAACGTTATAACGCGTCATATCCTTTTTAGAGTCACCAAGTAAGTAAACTTAGTAGTGTACCGAGGTAGTGTACATTTCTCCACATTGTTTAGAGAAAAGGGTGAGACAAAGGAACTAAAGAGGGTATCTTCACTCCTCAAAACTTTTTCAACCATTATTTTAACAATTTCCTGTATCAATTTCTATCGTGCTGTTTTCATCAAATCTTGTAAAAGTATCACTCAGTCTTATGAATCTATAAACATTAATATTTCAATCCACAAGCCAGTAAGAACTGAAATTGCTATAAAAAATAAGCAAATTTGATGTACACTAACAATATGCGAAAGAATCAGGCAATGTGAAGAACAAATTATTCCAAGGAACCGATCAACTCACAACATTATCAACCTAATTTTTTATATATATTTGTTTCTGTATTTTCAATTTTTTTTTTGAAATAATTCTGATGAATGTGTTAAAAACATTCGAATTCAGGTGAGTATCTGATAGTTTCTTATAGAACACGAAAAACTTTTGGACACGAAAATTAGGAGCATTTGTTTTCCAAAATAATCCTGT
>SCLH01000192.1:784270-804280 GCA_004367855.1 Oikopleura vanhoeffeni
TTAGTAGGTCAAATTGAGACAAAAGTTATTTTTGAACATTAATTTTGAGAAAATACTTAGAAAAAAAAATCGAAAAAAACGCAAATTTCGAAAAAATTTTTTTGTCATTTGCGTTGTTTTATGCGTTTTCCCAAAACATAAAACAATGATTGGTGCATTCTTATTACATAATAACTGCAGAAAATTTTGTAGAACCGGAGATACCCTTAAACTCAATCTTGATCTCGCCCGAGGTTGCTTAAAATCCGGAGACCACAAATTTATTATTCATAATTATTACCTGGAGGTTGAATACTTTAACCTATCTCTTAACCAGATAAAAAGTGTTATACCTACCAAGGTATGAATACGATTATATTTCTGATGACAAAAAATTTCTAAAGCGTTGGAGTTCTCCAAATGATCCCAATGACTTTCAAAATGCGTCAAGAAAATTTCCATTAAAATAAAGTGAATTCAAATGCAGATAGAAATTCCTTAAAATTCATATTTGATTAAAACATTTAAGACTAAAATATTGAAGCAAAACAATTGTGACCACTGGTCACTGACCAGAACAAAAAAATCAATCAAAATTATTGCCCAGAAGTAGAACGAGAAAGGTTAATATTTTATGACATGAATTTGGCCGCAATTAAATTTTAAATAAATTTCTTATAAATATTCATTCTCGATTCATTCAAACTTTTGCGAAACAGTTGATGAACAAAATAAGAAAAAATTTAAAAACCGAAATTTAGAAATTTCTTAATTTTTGATATTTAATTATTTTAAAACAAATGCCGAATTCGTAAATTTTGGTTCAACCCTACAAATCAGTAAAATAGACATTCTTACTGTGAAATAAATTTATTTTTGAACATTTGTCATTTTCGCGTCGAAGAGTCCCGTTTTTCGGGGAAAAAAATAAGAAAATTTCTTCTTATCAAGAGTTTTATTTTTTGAGTTTCAAATAACTGAAACTTATCTTAATAATTGAATTGTTATTCAAGTTAAAAAGTTTAACTCCTGTAATGTGAAACTTTCGGCTTATATCAAAATAAAACCTAGGAGGAGATAGAGTTCTATCTTGAAAAGGTTATTTATTCAGGAGTGTATATATAAAAAGATGCTATATTCCGAACCGCGGAGAGCCTTAGGCCTAAATTTATATTGTTATCATTGCCCGAATAATGACGACTTCTCCTTAAAAATCATCGTTTCATCGAGCATTATCGTTTATAACTCGGAAATACGTCCGGTACACGTTGCTTCAAATTTCTCGAACTACTGACTCGACTGGCACCTAAGTCGATAATTGTAGACTGGCGGTAGTCAGACAAACCTTGAGTGCTTTTTGCTAAAAATAAGTCAAAAAAAAAGTTGATCGACGCAAAAAATATATCAAAAAAATTACATACCGAGCCTAAATTTCAAGCTGAACATTATTTGAGATTTTGATTGGTCAAAATTTAAGCAAGGTGAAGTAGTCATTAACAGTTCAATTCTATTCTGAGGCAGTTTTTCACAAGGAGGTCAATAAAATATAAATCAGTATATTATATTATATAATTTTTTTTTTTTTATCATACAATATGAAGTCGGAAACAATCACAGAAATCAGTAATTGTTAATTATTAAATACCTTATGAATTTGAGCTCAAAAATTTAAAAGTCAACCAAAAAGGTTTTTAACTTCAAAAAATACATATGTGATATCCCCTATTCACTTTTTTGTGAATATCCCGGCCCTGATTACGAAACGTAGTGTGTTTTCAAGTAGTAGGGCCGGGATATTCACAGAAGTGTTAATAGGGGATATAGCCCTTTTACTGTTTTCAACGTCATTCTTCAAAAATATTCCAAAAAATATTTATTGCCATGCGAATTTTATTTGGCGATTAAATCTTCAAGGGCCGAAAGTAGTTATACAGTTAGCAGCGTTTTATGTGATGACCCTTGAGAGTACCCTATAATAAACTTTTTTGACTATATGGATTACCCGCCCTCAAGGTACAAATCCTAAATATTTGAATGATACAAACAACGCAAGATATTAGCACCCAATCAAAACCTTTGATTGCGGAATAGGCCGATTTCATTGGTCAGATTAAGAAAGAATCAACCAATCAAATGCTCAGATTTCGCATTTTATCCTAAATATTTAGGATTTGTACTCTGAGGGCGGGTGATACATATAATTAAAAAAATAAAAAGTGTTGTCAAAGATAACAACTATAAGTTAACAAAATTATTCAACAAAAATATTGCGTAGGTAAATGTTTATTTTAATATAAAAATATAATGTAATTAAGAAAATAAAGATTTAATGCTGAAGAAATAATATGTTTTAAATACAAATGTACAAAAATTTACAAAATGAGTTCAGATTCATGATTGTTTCTATGAATGACTTTTGAAATTGTCATTTCCGAACTCATCGGAGTTATTCTTAGCATAATTCGTAGAAATTGTATCCGCGAAGACCAACGAGCAAACGCGGTGGTCTGAATAAATTGGTGATTCGTTTCCTCAGATCTAAATAAGGGGTGGGTAAAAAAAATGTAAAAAAAAAGAAAAAATATCTTACATTATTTTTTTATCATATAAATATGATTCGAGGGAGCCAATCATTCTCTTACATTGGGATGTCCGGAGATTTCTAGACTGGATCGAAGAAACAAAGGGATTTTCACCAGCGTAGCATTTGACTTTTTTGGTAAAAAAGTCTTTTGTTCATCTGATAAATCCCTGCAATCCCAGTTGAGATTTTGTTTCTTATACTTATTATGGGTACTAAAAAAAATAAAAAAAAATGTAAAATTTAAAAAAAAATCAGTCAACCTTATTTTAAATACCATCCTGCATAGATTTATAGGAAATGCCTTTTTCTGATAAATAGTAGCATGACCAGCAGCCAATCTCTGTTGATATGAAAGAAATGGATCAATAATACTGACCACACCATTGATACATTGGATAACATAAATATGTCCAACTTTAAAATGAAACAAAATGGTTCTGTTAACACTTTCATAATTTTTAATAATCCGAAATTTTTTTCAAATTAGTAACAAATTCGTAAAACATATTACGAAAACGAATTTAAAAATGCACAATTTTAAAACTCGAGCAGATAACAAACAAATAAGTTGAAACTTTAAAAAAAAACACGGAAACATAACAGCCGACCAAATGCTGGGCAAGAGATAATGAGTTTACGTTCAGGTGATTCGTAAAGATGATAAAAACAGAAGTTCGTAAACATTGCAAAATATCTCGTATATTATGAAAAATAATTTTTATTGAAGTGAGACTAATAAGCGAATAAAATACGCACAAACGTTGAAATTTGTGCCAATTTGTGTTCATTTCTTTTTATCACAGACACTACGCGCATTGCTATATTATGAAAAGTAGCGTGTTAATCACATAACTAATAATAAAACGCTGATTTTCCTTCAATAAAGGAAATGCACGCTTTTAGATTATATTTTTCAAAGTAGCCTGATGCAACCGATCCGATCCAACTTTATTATGTTAAGAAAAATTAAAATAAATTTCAAAAGTTTTGGTGATTTTAAACAAATATCTGAAAAAAAGTTATTGCAAAACGTAGCAACAAATATGAACATAAATAATTTGAAATTTTATAACAGAATAAAGTTTATTAAAAAATGGTAATTTCATAAAAAAAAAACTTTTTTCTAGACACTACCTCCTTAAACAAATTTCTTATTCAAATTTTGAAGTTAAACCTAAAAAAAGTTTCACCTGACCTTACATTCCAATTTTCTGGAGTTCCATTTCGCAGCATGGTTAATAATGAGGAATAGAATGCCAAAGAAATCAATTTTGTTGAACTTCAGAAATAAATTTCATTATTGTTTTTTTTGAAACTAATAATAAAACTTATTCTAGAAGTTCAAAAAATGAATTTCTTTGACATTTTCTGATGAAACTCCAGAAATTTGGAGTGCAAGGCGAAGAGAAATAATACTTTTATATAAAACACAAAAAAAAATTCTGAGCACAGTGTGACCCTTGAAACAACCCTATAATTATAGCCCCCCGACCCCACCCTTTTTTAAATAAACAACTTTTTATTTTTTTAATTATATAGTCAAAAAAGTTAATTATAGGGCACTCTCAAGGGTCATCACATAAAACGCTGCTCACTGTATAACTACTGCCGAAAACTGAAGAAAATTTAAGATTCGGCTATTTTTAATAGCTTATTTATGAAGGATTTGAAAAATTTCGAAAATAGCCAAAAAATCTGCCATGTGCATTGTTTTAAATTAACAGTTTAAGATTTTTGGANAGGCTTTTCGACACTACAATATTATCTGAGGATGAAATGATCCGCTCAATTTCACATAATTATTAATTAATTAATATTAATTAACTACCACATAATAAACCGCTTAATGAACCTTATATATGTATAGTTATACAGAATGATTTTTATAATAATAAGATAAATCAGACAATCAAAAGATATTTATCTTGTAATTTTTCAGGTGGGTTTTTGACGTCAGTTTTTTTGATAAAAATTTGAGATTATGATTGATAGTTTTTCTACTCGTTTATTTAATAACCAGGAAAGTTTAGAGATAATGTCACGGTCCTGGGTCTTTTCTCCCGTCTTTTGACAGGAAAAAAATATTTTTTTCGCCTGTTTTTTAATTGTTTTAAGCTGTTTCTATTTCTTTTTCTGGTGGTAAAATTACTGACGCTTATTTTTTATTTGAATACACAATAATTTATAAATTAAAAAAAAATCCCGTAAAATTAGGAAATCTTACGAATAACACGTTTGAGAGTATAGAGAAAGACTTTCCGTAGTTCGAGTGCGTCAAAAATAAACGCAGCAAAAATTTGGTCTGAAAAGTCAAATTTATTAGATTTATGCACATTCATCATTGAATTGTGTTAAAGTCGATATTTCACTAAACCAACTTCACAACCTTGTTTCACAACTTCACAACCTTGTTTCAAGTGACGTCGAGACAAAAAGTGATTCGTTAAAATATCATTAGACAAGAATATAATGTTTCATCCGATTGTTCGAAGAATAGAATCATTTGATCCTATTTGAATTATACGTTTTGTTCAATTATCAAGACAAAGCCTGTTGGGGATCTGAATGCAACAAGATCGGATTAAGTTAACGAACAGCGTTTTGTCTCGACACCACTTGGAACTCAGTCGGTATTTATTTATTTTTGGCTATCATTACGAACTAAAAGTCGGATTTTAACCCTAGTACTCGAACAGTGCCAATTGGCTCTGTGTGGTCATTTAGCGCGCCCATTCTTATAGTAAATACAAACGAATTTCATGAAACTTACAATGTTTAGATTTATTCAAAATTTTTAAAATTTTCCTCATGTTTTTTAAATCTCCAAATTTTTGTTTTTCAGATCGGTATACTAGCATATCAACAAAACCCAACACATTATAAATAATTTTTGCCGGAACCTGATATTACGGTGGTTCTTGTACTATAAGTTACAAATCCGTGCGATGTATCGTTTGACTCTAGTGCGCCCTAGATAAGACTTTTTATTGCGTTGGGTACCCCATTAAAAACAACTCATCTTATTTATTTCTTAGATAGCTTAATTGGCGATGCATATTAAAACAAAACCGTTTTTAGAAGTTTATTTTATTTCGGTGAGATAGCTCGCAACTGGCACATACAATATTTTTGAAATTTTGCTAACAACATGACGTTAGTTTTGTTCGATTTCTTGTTTTTGTTTGGAAATCGAAAAAGTTATATCACGGCCAAAATTTAAAAAGTATGGTTTGTACCAGTACCGATCTCACCGAAATAAAATGCCCTTATAAAAAAATTCAACCAAATCTCATTTTTTTCTTGAAAAAAATGAAGCAAATTGGAAAGTTCATCTCTAGAATTATTAGTAGCTCTTTTATTATTTCGTAATCTCACGTTCACACAATCATTCTATAGACTTTAAAACAAAGACAAATTTAAAAAGAGTAATTTTATCTCTTACATCTGTCCCCCCTCACCGCCCCCGTAAAATCTCAAAAAGGCCAAACTCTATCATAATTCAGTACCTAAAGATCTCCCTACGTTTTACTCTGTTTGCTGAAGCTGATTTTTTGAGAGATTGAGAGACTAGACCAAGTCCAGTGAGAAAACTAGCTCGATTATCTACCAAAATGGTAAACAGGAGCTTGACTAAACAAATGGCTTTCTACTCATAACATTCTCATTTATCGATAAAATTAGAAGGACAATAAATTAAAAAAAGTTCTAAAAAATCGGAAAAAAATTTGAAATCAGGTGAGAAAAAAAACATGAAAAATGTGACAGAGAAAAGTCGGAATATGAAAAAAATAAGAAAAAAATGTTTAGGAAATTCACAGCGGAATGGATATGAACATCCCTAGAATCGAAATTTCACCTCCTGGATCGAAATCAAGCGAATATGTTCACGCGGAATATACGGACACAAATCGAAAAAAATATTCAAGAACGTTTGAAGACGTGAGATTAATCATATTTTTAATAGTGTTGATTCTGTTGTTATATTTCCATTTTTTGTTTGAAAAGTAACGGATCGGGAACTATTAATTTGTTAGACTGTCACATTTGGCTATTAAAGTGTTAAGACCAGTTTTAAACATTTTACAAAAGTAAAGTTATATCTTTAATCGAGGAAGAACGAGCATTTTGAGTCAAAGGCGGCGAATTAATTCGGCTTTTGAAAACGACTCATCTGATTAAGTTTTTAGAAATCTCAAACTGGGCACAAATATTTAGAGAAAAATAAATAAATAAAAAAGGTCCGCATAAGACCATTGTTTCCAATTTTTTAACGGAAACTGATAATTAAACAATTTCAGTAATCTCAGGACCAATTCTTTTTTATGTTATTATTCACTGGATATTTGTGCTCAGTTTGAGCTATCTGAAAACTTCATTAAATAACTCGGTTTCAAAAGCCGAATTAATTCAGATTAATTCACCCCATTTGACTCAAAATGCTCGTTCTTCCACGATTAAAGATATCGCACGAAGTTCAAAGTAATTTCCATATTTCCGATAACGTTTTTTCAATCACTGTAGAATAAGATAGGAACCGACCAGATCAAATTTTTCATCATTTACGGAGAAGTTTTAGTTTAATTGTTGAAATTGACCAAGCTAAAATTTTGGATAAAAATTATGTCGCGTTTTCGAAAAATAAGCATTTTCGAAAATGTTTTTCCGATTATTTCGCTTGAAATTATTCTTGAATTTATTTTGAGAATTTCAAGCCGAAAGATCGGAAATTTCGAAAAAGGTGTCAAAAACACTTATCTGGAGAATTTTTTCGCACAGATAATTGTAATTCATGATTTCTTAGAACAAATCAAACAATCACCTACCGTAGGCAAAAAAAGTTTTGTCGAGCCTACCTTACTGTAGAACTCTATTTATTGTTGTTAGTTTTGTACAGAATATTAATTTAAGATGAAAAATTACTACAACAGTCTACTTTTCAAGCGCATTTTTCCATAGTTAATCTATTAGAATTTTTACCCTGGTTGGATAATTCTCAAATTAAATTTTTCTTTATAACTTAATCAAGGCAATTTTACTTTTGCCTCCAGAAAAAATATCACGGTACAATAAAAATTTTGATTATTTAAAAATGTGTTTTTCATGCTTTCAAACCAAAAATGCCAGGATAAGATTGTCTTGATTCCGTCATCAAAGAAAATAATATATTTAAAAAGAATGAGCTGAAGCTTATGATATGTGATTTTGGTTCATAAATTGAAAATTACTCGAAATCGCATTGAAATAATGCATTTCCGGTCTGATATGCATCTATCAAATATCGCTTAAATTCATTGAATTGTAAATTAAATTGAACTTTCTGTGTTTTTCTCACGCGACTCTCGAGTAAGACAGTCCCGTAACACTTTCGGCTTATTTTTCAAAACACAATGACGCAGGTCAAGTTTGATGTCACTTGTTTCAGTGAGCGAACCGTATGAACAAGACGATAATCAACTGTGCTCACTTTTGAGCTATATCGATAACGATCCCCGGCTCTACAAGACGACTATTTTTTACTTTGAAACTTTTAAAAATCGTTCGAAATTGAGATTTTTGAATTTTTTTCAGCCATTTGACTTAGAAATTTAAAATCACTGAAAATTGAAACCAATATGTAACCCATATTGAGTTACTTCCGGTGATTTGGAAATCTTGCATTTTGGAAAATTTTGAAAAAATTCTAAAAAATTTTGGGCAAAATCATTAAGATTGGCATCATCGGAATTATTCTATCTCGCTTAGCTCGTGTGAAATGTCATGACATCCTGGTAAGCAGAAAAAATTTCCCCAATTATGTGTGAAAAAATTTTTTATGCTGTTAAAATGAGCGTCATTCTTCGATTTCTCGAAATGAGACAAGCTCTCGTAATTATTTTCTGAGAAAAAGAGAGTCGTTTTGTGCACCCGGGAATCGCAATCGATGAGTTAAAAACAATACTTTAAGGGGGTATATCTGTCTGATTAAATAAAGGCCTTAAAAGAGGCATTAAAAATGCTTCAAATTAATACGGGTGATAATAAAGTGTATTAAGAACCCAATCATCAAAAAAAAAATTCGAAATTTTAGCATTTTTTCGATTTTTTTCTAAGTATTTTTTAAAAGATGAAGTTAAAAATAAGGTTTGCTCGAATTTGACCACTAACTTTCAAAATTTCGCTTGCGGTTAAGCCAACTTTCTTTATCAGTGTTTCAAGCTTTCTATCATATTCGAGTTCTAGCTCGAAATGCAAAAAAAGCTTCTCGGATCATCTCTTTAAAATTTTCTGAGGAATACTTGATAAACATTTGAGCTATTTGCAAACCATATCTCGGAGGAGGATAGATTTTTGAAGTCTGAAATTTGTTAAAAATCGTGTTATTTGGACCCGTCTCGTAGAATTGTTCAGTTGCTGGGATCAAAAAAGCTCTCGATGAAAATTATTATACTACCGTTACGTGATCTGTGAAATTGAGCTCAATTCTGATATACCGTTCTGGGAGGAGATAGATTTTGAAAGTTTTTGAAAAATTGTCACCTTTTTTACATACTGTACCTATTGATGTAATTGATCAAAAATAATTTGTGTATGTACTTTTTCGCAAGATTAAGGATAGATCTTACAGATTTAGTAATTTTCGGTTTTTTCTTATAAGCTTTAGTTTCAGAATATCACCCGTGATAGGTCAAATCTGCCAGATATACCGCCCTCTAAGAATAAATTATATTCAATTGTACTTCCTAGTTATTTTACAATGATATTTTATCTTGTTTCAAGGTGAACTTAAAAAATCTTGAAGTTGGCAATTTTAACTAAATAAATCAAATATTGACAAGATCAAAAGTTATTGGTCGTCACAAATTAGTACATTCTAACCTCACAGTTCAAAAATGATCATCTTAAAAATAACAAATGGTGATTTCACATGATTGAAATTTCATCATTTCCTGCGGATTTTGTAGTAAAAATAGTTTTTTAACCGGATTCTAAGGGTTTGAAGTCTCGGATCGTTTTCCCGCTGTTTTTGTTCATTTTGTTAAAAGCTCGGGTTTATCAAAATTCGAGAATATTTAATTTTGACCGGATTTTTGTATTTTTGGTTTTTCGACTTCAAATATTGGAAATAAAGGGGGGTATCATAGAACGGCCTTTTTCGCACAACGGCCTTTTTCGGACAACGGCCTTTTTCGGACAACGGCCCCCGTACAACGGCCTTTTTCGGACAACGGCCTTTCTCGACAAGGCCGTTGTCCGACAAGGCCGTTGTACGACAAGGCCGTTGTCCCACAAAAGGCCGTTGTCGGAAAAAGGCCGTTGTCCGAAAAAGGCCGTTCTACGATACCCCCAAATAAAGAATTGGCTCCTCAAAGTTTGAGGCTCAGACTTTTGTGAGGCACAAGATCTTTTTCTTTGACCTGACTTTGAAGATATTTCAAAAAATAATATTCGCCTGATAGCAAATTATTTAGAATAAAAGGCAAAAATTAGTACATTAAATTTTACAAGAATTAAGGGACAAATTTTTGTCGTTTTGGGAAAAGTTTGAAGAAAATTGATATAAAACCTAGAAAATAATTTGGTTGAAACACAGTATTTTGAAATTTTAGAACAGCTGACTTTAATGAATTTGAAATTTTTTTACCTGAAAGCTCAACCGTTGATGGTGACCTGTATTCCAAAAAATTAAGTACTTTATGTGTGGTTAAAGGTCTTCTCGAAAATGCCGTAAAAGACTTTTCAAATGCAGGAAAACAATTCCCGACCGGGGTTCAGTTTAATTTCTAATAAAGAGTTTTATTTCAAAATAACTATCACATTTGACCAGCACAAGGGTCTCTTGACTTGATTTGCCTTTAGCCAAGTCAAGCCACCAAAGTCAAGCCTGCCTTGCCGAGGCCTGGTCGGCGTCCTGTAGCAAAACTCAGAAACAAATTTGTGTTCGACGATCGCTTGAGAAATGTGCAGTGTTTCAATGTATGTAAATCTTGAAAACGTATCTCAAAAAATAAAGGAGGAGATAGATTTTCAGAACCTCTCATTTTTGGGCGTAAAAAAACGATTTCTTCGAAATTCAAGCGCTCTATAACAAAATCTTGAATATTTGTTCGAAAGATCGATTACGCTTAAGGGATTGTGGGTGCTTCCAGTAATGTGCTGGGAAATAAGGCGTTTTTAAAAACTCAAGATTCTTTGTGAGAATTGAGTGAACGGTTTATTTTTCCGAATAGTATATTGTTGTGCCGTAACCTTGAAGAACTCAAAATTGATGTCATTTTCTACAAAATCATTATCAACCTTTTAAATGCATAAAACCTAATTGCTGGTATTTCTTTTCATTGAAGTATACCCGTTCATATCCACGTATCCAAAAATCACATAATGCCATATTTATTGATCAGAAAAAAATTCTCTACAATTGCAACCAAGCTATTTTATAAATTTCATCTTTATTCGCCGAAAATTATTTTTTGAAAATTCCCTTGCTATAGTTTTAAATATAGCAAAATGTTAGATTATTTGACAAAAAAAAATTACCTCACGAACGGCACAATGCGATTTCTTTTTCTTATCAATAAATTCTTCTCTATTATCTAATTAAAACTTTTGAACCAAGCAAATTTTTTAATATTTTTTTTTCATATATCTGCGCAATCACTATTCAATGCTGATTTAATGCGCCGCCATATTATATTGATTAGCGCTTAAAATTGAAATATTGAAAAGGCGCAAAAATTCTGAACAGACTATCATATTGAAATACTTTTATTTTAGAATTACTTTTTCTTTGCGAGTTTGTTTTTTTTATTCGAAAATGATACCATATCTAGAATTAATTTGCGTTTTGCAAGTCGAACGATATTTTTGGAATTTTTCTAGATATTGGTCAAAAAGTTTCCAATTTTATTTTGGTCTGGATCTCCGTGAAATATTGATCACCAATGGGGTTATTTTGTTTTTTGAATCATCTGTCATTATTCGGCGCATTTAGTTAGCCAAGCGATTTCAATGTTCTAGAAAAAATATCCAGAAATATTTGGTGTTTTTTTAATTGCAAACTGATTCCCGAGGTGCTGGATGTTCAGATGCAATTGAAAAAATACATCAATTTGGCGACACGTGGTCAAAATAACCTACTGCACTCCACATCCCCTTAATAATGCGCTGATTAAAAGATTAATGAAGTTGACACCTCGAAAATTGAAGAGATGAGATAAGATTTTTAAATTTCAGATTATCACATTTCTAGCGCCGTTTTCGCGCAAATGCCGGAAATCATACCAATTAATCTTTTTGAGATTTCGATAAATCTGAGTAATTCAGTTTATCTATTTTAGTCGTAAATGCAATTATTTAACTCGTTTTGGTCCATTTTGCGACTCCACCCCCTTAAGGCGTAGCGGTCGCAAAAATGTACTTTTGTACTCCAATTTACCAGAATACAAAACTGCTTTGAAACTTTTTGAGAATAGCTATATGGATCAACGGACCTCAGAGTACAAATCCTAACTATTTGAAAAAATGCGAAATCTGGAGCATTTGATTGGTTGATCTTTCCTAATCTGACCAATGAAATCGGCCTATTCCGCAATCAACCGGTTTTGATTAGATTGCTTATATCTTGGCTTGTTTGTATCATTCAAATAGTTAGGATTTGTACTCTGAGTCGCGTTGATCCTTATGGTAGATTTTATCCTTGATCTACAAAAATGAATTTATCAGAATAATTTTTGGCCGAGCGCTGGTGACCACCCTGCGGCGAGTTCTAGAACACCTTACCAAATTTAAAATTACCACTCCTCCTACAGCTCGCATACGATCTAACTCAAACTTGGCATCACCACGGAAACACTATGGTTGTTATTTGATGAAGCGATTTTTGAATTTCCAACTAGTTTTTCTAGAACTACGAGACCCCAATTTCAAGGTTTCGCTCTTCAATAGTACTACTCTCATAGGTTACATTTCAGCAATGCAGTATAAAATGTCGTCAGATTTAGTCGAAGTACCATCAAAGTTAACGCTTGGTGATGCCGAGAAGAAAAATCTGCTTACAGCTTTTTTTGATATTTTGAGTTTATTCTGGTCGAAAAATTGGTTTTCAATGTTTTCCAAAAAAAATTACTCAGAAAAATTCTTCAAAATAATTGAAAATTTCGATTTTTTTTTCAAGAAGTTTATGCGTTCTGAGTGTTCCCTAGCAATGTCGTGCTATTTTACACCCTAAATTACCCTAAAAAGGTACGACCGCTACCCCCTTTAAGGTGGTTCTATAGGCAGGCCCATATCTTTGTACTGAAAATTATTTGCACTGGATTTTATGAATTTTTATCTCCACGTAGATTGTTTAAATGTATATAAAGAAAATAAAAATTTGGAAAAAATTTAACATTCTGGATTTTTTTTCATAAAATTGAAACAAGCTTATTTTGAGTATATACAGGGTGTAAGGTTTTTCCCACTTCTTCTTTTTCAAATGGTTACACTTGATTCCGCGTTTTGATTGGTTGAATCTGAGAAAACTCTTCTGACACCAATCAAAAACGGCGGAAATCAAGTGGTAACCAGTTTGAAAAAGAAGGAAAGTAAAACCGTTCAGCACCCTGTAGGTTCTATAAGGCATAGGTCGTATCTCTTTGAACTAAACGAGCTAGAGGTCTGCTTTTATGATTTTTGAACTCACGTGGCTTTTTTTAGTCATAAACTCAAAACAATCGTAAACAACTATTACCAAAATTTCGGAAAAAAATATTAAAAATTTTTTCTGAGTGTCGAAATAAAAAATCTTATCTGCTCTAGCGCTTCGAACGGTTAAAGTATTTGGTCATAGTTTATAATACCGTTTCCACAAAACATTTAACTTACGGAATCCGTTTGGTCTAAAAAAAAAATCCTGTTGAACGGAATTGGATTCAATAAAATTAAGTACTCCAGTCCGGAGTAATAAATGAAATCGTTAAATCAGGCACAAAGTTTTGTTAAAATTATTACAAAGAATACTATATGTGCACGGGACAACAATAGTTTGCCATGTAGCATGAAAAAACAAATACACCTTCCGTGGCTCAAAATCAGCAAAACAGTCCTTTTCGCCAGCCTTGAATAACCATTGTTAGTGGAAGGAAAATTAAAAAAGGGAACAACAGTTTTTTCCGCGTTTGAAGTCCCTGCAGATTGATGTCCAAATTTGAAACGTTTCCTTAATAGGACGAAAAAAAATACAGCTTTTTTTCGAAGGAAATTTTTTTGCTCCTGCGTTAACCTCATTTTACCGGTTTGGTTCAACTGCTATCTTAAAAAATATGATTCAAACTCTTCCGAGATTACGAATCTAACTTCATCAGAATGTTTTATTCACTTCCTATGTCTATGCCGAGAAGAAATAAGCAATTCAAGAAAAGTCCATTTTGCCTATAGAACCCCTTAAGCATAGGCAATTTCAAAAGTTTTTGTTTCATTTTTAAGCAGTAACTCACAGCTTTTTGAAGAATTGTTTGTTAACGTAGTATTTTCCAAGGGCTACAACAATTGAAGTACAATTCAACCATAATTAAAAAATGTTTACCAAAGAAAAAGTTGCCGTTCCCACCTTATCCTATAACTAGGCTATAAAGCACAACTGGATAGCTAAACCTTCTCGAATCCTTTAAATGTATTTTGCTCTCTAGCATGTCAGCGGCATGATTCACCCATAAGTCATATTCCCCTCGCGGCCCATAAGGTTCATAGGATTTCCCCCCCCCCATAAGTTCATAGGATATATTAAAGATTGTTTAGCTTTATTAAAATAAAACGCCCCTCGCAAAAAACGCCCTCGCAAAAATAAAACGCGAAAACTCATACCAATATTTAAAGCCCGCGCAAAAAACGTCCTTAGTATATGATTACTTTAGATCTCACTTCAAAATACTCGCCTCGAGTTTTAGAAATTACTTTGAACGTATCGACACTGAGGCATACTTTATAAAAACATTACGCCCCAGTTTGAACGTCCAAAAAGATAAAAACTTCTTCGTACTTTACTCAAAAATGGGCACTCCAAAATTTGTAAGGAAGAAAAAGCCCTAAATTCACAAGTTTTCGACGCGTTCTAGACTTTGCTTAAGNCTTAAGTTTACACTTATATTATTTCTCTGAAAAATACCTTACTTAGATAATGTCTTAATACACAAAACGTCAGTAAATAACAAGTCTTTAACTTTATTAAAATGTCGGCCAGAAGACTAATTTGGTTGTATTTTCAAAAAAAATCTGAGTCTTCAAATGACCAGAATACATTCTTTACATAATGAGCCAATAAAATCGATACCCATTTTTGACTTATAAAATTTCCTAATTTAATTCGACAAATATCCATACAGCCGCGTTATATTATATTTGTAATAGCTCCAGGGAAATCGAACCTCAGTGCTTCATAGAATTTACTTTACTGGTTAAAATCTATATCTCTTGCTCCCATTGATGTAAATCTAGGCAGCGCAAAAGGCAATGCAGTCATGCTTGTTGAGCTGCCTAGATAGAAATTATTTTATACAAGATATTGGACTAAAATAACAGTCAACTGAAACAAATTTTATGTAAAAAACGTATATTCTTTCATAGACAGAAATTTATACCCACAATCTCAATCACCCGGTTTTGATGCATCTCAATGTGCCCCAAATGCATACGGAATTGGTAAGTTTGAAAAACATTATGTACAAAATGGAATATGTTTCAGAGCAAATTAGGCTTTTTTATTGAAGTAAAAACCACAAATTTTCTAAATATTTTAAATCGTGAACACTTTTCAGTATCGTTAACAAATCGGAGTCAAATTACAAGATCACATCCGCTAAGCATATGGCGAAAAGCTAAATTTTGGACTTTTTTACATCGGCCTAAGTTAGGCCGCCTAACAAATTAAAAAAATAAATTCTATCGGAGTACAATTTAGGTGTAATTCAAAAGTGCCTTATTTGGATGCAATTTTTTGTTTTATGCAGTTAACTCGTAGACTCGATTTATGGTGACGCGTCGCCATACATCATTTAATCGCAGTTGACGACGCATTTACGACGTTAGTCTTATCCTCATGCGTTTAAATTCGTTTAATTTTTTTTTTTTTAAATGTATACCAAATTGGCTGAATATTAGTTTAAGCTATTGTAAAATGTATGTTGATAATACAACTTTGCTAATATGGCTCGATTTATAAGTATGGCGACGCGTCGTCATAAATCGAGTCTGGGTAGAGATTCATGTCTAAAGTCTACGAGTTAAACAGCACTGTAACTAGATAATGATCTACAAATATACATGTAACGGTAACTTTCGGAGGGGAAAATTTTGGCATTATTAATTTTTACACTCGGCACCACCTGGTGGTTAAAAGAGCTATTTCGTCTATCTCGTGAATGGGACCAAATATGAATTTATAAATAAANTTTTTTTTTTTTTTTTAATTGTATACCAAATTGGCTGAATATTAGTTTAAGCTATTGTAAAATGTATGTTGATAATACAACTTTGCTTATATGGCTCGATTTATAAGTATGGCGACGCGTCGCCATAAATCGAGTCTGGGTAGAGATTAATGTCTAAAGTCTACGAGTTAAACAGCACTGTAACTAGATAATAATCTACAAATATACATGTAACGGTAACTTTCGGAGGGGAAAATTTTGGCATTATTAATTTTTACACTCGGCACCACCTGGTGGTTAAAAGAGCTATTTCGTCTATCTCGTGAATGGGACCAAATATGAATTTATAAATAAACTTATAGCCAATAAATTATAGGGGTAGTTTTTTAAGCAAAAATGTTTTCCATCAATAATTTTCACAAACGGCACCACGGTGCCACCACCTGGTAGTGAAAATTGGCTTCAAAACACCTCTTGCGTAATATTTTTCATTTGAAACCACTGAAATTTTACAATTTAGAAACAATAAATATTAATTTAAAAATCAAAAAAGCTATGCTTGCGGTTAGCAATCTAAGCAAATACTATGTGTGTGACCTGAAACACTCTCGTGCAGGTAGGGGGTAGGACATCTCGTGCAGATGGGGGTTAACTAAACAAGAAGAGAAACTTACATTTCGAATTTTCTCTATTACCGGCGGAATTTTTCCTTATTTCTTTTATTCATTCTTCTGATAATTCTCTATAAATAATGATTAATTAAAAATCTCTATGAAAAATTTTCTAAGATATTTAAATTAGATTATCTAATAACCGATGTTTTCGACGTATTTGTCATGGTATACCATGGCCATGGTAAAGTGGGAAAATTTCTCGCGGATCTCATGGCCGAATTATGAGAATAACAATTTTCGAGTTCTAGAGAATGTGAAGATAGAAAAACGTGAAAAAACATTTTTTGCTTAAAGTTTTCGCCAGACGAGATCTGGGAATTCATAAAGTAGGTAAACAATTATACGCAGGAACAATTCATGAGTAGTACAGTATAAGCTTATCAATAGGGACAGCCTTAAGGAAAATCGTCCAAAATAACCTGTTTTTCTAAATTTAAAATTATTACGATCGCATTACTTTTTATAAAATCGGTCATTTTCGACAATAAATAAGAAAAACCGTTAATTTCTTGTTTCAATGCGACCATTAGAGGGCGCAGGCGAGCGCATAACTGATTTTTAGTTTTTCGGATTCACTGGTAACGCATTGAAACAAAAAATTAACGGTTTTTCTCATTTTTTACTAGTTGTAAGTGTGATAAAAGGATATTTTCCTCGGAAAAGTACGTGAAAACCGGTGCAAGAAAAAATCTTTAATTCAAAGTCCAAAAACGGCCAAAAATTAAGAAAATTATTGCTCAAAAGAAACCAAATTTTTTAAGAGTTTTTCACGCTTTGAAAATTATTTCGCTTTGAAAATTATTTCTTGACAAAAGCTTTTCCAGATAAAATTCAGATGCATTTCTAAAAAGAGTAAGTATTAATGTATTCAGAATACAGTATTCTATAATTTTTTCCTATCCGAATTTCAGGATTTTGTCAACTGGATATCTGAAAAACCGTACTAAGTTACTCAATCGAATACTGGTTGAAAAAGAGCTTATTTATTTTTCAGACTACCAAAGAATTAATTCGCTGCAATGTGAGCAATTACTTACTGCTGCAAGTCCGCAACAATCATATTATTCCAGTCCGGATGTCTCCCCAATGGGATCGAGAAATTCAAGTTATTCCGATCTTGAAAATTTGGCATTTGATCATTATATGAGAACTCCAGGCGCTCCATACAGGTCAGTTTTTGGTTTTTATTCTGTTTTTCACCGCATCATGGTTTTTATTTTCAAAAAGGTAGTTCTTGTTTATATTCAAGTTTCAAGTTTAAGGAGGTTGTATATGCAGTCTATGTCTTTTGAACTAGTAGTACTGTCAACTTAATTTCACGATTTTCCATGGCCAAAACTATGAAACCGACAGTTTTCGTCAATTTCGACGCACTTGCAGTATGACAATTAAAAAAACGAATGCCAGTTTTTTCGCATCGTAATTTTCTAGCTTATGTCAAAAAATCGAACATTTATGAGGCTGGGTGTGAAGAAAATAAAACTTTTGAAAATTTATTTTTGCTTCCGGTTAACCTGATTTACCGGTTGGTTCAACATGCAATTCTAAAAATTATCCAAAAATTTTGTTCATGAGATTAAGAACTAACAATCTTTTCATACTAATCCGAAGTTGGAGTGCAGCGTTATGAGCCCTTGAAAAAGCCTTTCCAGCCTATACAACCCCCTTAAGACTGTTCATCTTTTTACGAAAAGAATTTTCACTAGAATTTTTAGGCATAATTTAGGTTTGATAATGTTTTTATAAGTGTTTGGATCAAACACGAACGCGAAAGTAAAGGCCTAGAGATACCAAAATTTGATATATCTTAAAATAAATTACGAAATAGTTTTTATTGTATTTTTAAAAAGGTGTATTTACAGATTAATTTAATGAAGGACCGGGGAACCAAACTTGAGATTCGAGTCTGGAGTATTCTCTATAAATTAAACAAGTTTGAACAGACTTACTATTCACCACTCATGATCGCAAGATAAATACTCATAAATTTCAAAATAATGATGCAAACTATCCTATTAGTAAAGCTTATACAATGTATAATGAATAATTATTTTACATGTGTAAAATTTACGGTAGAAAAAGATTGGTATAATACCATTTTTGGCGTGACCATTAAAATTCAGTAATTCCCTTGACCAGAACATATTTCATTTTTTGGCCTAAGAAAATTTTATTTTTTTTAGAAAAAAATCTGTCTCGAAATATGATGCCAGAAAATTTGAAAAAACCTGAGTTTGTTCGCGCGATTTTATCCGGCTGACATGATTACAATCTTTGATAATAGCATTTACGGCTAAAGAGCAAAAACTAAGAGTATTGATTAAAATCAATTAATTTTTAGTCAATCAAATTGTCAAATTGCTGAAAAAAGTATTTGAATAAAAATGCCAAAAAAATCAGATTGATCCACAAACATTTTTTCGAATACTTCACTCCTGACTTTCAATAGTCGATGAATCAGAATCATATATACAGGGGGGCAATATCGCCGAAAGTTTTTTTTCTCAAAAATTTCGGCTATAATGGGCACCCTTTTTTGCCCAAAATTTTCGAAGATATTGGCAAATTCGGCGATATTGGGCCGGAGATATTGGCCCCCTGTAATTATATTTTTAATCATTTAATTCAGTCATATACATGGTGGTCATAGTGATAGTGAAATGATGGGATCCCAAGAATTCGATGCTCAAACAAAGCGACGAAAAGTGGCAGGGCGCGCCAGATCTAGTTCATATGTCGAAGGCGTTTTTGGCAAACCTAAACGAGATTTCGATATGGTACACACTCCAGAGTGGATGCACAATTATCCCTCAAAGGTACGTTTCAGAACAAATCAAAAACGAAATTCAAACCAGAATTAAAAACAACATTTAGAAAATAATAAAAATAAAATATAAAACAAAATTCAAAAGAAATTTCAAACCAAAATTTTAAACAAAATTCTAAACACAATTTTAAGCAAAATTTTAAACTGAATTTAAAAGTAAATTCCAATTAAAATATGGAACAAAATTTTAAACGAAGTTGAGAAAAAAATAAAATGTAAAACAAATTTTTTAACAAAATATAAAACAAAACTAACAACATAATTTTAAACAAAATTTAAGGGATGGGTGTCGCTTTTTTTGAGCCCTTTATAGGATTAATTTATGATAAATTAATATCGGTTATGACTAAAGTTGACCCAAGGAATCTCATGGTGGCAATTTTTTTCAAAACAATCTAGAACAAAATCTAGAATTTTCAAAATTCGAATATTTTTTTGCTTTAACCCGCATAAAACCGGTATTCTACCATGATATGAACATTTTTTATTGGTGAATATGACCCATCGAAAAGGATGCATGACATTAAAATTATCGGAAATGTCTTAATCGAATTCTAGAAATTT
>SCLH01000192.1:815521-826027 GCA_004367855.1 Oikopleura vanhoeffeni
ATTGACACACTGAGTACAGGGTTGTTACTAAACTTTCAGTCAATTTCAGATTTAATTTACTTATAACTTTTCACTAAAATGTAGAACAGTATATTATATACTGTATATTGACTGTCATGGTCCTGTCCTAGCTTTTTAGGTAGAAAAATTAACAACACAAACTTTGAACTTTCGCACTTTGTTTTTGATAATTTCCAGAAGCTTGTCACATTTTCAATCTGAACTTTTTAAGCTTAATTTTTAAGCTCATTTTTTAAAATTGTGGAAAATTACTATTTCAGGACTAACCTGGTAAGAACATGTATTACACCCTGTATGTGTCAATATAAATTATGTAAGTATAAATTACTGTAGTAAAGTGACATTAGTAGGAAAGAGATTCAGGGCGCATTTTTTTCAATGAATTTTAAGGAGGCAGACAATATTTCTAAAAGTTTGTTTGAAGCGCTGTAAGGACGCACATTTTTATTAAACAGAAATTTTCGGAGCCATTTAGTAAAAGATAAATTTTTAAAAATTGAAATTTTTCCACAGTTCGTTTTTAGTGTTCGTCTTAAAAAGATGAAGTTAATCCAAGAATACGCTAGAAATCAAGAAAGCTTTAGAGTTTTATTGTAAAAATAATGTTTTCTCTTGAAACGCTTTTTTTTGCCGGAAGCGTTGTAAGAAAGCACTTTTTTCTCGGAAGTTCCTCCAGCGTCTTAGACGGCAAAAGCCGCAATTTGATGCTAAAAACACTTTTCTGCCCTTAATTTAAACTGAATATTCGAAAACGTGAAATTTGATTCCGCATGGCATGTCAAGTGCAAAAAATTAGTATGTCAAGAAAATTTTATACTTTTTTTGGACTATTTTTCAATTTTTTGGAGCATGATGCGTCAAAAATGTCCTTATAGCTAAGGGCGGCGGTATGTTAAACATAGAAAATTTTCTGGTACAAAATAAGCAATGAAATCAAATTTGTTACTTTCATCTATTCTATTTAAATGTACTGCATCGAAAAATTTGTAAAAGAATGAACTATTTGATAGCAGATTTATTACTATCTTTATGAAATGTACAAAACAGTAGAAAATAAGATTCGATGTTTTTGGTTAACATTTTAAGCTCGTGGTTTCAGCCAAGGATCTTCTTTTATCTTTGGACATTTTTTACCTCCTCTGGTCTCGTAATATTCTCCATGTGAACTTTTGGATACACCTTTTTTGTGTTAAAAAAAATTAATTTAGAAAATTACAGAATTTCAAATAAAAAAGATACTGTAGTGTTGTTATTTATCTACAATATGATGAAAATATAAGGCCAATATGCAAAAATTTTTGGACAATGTAGAAAAAATGTTATTAATCACCTGTTTTTCGGAAAAATTAGCCCGAAGACGAAAAAAAGTCCTGCATTATCGGCTAAAATAATTTTTTTTATCAATAAAAGGCTTCAGAAAATTTTTAAGCATTTTTGAAAGATAAAAATAATATGTCACTATAACCTGAGAAACAAATTATGTCAAACTCTCAGCCGTTTTGAAACACGCAAACCATAGTATTAAAAAGTTAAAAATAATTAAGATTAAATTTATTTTTCAACCAGAAAGAAATCTAAGATTATTTCGAATTTTGAGAAATCGAAAGATTTTTAAAAATTATTTTTAATATTTATTCGCAATTTCAAAATCATTTTCAATCGGCTTTTTAGATTTGTGTTAAATCGCTAATACTCTGTTTTTGTCTTCGGCGGTGACATCCTAATCTGAATAAAACAAAATAATTTTAAGAAAATATCGACAACCAAATTTACACAATAAGTTGTTCTCATAAAATATTGAAAATTTTGAAAATATTTTTTGATCAAATGAAACGTTTTGTTGAAACACTGCCTTTACAAGTTGACTGAGAATTACAGACATTTTTCGCGTCAATTCTTGTCTTGAAATATGGAAGACATCTTTGATCAGGAAAATCTAATGGCATCAAATGGCCTTCTACTATGTAAGAGTTTCGACATTTGATACCGCCACAGCCGGGGACATTTAGTCGATCCAAGTCTTTAATTTTACCTTTAAATTGCTTTACAGGGACATAAGCTGTTATATGGTTAATAAATATTGTTTCTGAAAAGTTGAGAAAAATTAAACACTTTTTTTGAATTAAATTGTATCGAAAATTTTAATAATTTGAAAGAAGGATGATTTCCTAGATAAAAAAATCCATTTTAAAAGTCATACTACCCTGATAATATTTTTTGGATCCTGGTTACTAAAATCGAACCTTCGAGAAGGTTTTTTGAAGGGAAATCTCGACTGTCTCCTCATCTCACGTACACATCACATTATTATAATAGTATTAAATTTTTGCTTCTTCGGAATTATTAAATAACAGTTCAAGCCCTTGAAGTCACTCAGGTTTATTTTTTTAGATTGGGAGAGCACGGAAGTAGCACATACGGAAGTAGCACATATTTCGGTCAGAATATAATTTTCTACGTGACACTACAGATCCGGTTTTTCGATTTCTTGTTTTTACCGTACATTTGCCAAAAAATATCGGTTTTTCACCAGAAAAAAAAACATCGAAAATTATCGTTGTAAAATCGGAAATAGAAAAATCGGCTCTGCAGTGACACGTTGCTTTAAAAAGTATATTATTTTTATGTGACTGATTAGACGTAAGGTTTTATCCTAGCTAATAGTGATTTTATTGCTTTGTTGAAGACTTGATATTATGACCAAAAATTAAAGAAATATCGTATGTTCGAGTACCGAACTATCTTTTAAGTGTGACCTGTCTTAAAAATCAGACCTTACTAAAGCTAAATCAGTTTTTTTCAGATTTTTTTTTTGACTTTTTAAAATTCGCTTTTGAAAGACAAGCAAAAAATCGTATCGTTTGCTATCGAAGGTGTATCAATTGAGATGAAATTAATTTATTTTGTTATTCAATTGTTGCGCCAGTTGGATGCAACCACCGAATTCGACACCCTGAAAATGTATCAAAGTTAACTTTTTATAAACTTTTTTGTTATCAAACACCATAATATTTTAGCGTGTATTGATATTTTAGTTTTTTAATTAGCTTGTCTATATCGAAGATCCTGCCTAGTGTAATTTTTATGTCAATAACAACATAAAACATAGACGATTGACATAAAAATTACACTAGGCAGGTTCTTCGATATAGACACAATTGTCATGACATGTTATTAGCAATTCAATTTTGAAAGTGGCTGAATTGAGTTTCCAGCTCAAATATTTTTCAAAATAAATCACCCAATGTATAATCAAATGTTTATAATCTAAATGTTCTAGCGGTATATTATATATATTATTATACGGTATATTTAAGTGCCCGAAATAGCAAAATAAATTTTGACACAATATGTATGGCGAAGTTGAATTCATTTACCGGCCTGATTTCGTAGTAGTTGGTGATCTGGTTGGTCCAACTATTTGCCTTGGTCTTTGATATCGCCCATTTGATCGCATTTGATGGTTTCTGTGTTGAATTTGTTGCGAATTCAATTTCTGAGCAATTTCTTCTGGAGACTGCTGTCGATTTAAAAGTTTATTTTTTTCTTCATTTGATAAATGTTTATAAACTGGTTTTTGAGTTATTGGTTTTTGATAAATTTGTGGAGGATACTGATACTGTGTTTTTTGATAGGTTGGTTGAATTTGATGCTGAGGTGATTATTTTTTTAGATCCCACCTCTTTATTAATTAATATTTTTAAAACACCGTGATAATTACCCGTTATTTTATGTAAGGCCCAAAGAGTAGCTTGACGAATGTCACGTTTCTCTATAAGGACATTAGTTATGTCACATAACGGCCGAAATTTGGCCTTAAACCTAGGTACCTTTGAAAACTTTCATAAACACGTTCGACCATAAGGAAAAAATGGCAATTTTTGAAGACATTGTTTTTATTTTCAAAGACCATAAAAATGTAGCTGGTATCTTTGTTTTGAATATTTTCTGCGTTTTCTGAGCTTATGATTTTATCGTTATTGTAAGCATGATTTATCTATATTAATAAAACGGTGGTTCTAAACATAAACAAAATGGCAGAATAACAATGTCCTTATAGACAAACACGATAGTAGTTATTTTTGAAAATAGCTTTTAAATAAAATTCGATTTCAGCATTTGTCTGCTTAAAATTTAGCATATTTGACTCGAAAATTCTTAAAAATATCATGCTTACAATTGAAAAATAATAAGGAGCCGTTCACGCTATATGGAATTATAAAACCTTCTCTTGGATTGCTTGGGATTTTCATAAAAATTGCGCAAAATTATTCGGAAATTCAAAAATATGCTTGAACGAACTAGGCTCGAACAATTATTCAAGATAAAAAGCCTTAAATACATTTTATATTTATTAACCCGGTTTCTTCTGAATATTACATGATATATTGATATGATCAAAAAAAATAATCACCTGAGAAATTTCGTCTTGAGAATTCGTCTGCTGTTGATTTAATAGTTTATTTTTTTCGTCATGTGATAGTGGTTTATAAACTGATTGTGGAGTAGAGAGAGGAATTGGTTGCTGATAAATTGATGGAGCGTACTGATAAGGTGTCTAAACCAGGTGTTTTATTTTCATCGGGAAAGGTGCTAGAGAGTGAAAAAAAGTGTTTTGCTCATTCACGCTCCAAGGGATATAATCCACTTAGTTACCATTTTTTTTGGCCGTAATTACCTAAATGACAATTTTCATTTCGCAAGTAAAAAAAACACATACTGTATAATATACTGTACTTCAAAATAATAAAATAAGACACCCATTCGGCTGACTGTTGCTATTTTTCTAGCCAATCTGAATTTGAATTCAGGTAACGTGTTTTTGCAATAAATTGAGAAAAAAAATTATGGTCTTCTTGCACGCCCACGTCAGATAGTACCGAATTAGAGCATCTTTGACGAAAGACCAAACTCATTAATTAAAGCGAGAAAAACATCTCACTTTGAGGGTACTTCCAAACAATAAGGTGGGTAAAATAATCCCCCCTCGAAAATATAAAACCTTGACTGAATATATGGCGAAAATTGATTATTTTGATTTTGGTTGTATAAACTTGGCTGAGCATAAGGCGAAATCTGATAATTCTGATTAGAATAAGATAAACTAGGATTATTAATATTTTGCGAAAATTGATTTTGATTTGAAACATAGGGAGTTTTCACATTATTATATCTCTCGTCGTAAAAATTTCCATTTGCATCTTGTCGTATATACGGATTAACTGGACTGTTTGAGCTATATTGGGATTGTTGGTATTCGTTATAGTTGTCAGATAAATAAGTATTTTCTTCGATAATTGCTTTATGATCTTTTTGGGAATCTACGACTTTTGACTGAATTTCTTAAGTGTGTTTTTGGTGATCTTTTAATATATGTGGTCAGTCAACAATTGATTTGGTGCATTTTTATGGCATAATAACTGCAGAAAATGAAGGAGTAGGGATACCCTTAAACAGTTTTGAAAGCTGTTTTGAATAAACTGTTTTTGGCGATTTGTTTAGTATACATAGATACAATACGACTATTAATTGGATGTCTACAGAGTTCACCTTATGCAATTTGTTTGGCCAATAATACCAAGCCAATCATTTGCGAATAGTTTAAACTCATGCTTTTCTCTAATTTGTTATGTTGGATTGCATCATGCACAAATTCGAATCAAATTAACTTTTTAATTTAAAATTCAGTGAAATCATGTTAAACCACCCAAAAATATAGTCAAATCTCCTAAAAGATTTTCCATTCCATTCCTCGCTTCCTTACTGGTACACGCTTAACTCGTACAAGTTTTAAAGGTGTTTTTAACTTCTGCTTATACTCATAAAAGCCACAAGAGGCAGAATTGCAGAAAATTTTTAAATTGTAATTTTTAAGGGGGTAGACGACTCTTATTTTATAAAGGCCTTAGAGGCATTTAAAATGCTCCAAATTGATACGGGTGATTATAAAGTGTACTAAGAACCCATTCATCAAAAAAATTTGACCACTAAAACTTCAAAATATCGACTTGACGTAAGCCAACTTTCTTCATCAGTGGTTCACTGGCTTTCTTTGAGCTACTTTCGAAAAATCGAAGCACTTTTTTCGAAAATGACACAAAATCATATTTCGAGTTTCAGCTGGAATTGCCAAAAAAAGCCCGCGAAGGTCTCTACAATGTTCTTAATTTGAGTCATTTTGCAAATATATCCTAGGAGGAGATAGATTTTGAACTCTGAAATTGTGAAAAATCGACGGTTATTTGACGTTCTAGAATTGTTTCGTCGCCGGATCAATAAAAAGGCGACGAGCAAAGATTGACATACTACCGTTACGTGATCTGTGGAAATTTGAGCTCGATTTGATATACCCTCTCGGAGGAGATAGTTTTTGCAGTTTGGAAAATGCCACCTTGTTACGATCTACAAATTACTAGAATTTTCGGTTTTTCTCATGAACTGTTAGTTTTCAGTATATTTCACCGAGAAATGTCAAATCTGAGTCGCATACCCCCTTAATGTTTTGCATGAATGTCAAAAAAAGTTCTAGTTGAAAACTTTTTAGTTTTTCACAGAATTTTTGGTTCGAAAACAAGAAAAACTTAAATTACAATTTTATGTTTCAAAAAAACGATAAATTTTTTGGGGGTTGGTATTTGTACCAGTTAGGGAGCGAGGACTGCATTAAATTTATTTTAATCGCATAAAAAGAAACCATTTTTATTGTGGATGAAAATAATATCTCGTGACCGGACATATATTCGAGGTGGCAAAGACTGATCGAGCCAAATTTTGGCATTTTTAGTGATTTTGAAATTTTCAACAAAGACAAAACTTGATAATCATGATATATTAAAATACAAATTTTCGATAATCACCAATAAAAAGTTAAAGTCAATTACCTGGATTCCGATTGGTTTAAATTTGAACTTATCAGAATTCAGCTTTCCTAATTATATTTTCAAAAATAAAGTTAATTTTCGTCATCAGCGTTAAATTGTTCGTAAAATTCATGTTCGATCTTGAAATTCTGCTCGACTGCGAATATCCTGGAAAATTTAGCCTAATCTGCTCCGAAAATGTTGAACATCAAGCGATTTCAAAACCGATTTCAAAAAAGCAAAATATTTGGTCAGCATTTAAAACACCCTCCTGGTTTCTCTTTGATTTTCCAGCATGCTTCCGCTATACAAGCATAAAATACTATTAACGTTTTCATTTTTTCATAAAAATTAGCTAATTGTAGTCCGATAGTTTATTAGGACTTAAATGAACATTTCTGTCCCCATAAATCCCACCCCACCTCAGGCGGTTATCACTCCGGCCACTAAAATTTCATTCTAGGCCGCTTTAATCAATTATGTCTAGCCCATTAGACTCTAGCCCATGCCTCGAAGGGAGAGGAATTTACTACCATCAAAAATTAAAAACGTTACTCTCTTTCATGAGTAGCTACCTTTCTTGTACAATGAGTCAATTTGACCTCCGGGTATGACCATGGCGAGATAAAAAGTTTGATCAGTATAAAGTTGAAGTTTCATGATTTTTTCACCGAATTTCTGGAAATATTTTGGCGAAAATTCTGAAGGTTCAAATTTTGTAATTTGACACCAATGTGGTCAAATTAAAAAATGTCTCCTATGGGGTCATAATGCCCAGTAGGAGTCAAAGATTATTTTTGCGTTTCAGAAAATGTGAACAGTATTTTCATATAATGTGAATTGGCCCGATTATAACCACAANTATGGTCAATTTTGGTATCGGAAAAGCATAAATGAGTAGGCAAGTCATGAAAAATCTACGACAATATAAAATTTTCACGAAAAAAAAAATGAAAAATTGATGACATAAATTCTCCCCAGCTTCATCAGAGGAAACGTTGTGACGCGCATATTTTTTAATCAAATTTTAAGGGGGTACCGGTCGCTGGAATTTATTTTTGTCTATGAAAACTCAGCCAACTAGGGCTCCAAGGCATACACTACAAGACACATAAGCGATACAGGGAGACCTAACCCAAAACGGTAAATCTATCTCCTCCTTGGTTTTATTTTTAAATAAACCTAAATTTTAACATCACCTGTTTAATTAATATTCAAAACTACTGTAGAGCGTTTTTGTCGATAAGTGCTATATTTTTTCAAGAATATGCGATAAACCACTGTTTTTTGGACTTTGTTCATCGGAAAATATATCTCCTCCTAGGTTAAAATTCACTTAAATTTTCGCATAGTATCACGAGGGATTTAAAAACCATAATAATACAGCCTGAGTTTTCTCGTTTACTGCGTTTTTTTATTCCGCAAAAATACTCGATGGTGATTGGTCAATATCCGAAATATCTATATCTGATTGGTTCATTTTTGCCAAATAAAAAAAACGCAGTAAATGAGAAAACTCAGGCCGTATAGGGCGAAATACAAAACAAATCAAAATTTTGTTCGAAAAGCGGTATTTTTAAATTTGAATGTTTTTCAAAAACCGAGAATTTTCGTCAAAACCTAAAATTTTAATCAAAATTCTAAAATTGAATTCAGACTGGAAGACAAATTTTACAGTACAAATTTTTGCGCGGTGCGTTGCTTAAAATTGAATACAGAGAAATTATTTTGTCGTTTCCACCTTAATCTTGGCTATTCGGCAGTCTTGCAATTTTGAAATGATCAATTTTATATTTTTAGTACCTGACGCAATTCTGTGACAGCCAGCTCCATCGTGAAATATACGAAGAACTTCTAGAGAATAAAGTTATCGAATCTTTTGATATCACAAAAATTGAAAATACTCGTGACGCATCTTTAGCTCAAAAGCATTTCACTGTCGTAAATGGTGCAAGTTCACTGGCAAAATATTTTTGGGGTCAAACTAAAATGGAGAAAAATAGAAAGTTACAAAAAATCATTTCAACTGAAGAAGATGTTACAGCTGTAGCCGAATGTGGACACCAAGAGGTAATAAAAGTTATATTTAGCATTTCCACCATTCGATTTTGAGCCAAAATCAACTAATCAGGGTTGCAATTTCAGATATGGGGCTCTAAATTGGCATTTAAAAAAAAATCGTCAGAGCCACACCAGCACCACGTACTTAATTGAAAGCCCGTTGGGCCTTAATTCTCTAAAATTAAGTCTTTGTAGTTTGCATAACGAAGAACATGTGCGTTCTACTAAGGTTGTTTTTTTATAGGTGCGACAGATTTCACTTTTCACTACAGACGAACCGTATGAGCTATCACAAAACGGTTTTTTGCATTCAACTAGAAACTAAAAAAGCTCAGGCCAAAATTATTTTTAAAATTTTCAAAATATCATACGAATCTAGAAAAAATTCTAAGAATAATGGCTAGAAAATAAAATTAAAAAAATTAAGTTTTCTTAAGATTTTTCATAATGAAAAAAGGGTAAAAAGTCAAATCGGTCGCACCTATAAAAAACTACATAAATGGACTCTACACTAATTTCTATCACATAATTTCTATCTACTACTAATTTCTATCACGGGAACAGTAGAATGAATAATCCCAATTTTTAATTCTAGACTTTTGATTTGGTGGTTGTAACAATTCCGGTTCCCCAATTTTTGAGAGATATCACAGTTTCACCCGAAATGCCGAACACTCTGAAAAGTCAGTTAGAAATGGTCAAATATTCAACTCGATTCGCGCTTATTTGCTTTTATGAAAGTATCCTCAATTTCAAAAATGGTAAATTTACATCTGGTTACAATTATAATGGACTTATCAGATATTGGTCTGTTGACAATCAAAAAAGAAATGTCGATGCTAAACAAGACAGGAAAAGGTTTTCAGATGTGTTTTTAGTTCTGCTTATATTTCTGAAAGTATTAAATGGCAAAATTGAAGGAAACAAATAAAAACGTTCTTTTTCATATATAACCTCGAATAATTATGGTTTTTGAAATATGAAAAAAACAAGTTAAAATTTTACAGCGTGAGTTTTTTCGATTTCTCCTCTTTTTTACCCATACGGGTAGACAGCCAAAATTGCCTATACTTTGCTTAAGATTTTGGCTGTCTAGCCGTCTGGGTAAAAAANAGGAGAAATCGAAAAGACTCACGCTGTAGAATTCTAAATTCAAAAGCAATGAAGAATTTTATTAAAATATTTTTTTACAAAAAATGTTATAAAACTGCTTGCTTTATTTTAGTATAGCATTCTAAGCAAAACTTTATGGTTGTTCTTCAACGTTTTTACCGGAAATTATTGGTTTCTTGAAAACGGCCGTCTGGGTTTTCGATGAATTCTTGGATTTCTCGATTTTTTAAGAAATTTTATGAAAAAAAATAGAGCCAGTTTTCATGAACTTATAATTTCCTGATAAAATTGGTAAGTTAGCTACCGGTTAAGAAGTTAACGAAGTAGTTATCAAGATATGTTTTATGCATAGGATAGCTAAAAAAAAGAATTAACAACTGAACTTTTTTGGTTTTCAAACTCTGCCGGTAAGGTGGTTTTTTTAGGAGCTATCTGGTGTTTCCGGCTTTCT
>SCLH01000192.1:826133-838472 GCA_004367855.1 Oikopleura vanhoeffeni
AGAAAGCCGGAAACACCAGATAGCTCCTAAAAAAAACACCTAAACCGGTGATCATCAGAAAACATGGATAATTTTCGACCACAGAGAAAAATATGCAAACTGTTCAAGCAATAAAAAAATTTTGGAAAGAAATTTCTGTCATTGTGTTAATCATCTTTTGCAGCAATGTGAGTCCTCAAAGAAAAGGTACATGATACGACTTCATTACACGTTGCGTTGCAGAGCCGGCTTTTTCGATTTCCGGTTTTTACTGGAAATTTGCCAAAAAGTATCTGTTTTCGCCAGAAAAACATATCGAAATTTACCAGTTAAAAGTCGAAAACGGCTCTGCTTTAACACGTAGCTTGAAAGGTTAAATTATGAGTCATAATTAGGGAACGAACCGGGCCATAATATAACTTTCACCCATATGATATGGCCCATATCGATGTACCAGGTCTTAACATAGATTATTTTTTTGAAATTAATTTTTTTAAAACATCCAATTACAATCTTTAGTTTCTTTACGACCTAAAATCAAGAATTCGATCGAAGTTGAATTTTTTAACACACATTTTCAAATCTTTTAAAAGTATTATTTTCCACGCTTCCGCGGACTTAGACCCAACGATGACGAAAGAAGAAGTTTTGCCGATTCTCCAAAAATCCGTTTCGGAAACATTTCCGTCCCTTCCAGAAGCCAAAGAAATTTTTTCTCATAAATGGCTTTATTCTCAACCTACAAGTTCTATTTTACAAAAAGAAGGATTTATTTATGTTAACAAAAACGTCGCTTTATTTGGAGATGGCTTTTGTGAAAGAGGAAATTTCGATGGATGTATTCAGTCAGCATCTAAAATAGCTCAACATCTCAAAGAAAAATATAATTTATAAAATCTCTTGTAACTTAAATTCCTGACATCATTGATTTTGATATAATTATTACTCTGATTGTAAGCTGAAAAATAAAATTCGAAATATTTTAATCTTAAGAATTAATATTGATCGCGTTTTTATTCGGAATAGAAATTAATTTTTGCAATTTTTTGTTGTTTTTGTCCAAGCGGACGTTTAACTTCCCGATAGTCGGGCTCGGACAATGTCTTGGAACCCGTAGTGTCTTTGCACATTACATGGTGCATGCGCTTAAAATTTCGAGATTATAACCGACATTCATTATCTAACAAATATATTTTTTCAAATGATTAATGATATTATTCGTCAGAGAATTCTCTACAGTCCTATAACAATCAATTCTGTTAAATAGTTCTAAAAAGTCATCAATTTTGAAGAAGAACAATTAAAATTCTCCCTCGATTTTTTGTGCCCGATTCTCAGAACCAAGTGCATAAATAACACGGAATTTAGGGTTAATATTTGGACATTTTCATATCTTCAAATTTAAACGCCATAACAGATTTTGGGTATTGCGAGCTGCAAAAAAAATGGAATGTTTTCATCACCATTCTCAGTAAAATGAGTCTTAACAATTCTCTACTTTTGGCAATAATTATTATTCGTGACTTTCCTTGTTCTCCTTTTTTTCGCATCGTGACGCATTGTTCTGTAATCAGTTATACGGAAGTGTAATGACGTCTAGAAATGATCTATTGTCAAACCGGAGGCATATCGTAAGTGCAATAAAAGTCTTCGAAATCCGTTACGATATGCTTTAAAGGGGATCCTCCCACGTGGATTTGAGTACTTTTGAAAAAGATAACTATTAGTTAAAGTAAGTTTTGGAAAAATGTGACTACAAATTACGGTCAGAAACATTCCAGGGTCAGACTTCAGTGTTTTTAAAGACATTTTCTCATTACATCAAATGTCTCGATAAAATCACGTGCCGAAATAATCAAAATAAGGTTGAGAATATGTCATAGATAAATCCCTTATTTCTCGAAATAAGATCACGTGACGTGTTGGAAAATACTAATTATGTTCAAAACTCTTGCATTAGGTGTAATATTGGCCCGCGCAGAAAATTTTCCGGCGTAATTTGATTCACGTTATTTGTTTACTTACACTGCAGAACCTTATTTTCCTAATTTGCAGGTCACGTGATCATTTTTTAGGTCTTTGGTGTAATGGGGAAAAAGTTTAAAAAACTTAAAGGAAAGCCACTTACTATCTTTCAAAAATCAAATTGGATTTTAAGTAATTTTTTGAAAAAAAGACAGTATATTTTGCGTCAAACCTTATTCCTTGAATATACGGTCAGCGTGATCACTTATGGGGCGTAAAGTGGGTAGATTGGAAAAAGTCTTAGAACTTTTTTTTCGGTCCGCTCAAGAGAGGCTTTCTTGATGATTTCAATTTTTTTGTTGCCAAAAAATCGTACTTGTAATAGAGTAAAATTATTCGGGAAAAAAAAAAACTGCGACAAACGCATCATTGATTCAAGATAGTCGAAGTCGGATCACTTGTAATGGTGTAAATTTGTATTCATTGACAGATGTAAGGTCTCTAATTTGCGAATGATAAAGGTCCTATCATCGCATTTTAATGGTGCAACAAGACACTATCGGAGTTAAAGTAATAGTTTTTTGGGCGAAAACATACGTATTTTTTTATTTTGCAAACTTTTGCTTGTACTAAGTGGACGCTTTTTTTCAATTTTTGTTGCATATTTGTTGCATGTCTTTGAACTCAACGGATATTAAAAACCATAATATTTTGAAGGCGAACATTAAAAATAATATACCATGGAGCGTCGCAAGATGCTTTCGGCAATTAAAGACGATGGGAAAATTTCCACTGTACTGTCTAGACGTTTGGGACTACGTTTTTTTAAATTTTCGTAAAGCTCAAATGGTTAATTCGCATGTTAGATAAATTAATTTTTGACAAGTTTCAAAATTTCATTTCTCAATAAAAGCGTAAGGTTCAGGCTTCGCAAAAAGGGATAGAATGGATAAACCAAGGGGGTTAGAGGGGGATAGGGATAGAAAATTCAGAGCCATGGAGGGATAAGGATATAAAGTCCCATCCCCCTTTTATCCCGTTTTATCCTCTTCCCCCTTTTTATTCCGTTTCTTTCCCTTTTTATATCCCTATCCCGTTTTATCCCCATCCCCCTTTTTATCCCTTTTCTATCCCTATCCCTTTTTGCATAATCATAAATATAAACGCTCTTCAGAAGTTTTACTGTCTTTTATAATTACATTTTTGGCACGCCTAATTGTGTTAATATTTTTAATAAAATTCGAATTTAAAAAAAATGGCGGTATTTTCGATAACTCATGACTTCCGGTTTGACCGGAAGTCGAGTGAAAATTGTGTTTGATTAATTAAATAGTACCAGGGAGTTTTTTTGACAAAATTTACCCTCAAATATACCCCTCAAGTAATATATAAATAAATAAACACAATTTTTACCTTACTTCCGGTTAACCGAAAGTGATGAGTCATCGAAAATAAAGCCAAAATTTTNCAATATTTTATCCGCAAATATACCCCCAAACTAATAAATAACCACAATTTTCACCTTACTTCCGGTTTAACCGGAAGTGATGAGTCATCAAAAATCCAGCAAAATTTTTTTTGACAATATTTTAACTTCAAATATACCCCCAAGTAATTCGGTCTGTATGCTAAAATTTTGTTCGTATTTACAAAAACGGGATAAAGTCTATCCCGGGATAAAAGGGGATAATCTATCCCTTCATCTCTATCCCGTTTGGGGGATAAAAACGGGATAGGGATGGAAAATCGGCCGGGATGCATCCCTTTTGAAAGCCTGGTCAAGTGTGTTTATAAAGACTGTGTATAAATGGACAAAAACTACAGAAATTCTGAGATTTTTTGCATTTTAGCGCCGTTATCCGATTTGCAGAAGATGTATACAATCAGCATTTAAAATAGCTCTAAATCTCAAAAAAAACTTTTAACTAAAATGCCTGACGACATTCATTGTTTCTCTGATTTTTAGCTGAAAATACAATTCTAAATGATAAGAATTAATTTTGATAACATAATCGCAATTTTATTCAGAATGAAAATTTATTTTTTCCATCTTTTTTGTTTTCTTTTTAGAATCTTATATACATAATAAAATTAATAAATTCGGTCGATATCCTATAAAAAGAATTTACTGTCAAATTTTCGTGGTTTAAGGGGGAAACAGTTTTTAGTTGACAGGACGGCCTATTAGGCCAAAATTTTTGCCAGTGCCTTTAAAAGGACGGCCTTGGAGGCTCGGGCCGTCCGTTTAAAGTCTTTCCATGAAACACGTTCTGAAAAAATTTCTAACTTTTTGTTGATTTTTTTCAAAAATAATCAGTTGACTCTTAATTTTTTTTGAGATGTGCCTATAAGTGGCCACTGGAGCGCCAAACAAAGACATAAATGATAATTTTTATTATTTCTAGAATGGAATCCCGTGTCGCATTTTCCGACAATTTTGAATTAGTTATTCAATTAATTCCCGAAACTGGCGAAAGTAATTTTCAATATTTGATTATTGATAAGTCTCAAAAGACGGCAGTTACGATCGATTGCTTTTTATCCTCAAGAATCGTAGAAACTGCAAATAATGAAAAACTTAAAATTATCGGAATGGCTTAATAGTCATGTTCAAAATTATGTTTTAAATTAAGTCATTGGCCTGTAGAGTAAGGTAGGAACGGATAGACTTTTTTGATAAATATTAAAAATTATATTCAAATTGGAGCCCTTGAAAAAATGTAACGTTCAGTCCAAATTTTTATTTTTAAAATTGTCAGCTAATGCTCAAAAATGAATAACTGTTTTTGAAATTGCCTGTAAATAGAAAAATCATAAATATCAAGCTTAAAAATTTTTGTACTGATCGTTTTATTTTTTCAAGGAGAAGAATTTTATCATAATTCGAAAATTGTTCAGCAAAAATTGCTACCCTACCGAAGAGCTTCTAGAAAAATCCAAAGCTCTAAAATAGATATTCCAAATTTGTTTTATAATACTTCTTAAGAATTAAATAAATTTATTTTTTTAGGAACAGAATTTTGTATTTTTGCGTGGGTGGCGCTGACTCGCAAAATCATATTTAAAAAGTTACATTTTTATGATTAAGTTAACCACAGTATGTGCAAAAAACGGTTTTCCGGAGACTATAAACAGTAAACTTACGGGCCTATAGTCTATAGGACTATAGACTATATGTATAATGGGTTATTGGCCTACAGGGCCATAGTTTGCTACGGTTTCTGTATAAGGACGGACATGATTTTAAAACAATTGTCAGGAGGATTTTATACGGACGATTTTCCAGCGAAACTATATTCAAAAATTGCTTCTGCAAATCTTCTTAGGACGCTCTTTTTCCCGAAAGTTTGCTGGATCGGTTATAACTTATAAGGTCGCATCTCCCCGAAAGTTTGTCAGATCTGTTTTATAAGGACGCAAAAGAGAAATCATATCGTCCTCCTAAAAGCCTTTAATGTACACCGGATTAATGCCAAATTATAAAGACCATATGAAAAATTTTCATATTATTTTGAAATAAACAAAAATGTCTTTATGGAAATGTCCATTTGGTATACCAAAATTCTCGGCATGAAATTTTGCTCAAAATGTATGGTTGAAATTTTTTTGGCTCATATTTTTGAACGAATTTTTAGTTTAAAAATGTTCTTAAGTCATAACAGGATCGTTTGCGACTCATCACCATTGGGATCATATCGGCGGAATTGTAGAATTGAAAAAACTTTATCCAGAAATGGAAATTATCGGAGGTGATGATCGAATACCACAAATTACAAAAAAAGTTCTAGAAAATGAAAATAAAATCGGATCATTCAAATTCACTTCAATTTTCACTCCATGTCATACAACAGGGTAAGTTACTGTGGTGTGCATCCATAAGGACAACCTCATCAAGGACAAGATAGACAAAATATCAATATTGGTCAACCAAAATATCTATAATTAACTTTTTTTCGTAAAAATATAGGTGAAGCGCAAAAAAAAGGTCTTCAAAATTTCTTTCAACAAAATCGTTTATATGCATTTAAGAGGCCTTAACCGACAGATCGTCACTATTTTTAAAATGCGGAATCCGAGTATTGGATATGAACTCTGTCTTCTCTGCAATCCAGGGTTGTGATTAGGTGCTAGTATCCCGTGTTGTTTGTGTCATTGAAATAGTCACGATCTGTCAACTGAGGGCCCTTAATCCATATCATACTTTCCCGTTAACAATACTAAAAATAGTTACCTTACGAATTTCAGCTCAAAATGTCTTTAGACGAATTAATTAATTATACGACACTGTAGTAATTTTTGAAAACAATTTTCAGTTTGCAACAAAATTGACCTAAATTTTTCATTTTTTAATTCATTTTTTTCTAATTTAAAAAGATATACAGCCCGAGTTTTTTGTTTACTGCGTTTTTTTATTCGGTAAAAATGAACCGATCAGATACAGGTATTTCAGATATTGATCACTCACCATCGAGTATTTTTGCGGAATAAAAAAAACGCAGTTAACGAGAAAACTCAGGCTGTATTTTTGACGAAAACTTGTAAAACCGTTTATTTTGTTTTAAGTCAGATTTATTTGTTCGAAAGTTCAAAATTTTCCCGTTCCGAACCCTGATCATACGGTATAAACGTAAATTTTGTATATTTTAGATCAACTTGTTTCTATTTTCCCGATTTCAAAATCGTATTTACTGGAGATACTATTTTCTCTGGAGGATGCGGTCGATTCTTCGAGGGTGTAGGCGGAGAAATGGTAAAAGCTTTCGACAAAGTTTTCAGTCTACCAGACGACACAAAAATACTTCCTGGACATGAATATACTATTGCCAATCTTAATTTTGCCGTTTTGCTTGAACCCCAAAATAACGATACGATCCAATATTTGGAGAAATGCAAAAAACTGAGAGCCGAAGACAAATTCACTATTCCGAGCACAATAGTGAGGGTTTTATCAAAAAAATTAAATGATGATCAGCTCATGGTTTAAAGGAGGTTATAGGTAGTGTGTCCACCATTTGATTGTGGGCCAAAATCGACAGTTTTAACTTGTCAAATTAACTGGTCTGTGGTAAATTTTATTTCGCATTTTCTGGTAAAATAATTTTTTTTCTCAAAAATCAAAATTTTTCCGAAAATATGAAATTAATTTAGAAAAATCATATAATTCCAGCTATAATGATCATTCGAGACGTAAAGTGGTTGGACTGACTAAAAAATAGCGCTCTAGCTTTATAATGGTGTCTGGTGTTAAAACAAAAACGCCAAAAAAATTATTTTCAAAACTTACTCCTACAACTATATTTTCGAAGTTTTACTTGCCTCAGTTCTCTACAAACTGAGAATTTACCGGTGTTTTCGCTTATTTCCGGTCAACCGGTCATTGGATCGGTTTCAAATTATATGGTTGTCGCGTATCAACTTATTGACTCCGAGATACAATTGGAATTTCCTCAATCGGATGAACCGTTTCATTCGCTCCGATTGCTGGTTTCCCTTAAAAAACCCCACCTATGCTATTCATCTTCCAGAAGTATTATAAAAATCCACTCAGTATTTCTATAGGTCGATTTTAATGGACACGCTAGTAATAGGTGCTGGAAATGAGGTAAAAATTTCTTTTTAAAAAGTATTATTCGAACAGCTTTCGCATTTCCGTGAATTTTGCATTTGCTGGTTTACTGGTTATTACAGCTGATGTGTTGTGCGATTATAAAAACGCCCTTTATAATAACAATATGGACGAGAAGGGAAAATATTGTCAATTTTTTCTAATTACTAACATTTTTTTTTAATTACTAACAATTATTTTTGTTGAACATCAACTTTTTTGGAAAAATGTTTAAGCCAGTTGATTGATTACTACGAACTTTTCACATGGACAAAACCAAACATGTCCTTATCAACCAACTTGACATGTCGCGACAGTTCCTTTTTGATACCAAATATTGTCTGATTATTTTTTAAAACCCTTCGAAAGCTCTTGAAAAAAAAGTGAATCCGTTTGCTCGTTTCAGATGCGATTTCATCAAATCTTGGGCAAAGAATCTTGGTGCAGAAGATGATGCCTCTGTTATGCAACTGATAAGAGATTCGAAAAACAAGGGACTCAAACGTTGATAAAAAAATAACAGTCTTTGCTCTCCAACTGGTACAAATAAAACGAAAAGTGTTACTTGTTAGGGAATTTTGTAGTCAAATTTGAATTTAAGTCGAAAACTTCTTGCGTGACAAATTAAAAACATGAATTTTGCTTCACTTTCCCGTCGATGCTAAAATAAACAGCGAAACATGTTGAATTTTATATTTGATTAAATTAAAAACAGCCAGCAGTTCAATTTTTGTAGCTAAACTTGTAATTTACGATTGTTTCGGAATCGAGAATTCTTAAATGTCAAAAAAACTTTTTACAGTTTTTGATGTGTCAAAAACCATAATAATTCAAGGCGTTCAATAAAAATGAACGAAAAAGGCTTTAAAGTTTTTTAATTCAGTTGTTTTGAGCCTACATAAATGTTGACAAAAGTTTAAAAAAAAATAGCCACAAACATCTACCAGTTAGGGAGCGAGGACTTTTATTCAGTACAATTTATTCGTTCATATTTTTTTCATTCTTCAATCCTCTGAATTCTTATTTTGAACTTTACAAATTTGTGCACAATGAAAAATATATATTCTTTGATATCAATGTTTTCGATTAAAATGCATTTATAAATTGCTAGGCTATCCAAGATCATGAAAAATTAGCAGTTTTGAGAACTGTTATACATGCGATTTATCAAACTTATTGACCCATACAGCTATGTCTTGAAAATGCGAAAAGTGAAACGTTGCATAAAATACTTAGAAAAAACTTAATTAACTGACTACAGTAGTGTATTTAGTAGGACGGACCCTTAGGACGCATTTTTTTTCAAAACTTTGCCCGGATGACTTTTAAGGACGCAGACAATCTTTATGAAGTTTGCCGGGAGCGCTATAACGTTTTTTATTCGTGTTTTTGATTTTTTTTCTCGGAAGTCAGCCCCAGGACGCAAAAGCTGAAATCGGATCGTCCTACTAAAGACACTCTACTGCATCAAATATTTCGTTATTATGACAACTCATTTTATGAGTATGGTTTTGAAGAAACGATTAAATTTTTAGTTCCCAGGCTCGAAAAAATAACCGGAATCGAAATTCTTGACCTAAAATTAAAATATCTTGATTCAGATCCTTTTAAAATTTTCACTTTTTAGAACAGTACACGCATTTGAAAGGGTGATTTGAAGTAAGGAATTTCAAAAGTTAAAAATTTATCTCAATTTTATTCCCGCAATGATCCCGTTAAAATTTAATAATCTTTTATAAGGATTTCATCGTGATAATTTTTAAATTAAATGAATAATATTATTAAAATTATCGATGCAGGAGAGGCGTTAAATGTACAAAGTTTTCCAGCAGAGTCTAAAGTGGGATCCTGTTTTCAGCATTGGAAATGTATGATAGTAACTACAAGATAGTTATGAGAAAGCGAAATTTTAATTGTTTTATCAACTACAGTGAAGTCCGTCGAACAGGACGCAACATATCAATATTAAAAATACTGTCCAGCGAAAAGTACTATACTGTACCAAAAAAATATGCCTCAATATGAATCATATTATATGATATATATGTTACATACGTATCGTACCATGGCGTCTTTTTATGCTAAAATCAAGAACTTTTCGCTGGACAGTACTTTTAATATTGATAGGGTGCGTCCTGTGAGACGAACTTCACTGTATGTCTTCTGAAGATATCAACACTTTAAATTTTGGAAATTGCGTTTTTTTTTAATAAAAATGGTATTTAGATAGATTTTTGACATTCAAGTGCCAACATTTTTCAAAGAGGAAGTCGAAAACGACCGATAACAGCTTAGCATAGTCTTCCACCGCAGCATCCCGTCCGCGAAAAGTAGGATTGAACATATTGAGCTGGTCTTATTTCTTTTGATTGCGTAAGTCCTGCAGTTAGGGTGGCCACGGTCGTTTTAAGGTCGAAAAAAGTAATTTTTATAATGGTAATTTTTGAGAAAATACTAATTAGTGCATAGAAATAATGTGCGAAAGCTCTCTATTGTATTTCAGAAAGTGTTGCAAATTTGCGATTATCAAATTTTTAAAATTTTGATTAAGATTTTAGAATTTTTCAGGTTTTTGAGATTATTGGTGTTTTAAAATCCTGCATTAATGAGCGGCCAAATGTTTTCCTAGAATTTTCCACAAATTATTCAAAATTTTGCCTTTGAAATCTTCATAAATGAAGCTTTATCCTTATCCCAACTATACTCCATCTTAAAAACGTTAACTTTTTCTATAGCGCGTGTTCGAATCCCACTGATGTTTTCTAAGTGATTGTCTTAGTGATTGCTTGAGTCATTACAAACCCATCAAATTTAGTGGTCCCAATATCAAGCACCCTTGCCTATAATCATACTCAAGACAATCAGTAAGACAACATTATTGGGATTCGAACACGCGCTATAGAGATAGTAAACGTTTTCAGATTGAGTTTCGTTGGGAAAAGGATATGAATAAAAACAAAATTGAATATCAAAACCATTTTTTGACACCTCGGAGTTGAGAATAATGAAATATTTTGACAATTCTTTCTTTTTGAAATTTTCTGTTTATTTTTCAGCTTGACCGTGCGCACCCTACCTGTAGTTCCACCGTTTCCTCCAGCTCCACAACATCCGGCACCAATGCATCCTCCATAGTTTCCGCAACAACCGCAAATAACAGACCCACAACATGTTGCTGCTTTTGTGCAACAAAGTGTGCTCCAACAACAACATATCAAAAGTAAAATCAGCAAAAGGAACAACAACGAACACGATATAGCGATTGCTATAATTTGATCGTGAGCTAAAAATCTATATTTATTACTGTTTCTCACGTGAAAATATGTTTTGTTATTTCAAACAAAAAAACTATTTTCCAACAAAAACATTTTCTTAACAACTTTTGTAAACAAAAACCATTTTAAAATATTATTTTTTACATTTTTTGATATAAAAGCTTTTGCTAAAAAACTTCTTATAAAAAAATATTATTATTTTTTTGATTTTTAAAAATATTTTTTTTGTGAGAATTTTTTCAAAATATTCTGTTAAAAATTGTTGAAAAACAGTTTTTGTGTAAAACTGTTGTTGTATGATAAACTTTAAAAAAATCTATAGAGGTAATATGGGAGATTCTACCTGGGAGATTCCGACATAATCACAGCAAACAAGATTCGGCGGGCTAATCAGCCATACTCCCGCGGACAGGTTTTAACAAAAACCAATTCGTTTTTAACTTCATCGGTAACAAATTCGTTTTTAACTTCGGTATAAATTCAGTTTTTAACAAAAACTAATTTGAAATAATTTTTTAACAAAATATGTCCAAACAAAAAAATTCTCAAAAAAAATAATTTTTTACAAAAAACCAAAAGTGAATAATTAATTAATGAAAATAAATGTTTTAACAGAAGGTTTTTATTTAAAAAAATTATGTTATAATATAGTTTTAGTGTTTCATTAAAAAGTTCTTTGTTGAAAGATTTTTTATTTACAAGAAAATTTAACTGAAGTATTTTCACATTTTCCACAAAATAAAGTGATGGAGAAAGGTCCTGATTTCCTAAATTTTAAAGTTTTAATTTCTCAAGCTGATCTGGAGTTCCCTCAGAGGCAGATGTATAAACACACAATTTGAAACACACTTTATGTGCCCGAGTTAGACTTTTGGCGCTCTTTTTGCGTTTGTTCATCACCGATCAAATTATAATTTTTGGACGATTAAAAATAATTTTATTTACTTAATGTTCCTGTGCTAGTTGTGGTCGTCGTTGTTGTTTTCGCTTGTGTTGCTGTTTCCAGTGTCGTTGTTGATCTGGTAGTTGTCGTTATGGGGTTTGAGTTTGTCGTGGAAATTGTTGAAGTAGTGGCCACTTTAGCAGATGGTGTTGTTTTGTTGGTTGTAGACGTTGTCGGTTTTGTTTTTATTGTAGTTGTTGTTTTAAATGTTGTGGTTGTTATGAGTGTAGATGTTGTTGTTTTTAAAGTGGTATTAGGTGTTTTGGTTGTAGACGTGGTCGTTGAAGTTGTTTTTTTAATCGTTGTTGTAGTTGGTTCTAATGTTGTCGTAGTGGTTGTTTTAACAGCTGTCGTTGTATCTGAAATTTTTTGTCATGGTTAATTGACGAGGGTAATTATATTTTTTTCCCAACCTAAGTCCATCTCAAAAACGTTTACTATCTCTCTAGCGCGTATTCGAATCCCACTAATTTTGTCTTAGTGATTGCCTTAGTGATCACACCGATCAACTTTGGCGGTCCCAATATCATGCACTCTTACTTATAATACTAAAGACAATCACTAAGACAACA
>SCLH01000192.1:852446-888850 GCA_004367855.1 Oikopleura vanhoeffeni
AGAATACATTCACCCAGCCCTCCATTAGGGAAAATCTGATCGGATTTTTTAAATTTGACAACAGTAGATCTCAGAGACGGTACAGTACAGTTTAACTTTAAATTTTGGGAAAGTACAATAAAATTATATTCTATGGAGATTTAAAATAATATAAAAGATTAGGCTCCAACTTAAAATTAATTACAAAAATCATTATACATAAGAGTACATTATTTCCTATTTTGACACTGTTTTCTTTTACTTTGTAATTATTGACATAAATGATAACCCTAACCCTTTCAGAAATAGCTATTTTATAAGTTTGGTATAAAATAACTCATGTATTTGATAAGCTGATGGACATTGGACATAAAAGTGATTGTTTTGTACTGCTCGCTACGTTCTTATTTCAGCCCGGCTGATAATTGGCAATTAGGCGGTAACGTTGATTTATATTTTTGTCATGTTCATCAAAAATAAATTTTTCAAGATTTGATATTGTTGATAAACGCCAGCATATCCAGGAAAATGTATCATTCCACTTATTAGGTTTAAATCCGGTTTATGATCGTTGTCAAAATCAAAAGTGTCTATTCTGAGTTTGGTAAAAAAATGATCAAACCACTCGTCCATTTCACGACTAGGAGATATCGTATTCTATTTTTATCATCATATTTTCTTAGACTACCTTTTATGTTCGATGCAAAATTTCCGAAAATTGTATATGGGTGACAATCAAATAAATTATTTTTTTTCTAAGTAGTTTGGTGATTTTGCTTAACCCCTGATGAGTAATTGATTTTGGCATCTTTAACGGCATTATGATTGTCGGAAAATATTTTCTTTGGAATTTCTATATTTGTCTGAGTTGACTTTGAAGTTTTCGAGATCTGTATTTGTTTTCAGTTTGGATCGACACATTTTTGACATTTTGGATCGGCACATTTCTGACACTTTCAATCGGTACATGTTTGAAAGTCTTGATCGGCACATTTTNTTCTACCGCCGAAATAATGGTTGCGAAAAAATTTTAAAGGTAGAATGACTTTAAACATAAAAATAATTTTCTGAACAAATTTTTCGGTCAGAAAACTTGATTTGTTTCTTCAATTTTTGTCAAAAATATGTTTCTGCTCATAAAAAATATGACTTCAGAATTAATAAGAAAAATAAATATTTATTTAAAATAATTAGGAAATTTTTTTCAGTTATTAAAGAAAGATTTCAAATCTTAATATTTTAAAATTTTATAAATGTTAAACCAAAAATAAATATTTTATTCAAAATTTCCTTGACTGATTTTTATCCAATTTTTTAGATATGATGAAGTTATACAATCATACAACATGTATGCTGCGATGACTGCAAAAATTCTGCTTATCACCATATGATCAATCTGCAACAATCATACGATGGAAAAAGGAGGAAGAAGAAAATGATTAACTCTGTCGAGCAAATATCAGAAATATGATTTGGAATTTTCATAACGATTTGATGGTAATTTTTTTACCGAAATAACTGCTTCAATAAAAACTTGATAATTCGACGTGTGAAACTAATTGAATAAAATTTTGAAGAGCAGTACTAAAATGTTTTGCGCAGCCGTCTAGCGGACAAATTGTTGAAGAATCGCAAATATTTTCCACCAGAAAGTGTGATAAAGATATTATTTCGAAAAATTTGCCATGTAATAAATAAAAGCCACTTTGAATTGCTTGCATAGTTTCAACATTTATCATCCGAAAGTTGTGGGCCACAATCCCTTTAATTTATTTTGTTATGAAATGTTGGACATAAATAAATCTGCTGAACTTTTGTGTTTTGTAACATTGAGGGTTAATATATTTTTTAAGGGTTAAACAAATATTTTCAATTTTCGTTTGGCAGAATTTTTCATAATAAAGGAAATAATTTTCTGCACTGAATGAGAAGTTTTGGCAGTGAGAATAATAGTAATCATGTGCAAAATATCAATTTTTGAGCCATCATAAAATTTCGTTAAAACTTTTTAACGAAAACACCGATCCAATTTTTACCGATAAGATGATAAGTATAATTTTTATTGAACTTTAAATTTTAACTCCGTGGCGCATAATTGGTAAAATTCAGACATCAGATATTTCAAGAATTTTTTTACAATTAAACGCAAAAAAGCCCCCTAGAAGTACTTTGCATAAGTAAACTTATGTTAAGTACTTCTAGGGGGCTCTGGTTTACAAATTGGAATCAATAATTTATTTCATTTCAGCAAAAACTTGTTACCAATAATTAAATAAAATGAGATTAAACTTTTATATTGGCATTTATGTTTTGAAGCGAATCTTTCAAAACACAAAAATTACTAGTGGTTATTTATGCAAAAATCCACATCCCGAGTTAATGATTGAATAATAGGATCAGATACATTATTGGCATCCCGAACTCCCATTTGATATCTAGCGTCCATGTTGTCGGCAATAACCGATTGATCAACATAAGAAGGATGGGACCGTTTTGCATGATCAAAAGCTGCTTCAGCGCTAGCGAATGATCTGCAGTGCGTATTACAAATAATACGAAATTCAAAGAAATTTTTAAGTTCTTCAATTAATAAATTAATAGCAAATTTACTTGACTCGCCAAGTAATGTATTTGGATCTTCAACGCTACTAACAAATGATAGATCATTATCGTGAAAAATAAAGCGAAGTAAATTTTTTTTAAGGTAAACGTTCATTTCAACAATATTTTGAATAATCGCTGAAATGTGTTGTCTATAAACTTGGTCGTATTCATTTCGAACTTCTAGTAAAAATGTTGGTGTTTTCAAATACCGATTGTCCTCCTCCAAAGTTCTATGCAAACGAAAAAGTTTGGGGTAATCATAGGCTCTTTCATTATTTTGTTCAATCAAACTTTGAAGCAAAACTTGATCTTGAATATTACCTCCATTTTTAACAAACGTTATTAACGTGCTCATAAAAACGTAGTTTTCCAAAAACCTTTTTTCTTTTGAGATTGGACACCATTTACCTTCTCCGAGTAAAGCATGCGCAAAAGTTGCAAATGCCATTTTTGCTTTTTGGTATCGTTTTTTGGTTTGGCAAGGATATCTGACATTAACTTCTGAAAGCGATTGCATAGGTGGCCCTCTTGCACGAAAATGTATTCTGATTAATTCTGCCGGTAGCTGATCAGAATCCTAAAAACATATGTTACAGCCTTTTTTTTAAATTTTGGTTAATTTGGCGATATTGGCAATTTCGGCGATATTGGCAAATTCAGCGATATTGGCAAATTCGGCGATATTGGCACAGAAAGTATTTGTTATAAAAATTTTGAAATTTCGTTAATTTTTTTCTACTAATTCGGCGATATTGGGCACCCTGAATGTATTTCAGATAATTAGCAAAAATTCAAGACTTAAAAGTAATAGTCAGGTGTAAAACGTTCATTTTTTCGAATACTGAAATTAAAATCTGATAAAATATTTGCTGACAACTGTCGGTTTGAATAATTTATAAACATATTTACAAATAACTATTTAGTTTTGTCACTGTAATTCTTACTATGAAATTGGAATAAAAATAGAAAAACGTCGTTATTATTTAATTATTCGATAAATATTAACAAATAAAATGTTTTCCTACCAACAAAACAAACCAATTAAAACTTACGTTAGGTACATCATTTCTTCCTTGTCGTGGTATCAGGGGCACAATTTGCCGTGAATGAGACCGGTTATTTCCTCCTGTTGGCCGCCGCGCATTATTGCCCCTTATCCGGTCTCTATCTCGCTGCTGCCTTAATTGACGCACAGCATTTTGAAATTGTGAATTATTCACATAAAGTGCAGATAATTCAGGAAACCGCTCTCGGTTCGTAACCATATCGGAAATTAATCTTTTGTATGATAAAGAATAATATGATTATGTTTTTATAACATAAATTAATTGAACTCAGTCAATCCACCACCGTGTGGTGCACTCAACATTCAAATTTTGAAGCTGTCGAGCATTTATCGTCTCCAACCGAGTCGCCGCCGAATCCCGGAGCCTCCACTAACCGGTGCAGTGATAAATCTTGGATTTGCACGCAGCAGATTGCACATCTGCTCGGAAGTGTTTAACCCAAAATCAATACGACCACTGCCGCCTTAAGCGATTGTCAAAAACTGGAAATTTCAGAAATTGTTAAGAATATATAATTGAAAAAGATTTCTAATAGTTTTGGCCTCTTTAGTCTGATTGAATCTATAATAATTAATCGAAAGCGAAGATAAAAATTGATCATAGTAATTTATCTTACTAGTTTCGAATTTTAATTCATTTTCAATGATTTTTTTAGGAATAATGTTTTTGCAGTTTTTTGTTGGGTCGACAGAGCAAATTGACCTGAAACATTTTCTGAGGATGAAAAAGTACTGTTTGAGAAAGTGATCTTTTTTCTGTTTTAGAGTTTTAAAGTCAATTAGATTAGAGGCACAAAACTCTTCATATTTTTGTTCATAAGTTGAGCAATTTTCGATATAGCAACCGACGTTTGATTTTTGATTAAGGTGCTCACCGCAACAAAATAAGATAAAAATGATTTTAAGTCTGGATTTTTCTTCCATGTATCAAATATGAGACCGTTAATTATTTCATTCATTTTGAAATTTTCGCCGCATTTTTTGAAATAATTCCAATATATCCTATTCCGAGTACACTAGATCAAAATTGCTTAGGTAAAAATACAAACCAATTGTGTGTTCAATTCAGGGATTTGGTTAGTTATAATTCTACTGTACTCGGAATTGGAGTGAGGCCAGTTAGGTGTGGTAGCGAATCCCACCAATCAAATCCCTGAATTGAACACAATTGGTTTGTATTTTTACCTAGGCAATTTTGATCTAGTGTACTCGGAATAGGATATGATTTAAAAAAAATCAAAATTTGACACAAAATTATTTGAAAATATCAGGGTTTTTGAACATAAGTGTGCATATCTTTTAAGAAGGACCAACGGAAACAACCGACCGACCACGATTGAACCAACACAATTATTAACATTTGTTCAAATATGAATTCACGATTTTTTGTTTCCCGCAAGCCATCTTTTACGATCTGAGAACCAATAAGATTAATATTTTTCATCCCTGTCAAAATGTAAAGGAAGTTTTTGAAAGAGTTCAGCTGTTTTTTTATTTCGAATTTCAAGAATAATACGAGAAGAAAAGTTATTATTTTTATTTTACCCAAGTCTTAGTCTCTTCCATCCATTGTCTAAAACTTGAAAAAAAGCAAGCACTGTATTGAAATTTTTATAAATTAAAGTTGTGCATAATACAAGTTGAATGTTTCTGTGAACGATATTATAAACTATGGCGAAATATTTCACCGTTCGAGCGCGAAAGCAGAAAAAAATTTGTTATTTTCGACACTCAAAAAAAAATTCAAAATTTTTTGCCATTTTCTCCAGTTTTTTTTATGCCTAAGAAAACTCCGTTGAGTTCAAAACACGTAAAATCAAACCTTTATCTCGTTTAGTTAAAAAGATACAACTCGCCTATAGAACCTATATATTCAAAATAAGCTTATTTTGAATTTTATTAAAAAAACATCCAAAATATTGAATTTTTTGAAATTTTTATCTCTTTTTAAAATTAAACAGGATACGCGGAGATCAAAAATTGTATAATTCAGTCAATTTGATTTACATTAAAAAGATATAGGCTGCCTATAGAACCCCCTTAAAACATATATGGTCCCAGTGACACAATCAATCTATTTTCGGAAAAATTATTAAATTTCATTGGAATGAAAAAAATGGAAACGCCTCCGCCGATATTTTGGAAGAAGCGTTGAAATCTTATGGGAACTACTGTGTATGTTTGTAGACAAATGACTTCAGGGCCTTTCTGTTAACAATTTGCTCAAAAATTGTGTTTAGCATACATATAAGCTGAAATTAATATATTTCAAATCTGTGTGAAAAATTAAGTATGGAAATCATATTAGTTATTTTGATGAATTTAAATTAAGCTTAATCAGTATATTTTCAGAAAAAATGACAAAGTTATTGTTATCATGAGCTTATTTTATATACTGAAATTGTATTATTAAGTTCCATCTTTATATTTTCAAAACTTTTGAAGCATACCATATTCTCATCTATACGGTCACCTGATGATTGTTCGACTAAATTGTAATGCAAGACAAGTTTTAGAATTTTCAGTAAAGGTGTCTCATGTTTTGAGATTTTTTTCCAAAAATAAGTACTGTAATTCCTACAAAAGCCCACAAAAAAAATTGGCAATAAGTTTTGTATTTTACATTAAAGCTTTCAGATGTGAAATTATTGAACATTTTAATAGAATAAATTTTTGATGTTAATTTTTCAAAATATGATTTTTTTAGATTAAAATCATGAAAAAATCATATTTTGAAAACTTAACATTGAAAATTTATTTTATTAAATGTTCAATAATTTCGCATCTGAAATCTTAAATGTTAAATACAAATTTTTTTAAATTATTCGGCACTATCTCTCCAGAGCCCGGATCACTCAACTCTAACCTTCTTATTAACCAATAAACTACACCTAGTGTATTAAGGGTTGAGTGAATCCGGGCTCTGGAGAGAAATGAGAATATTGAAAAAATTTTGTTTTAATTAAAACTTTCAGATGGAAATTATTGAACATTTAATAAATTAAATTTTCAATGTTTATTTTCAAAATATGATTTTTTGATTTTAAATTAAAAAAATCATATTTTTGAAAACTAAACATTGAAAATTTATTTTATTAAAAGTTCAATAATTTCACATCTGTAAGTTTTCAGTATAAAATACACAAAATTTTTAATTTTCGTCACTTTCTCTCCAGAGCCCGGATCACTCAACTTCCTCTCTCTATTAACCAAATAACTACCACTAGTGTATAGAGTTGAGTGATCCGGGTCTGGAGAGAATGAAATAATTAAAAAATTTTTGTTTCATAAAACTTACAGATGTGAAATTATTGAACATTTTTATAAATTAAATTTTCAATGTTATTTTTTAAAATAATGATTTTTTTGATTTTAATTAAAAATCAATATTTTGAAAACTAACATTGAAAATTTATTTTTATTAAAAGTTCAATAATTTCCAATCTGAAGTTTTATGTAAAAACAAAATTTTTTAATTATTCGTCATTTCTCCTCCAGAGCCCGGATCACTCAACTCTAACCTCTTATTACAAATAAACTACACTTGATAAGAGTTGAGTGATCCGGGCTCTGGAGAGAATGAAATAATTAAAAAATTTGTTTTTACATAAAACTTACAGATGTGAAATTATTGAACATTTAATAAAATAAATTTTCAATGTTCAGTTTTAAAAATAGATTTTTATGATTAATCTAAAAAATCATATTTTTGAAAATTAACATTGAAAATTTATTTTATAATGTTCAATAATTTCCCATCTGTAAGTTTATGTAAAAACAAAATTTTTTAATAATTCGTCATTTCTCTCCAGAGCCCGGATCATCAACTCTAACCTCTTATCAACAAATAAACTACCTAGTGTATAGAGGTTGAAGTGATCCGGGCTCTGGAGAGAAGTGACAATAAAATAAAAATTTTTTGTTTTTACATAAAACGTTCAGATGTGGAAATTATTGACATTTTTAATAAATAAAATTTCAATGTTATTTTAAAATATGATTTTTTTGATTTAATTAAAATCATATTTGAAAATTAAAATTGAAAATTTATTTTATTAAAATGTTCAATAATTTCCATTCTGTAAGTTTTATGTAAAAAACAAAATTTTTTTAATTATTCGCCATTTCTCTCCAGAGCCCGGATCACTCAACCCATCCTAACCTCTATTAAAAATAAACTACCTAGTGTATAAGGTTGAGTGATCCGGGCTCTGGAGAGATGGAATAATTAAAAATTTTTTTGTTTTTACATAAAACTTACAGATGGAAATTATTGAACTTTTAAATAAAATAAATTTTCAATGTTTAGCTTTAAAAAATGATGATTTTTTTATGATTTAAGTCTAAATTAAAATCATATTTTGAAAATTAAGCATTGAAAATTTATTTTATTAAAATGTCAATAATTTCCATCTGAAGTTTTATGTAAAACAAAATTTTTTAAAATTTCGCATTTTCTCTCCAGAGCCCGGATCACTCAACCCTACCTCTTGATAACAATAAACACACTAGTGTTAAGAGGTTGAGTGACCGGGCTCTGGAGAGAATGACAATAATTAAAAATTTGTTTTTTACATAAAACTACAGATGGAAATTATTGAACATTTTAATAAATAAATTTTCAATGCTATTTTCAAAATATGAAATTTTTTTAGATTTTAACAAAAAAAAATCATATTTTGAAAACTTAACATTGAAAATTTATTTTATTAAAAAGTTCAATAATTTCACATCTGAAAGTTTAATGTAAAAACAAAATTTTTTTAATTATTGTCACTTTCTCTCCAGAGCCCGGATCACTCAACCCTCTCATCCCTAGTATTAGAATACAAGTGTATAAGAGTTGAGTGATCCGGGCTCTGGAAGAAAATGGAAGATTATTAAAAAAATTTTGTTTTTACATAAAAAGCTACAGATGTGAATTTATTGAACTTTAATAAAATGTTTTCAATGTGTTTTCAAAATATGATTTAAAAATATAAAAAAATCATATTTTGAAAACTAAACATTGAAAATTTACTATTTGATTATCAAGTGCATATAACCATGCTTTAAGTTTTATCCGTCAGAACAAAATTTTTTTTGCAAAGGCATATTTAAATAAAACTTCAGCCCATTTCGGGTGTAATGCGCTCAAAAAAGTCTGGTCACCTTTTGCGTATTAAACAAATTCTTGCATCGACCTTCCATCATTCCTTTCATCAATCTTTGGTTTAGAACCTCGCGTAGCCACTACTTCCCTTTTAACGTCTGCTGGCTACGCATTCCTCACCAATCACAAGGTGATAAAGATACTCCAGAATTTTTATGTTTTCTTCTCAAAAATATACGTCGAGAAACCAGCAGGTATAACCATACTCACGTAATACACGGTCACAGTGTCGGTCATTTTGTCGGCAACGATGCGCGATAATTTCATACAATCTAAACATAACTTATCAAATAAGTCGAAAATTTTATGGAAAAATCAAGATTTTTATGAAAAAATCGTTTATTTTCCCTATAAAGCAGATTATTCACACCTTTTCCTCTATCTATTTCGAGTAAATATCGTAAGAAGTCAACAACGTGGACAGATTGGATTGCTTACAATTTCTATGAAACCTTGAAAGTTGACAAATTTAGAACATTTCAACTCCGAAGAAAAATACTCTGCTCCTAGGAATACCAATTAAAATTTTATTTAACTGTTCATGCACGCTACAACACACTTTCCCTAGAAATGGCCCTAATCCTCACATCCTTGTATTTTAAGTCTTGTTCCGAAATAATTTTACGGAAGTGCAAACATATGCGAAAATCTACATAAATCAAACCTCCCCGTAATCTGAAACCAAACATTTCGAAAAAATTCAATATTTTTGGTACCAAATCAAAAAATTTTCATAATATGTTTGAAAGAAACAGATTCGCATCCCGGTTTTTTACTTTTTGGCGTTCATTAGGTATGCTTGAGCCACAATTGTGGTCTGTGCTCACAAGCGTGTAACATATTGTAAATATAATTTTTAAGACAAAATAAGTAAAGAATACAAGGGGTCGACGATGAGCTATTATGTAAAGAGTCGAACTGACGGCGGCTGAGAGTTTAAACGTATGGCCCCGTAAAATAAAAATCAAGCAAATCATTCTCGCCAGCCAAGCGAATCTTTTATTCTGTTCAAATAACCCCAAAGTATCGGATATGATATCGAGAGCTGAAGGGGATCATTCTCCCAAACTAGTTACCCTGTTGCAAAAATTAGTCAGCGTTTTTAAAAAGTGTAAGAAATGGTTGTGGTTTCACTTAGCGCCATCTACCGCACAACTTACCGTACCAAACTTTTTCGCTCGAATAAAGCCGTCGTGTCTACTTATACGTATCCGACATAAGAGATCATCCGTCCACCAGTGAATCTGAATGTGAGTAAAATTTGCGCGACAAATTTCTGGTGAAATTATCTAATTATCATCAGTTTACTAAGAAACTCCCAATCTTCGAAACCCCTTAACCCTTGTGATCACAGAGCCACAAATTGTGGCTCAAGCCATACCTGAAATTATCTAAAAAGGCAATAACGGGATCGAAGAATCTTTTCTTTCGAACACATTATTCAGCAATTCAAGCTTCGGTTCCCAAAAAAATAGTTGAATTTTTTTTCTGCAGTTTTGGTTCCAGTATGACCAGCAGGTGTTGTTTTTTTAATGCTTTTCGGCCTATGTCCACTTATTTTTTTTAAAGTGAAATAAAAATGATGAGAAACATCACAAACTTCTCATGAAAATTGCTAATTTTCCAAACTAATAATCAAAGTGACAGGTAGACAATTTTTGATAGAACTAAATTAAAACTTTTAAATAATAAATAATTGTTTTCATGGAATAACTGAAATTGAAATTTGCAATTTCACCTTCCCAAACAAAAATATATATCCCAAGATTACAAAATTTTACTGTGTATGCCACTAGACTGTACCCTTCGAGGCAAGAATAGAGACTACGGAGCGGTCAAAAAATCCGAGAATCTATTCCTGATAATTTTTTGTGAAAAAATTTGAAAATAATATTTTTGAAAATTTTTAGAAAGATTTCGAGATTTTTCCAAAATTTTTAGAAATTCGAGATTTTTCAAAAAAAGACCGGATAGCCCGTATATAGGTATCAAACGGAGGAGAAAAAATCTAAGACTTTGACTGAAAAATCAAATGTCGACCAAATAAGTTTTTATTTTATTTTTGGGTTATAAAATTAAAGTTTTTTCCTATCATTATTGTACAGGGCCGTATAACCGGAAGTTGTGACAACCGAAATCTCTGAAACCATTGCAGAATTAAAGAAAAAGTTCCAAAAACACGAGAGCCTGCAAAAATTTCGGAAAATTCGAAAAAATAAAACCTCTCTGGCTTTAATTATAAAGCTGCAAAAGTTTGTACTTTAATGCCATATGGACTAGAAGTTTTTGAACCTTCTTGTGTCCCAAGAGTAACAAGTTTGTTATAAATTCTGATTACGGTATATTTTTCAAGATAAGGTCTGAAAGCACTTGTTTGCAATCCATCAACTTCCCCTTAAATCAAAAGTTGAAAATAAAAATATTAATAAAGCCGCAATATCTTTTCCCAAATGTTTATTTATGAACTATTTAAGAAGCTAAATTCAAAAGGGGAGATTTGGCTGGCTAATCTTTTCTCTGACGCCTCTTTGAAATATTTTTCGTAGGCTTTATTGAGCGTGGAACTCCAGCAACAATCGAAGATGGTTTTTCTTTGCGGATCTGTATCTGATAATCAGAAATCAGATTCAACAAATGTCTTCTTACCATGAAATCGATTAAGACTCATGCTGGGTTTTTAGTAAACATAGCCATCTAGTGGTCAAAAAAGTAAGGTTTGGAAAATTGCATCTTAAAGCCGACAGCAATCAAGTTATTAGACAAAATCGCCCTAAAATAACGATCAGCTCTAGGTCCTAAAGTGTGCCCGCCTACGCGGTCGCTGATGTCAGTTGAAAATGAAGCTCTCAAATTTCATTTACTTAAATACCGGGGCGTCATGCATAAAATCTAATATTTTCTATTCTACTTGAATATCTATTCCGTGGGAGAAATAGGCGTGAAAAAACGTAATTTTTAGTCATGATCATTAACTATCCAGGATAGGCTCATCCTGTTTGCATCTGTTATTTGCTCTTGCCCAATTGAATTAACAACCATACAGTTGGGGGTTAGGGTCCCTTATCCGGCTATTGCACTCCCGGTTGCAAAGGATTCAAAATAATTGTTAAGTAAATAATCGAACATCGCGTCATATAATTTTGGACGAAATTTGTAAACTTATCGCAATTCGGCCGGGATAGGCTCTGAGGATTTATAACGACTCCGAGTGTCATCGACACACGTTCGGCGGGGCCATTGGCCATGATAAACGCGGCTTGATTTGAGTAGGTTTTTACGCCGAAAGTGGAATAAATAAACTGTTCATATCGCTTGCTGTCATTTGGATCTCCTGCCTGCCGGGAATCGATCCTTGCACACACACTAATCTTAATGAAAATGTTCCCGATCCACCACGAGTTATTCATGACGATCCATTCTTTTATTCCTTGCTTTCCATGGTTCAGTGTAGGTTATTATCACCTTGCTCCTTCACCTTTCAATTCCCTAGCAATACATTCATATTATTACCAAAAGCAAAAAATGTCGTATGATCCGATTCCAACCTTAATCAAACTTTCTTATCATCATCAAACCTACCGTTTGTGCCTTTTTTGATTGAATGGAGGGCCGTCTTTTTTGTTTGTTTAGTAGATAAATACGAATTTTCGGAAGTTGATTAGTTTTATCAAAGGATGTATGAAAGAAGTGTGGAGGGGAACTGCGACTGACCCACGCGACTCATTGTCCTAAAATATTTGGTCTTTCATAACTTCCTCAAACTCGACCTACTATGGTGTTGTGGTATAAGGCCAAAAAGTCTATTTATAGAAAAAAATTTTTGGGCAAGCTGCGCCAACATCATTATTTGTATATAAATATAAAAGGAAGTTATGATTCTAAAATCAATTTTCACGCGAACACAATCTAATTTCATAAAAGGTCAAAAATTGAATGCAAAAAATGCAATTATGCGTTTCGTATAAATCTTAATTTTAAGCCGACGTTAACGGTGAAGTGTGGAGTACGTGGAACCACTCGTAACCATTGTGTTATTGCGAACGGCGAACAAAGCAATTTTGAACCATCACATGATCGGTTATATCCACGGACTCGGATTGTACGATGAAAACGTGATCCCGCTCCGATCCCATACTACATTCAAAAAATGGCGGGGCGTTTCTCAACAATGATTTTAATTTATGCCATATCATACTCATAGTGCTTCAATATGGACAAGATTAGATTTTCACACATTTGGCAGTTAATTTATTTGCGATATTTCGACAATCATTATCAGTTAAGGGATCACAAAAAATATGGAAGGGCTAAGGGATTAGAACTAAGACGGAAGACCAAATTACGGAAACGTAAATAATAGCAAAGCGAAAGAGGAGAATACGCTCTTAAGGCTTTGGGAGGCCAAATTAATCATTTCTGAGCGGAGTGTTGAATTTTTCCATGTCTTAGTAACACTCGCATCATTCCGAAAAAATTTTACTGCACTAGTAAAAAAAGAATAAAATGATTTTCCTAATCAGGTTTTCTCAGAAACCGCCTTGAAAACTAGCAAAATAAACAGCTCAATTATCGTCACCTCATCCTTAAGAGTTAAAGTTTTTATTCTTTACAAAAATCTGATAACAAATGTCAAGAATTGTTGACTCTAGAAGTGAATTTACATTCTGATTTTTATCCGTAACGACAACCGGTAAACTAAGTGAACCGCGAGCAAAAAATAATGTGAATCTCTTCTTTTCAGTCGTAAAAAAATATATTGCCCTGCGGACTTTTATCGTTCCGAGACGACTGTCAACGGCGGGACTTCCGTCCTAAAATCAATGCCCCGCGATCGTTCAAATAGATTTTATAAATCTCTAGGAATTCATCAAATTTACAGAAGATAATTATTGTGAAAATTGAGTCCGAGTGCCAGAACTGTCCAATTGCCACTTAAAAATGCCTAGAAATGATCCCAGTCAGGAAGAGAGTTGATATTTTTTGTATCCATTCAACACTGTTGTCGTACCTTTCTGTACTCCATAGTGGCTTACTCATTAAAAAAGTCACCGCAACAAAGCAAGCCTTATCATGCGCCAAGAATAGTAAAATCTTGCAGTCCGTAGAGGATTAACTGGCCTGAGAAATTTGCGTATATTTTCTTCAAAAAACCTCCTTTTTGGTGGACTGTAAAATGCAGGTGTACCAGAGTTTCACTCATTTAATGTCAAAATCAGATCTAGCCTATCTAGGTAAGTTTAATATAGAAACAGTTTCGATATTTTATAATGGTGTTATCCGGTCTTAGTACAGTCTGAAAACAAAGTTTTTGTCTTTTTGGTACAGACTGCATTTAGTGCACACAAAAAATGTTTTTTTAAAGGAAAATATTCCTGTCTATATTTGGAATATTTTTTTGGCGAATTTGTTTTCAAGAAAATGGACTCAGACTCGGTCTCAGGCGATCGAAATACGATTATATCCTTTTACCAACCAAACTCCATCTCAAAACGTTTACTATCTCTAGCCGTGTTCGAAATCCCACTTATGTTGTCTCATGATGACTTGAGTATGGATTGAACTAGCCCGCTAGATTCGCTAATCACACAAAACTTTTTTTTCCATTTTGTATTCTCATTTATGTCTCACCCTTGAAAATAAAATAAAACCGAAACGTTGAGAATACAATTTTGAATTGCCTTAAATTATGCCATATCATGTGTCGAACAACCCTGCTAGAGTATTATTTATGATATCTTATTGCCTTTTTGTGCAATCTTTGCCCGCGTAGGCGTCAGGTTGATGGTAACTATTTCACTTGGTTCTCATACGAGCAGAGTCTCTCAAAAGATATTTGAACGGAGGCCGGTTAGTTCGGCGAGAATCTTTAGCTTAATTCTTCCTTAGACATTCATTGCGGAATATGATAAAGTCAAAGTATCCTGACTTGATTTGAGAACGCAAAATGTTTATAAAATATTTTTATTCTGAATATCTGCTACCGCCCTACGCGGCAAAAATTAACGAAAAAGGCAATAAAGGGACTATACCCTTTTATCACCTTTTGATTAAGTCTAATAGAGTATCTGCTGAAAAGAAGAGAAAGCGGCCTCATGAGTGGCTAGAGGGGTCTTGGAAGTGTTAGATGGCTCCGCTCAACCAAACATCATTAGATTAATCACAGGTTGAAAAGGGATATTTAGGCCTTAAACTCTGAAATTTTGGTAATTTGAATTTTTAAAACTTTGGACGCTGGCTATAAGCAGTGAAAACAATCGCGTTTGTTAGAGCGTTTTTCGAATAATATATTTTTCTTCGACGCTAAAAAGAAAACGCAGCAAGAGTCTTTATATTCTTACAATTTTGTCTCTATTAAAATGTATTTTGAAAATAATTTTCTGGTTCATTTTAAGACGAAATTTTTTTTGGTTTTGATAATGTTTATTTTATGCTGGTTAAACTAAACACTAAAATATTTCAAATCATTAGATTATCAAAAACTTTCCTTCAGATCTTACAGAAAATAACAAATACAACTGTTTTCCGATGACAATTTTTAAGATGTAGTATCGCATAAAAAAATCAGAAATGATTGTCAAGAATAATGTCGCGTCGTATCGGCAATGTTTTTCATTCAATTACTATGATCTAAAATTAAATTCTCTAGATTTAACTCACAGCAATCAATGAAATCAAAGCGCGAATATCATGAGGTAACATGTTTGCTGGCATCTTCGTTGTTTCAAAAATCAAGGCCATCTGATTGAACAACTCTAATTAATATCCTTGACATAACTAATTTAATTGATCTCATCAGCGAATGCAGTTTATCAAGTAAGTTTCGCCTTCTACAATAGTAAACAAAATTCGACCAAAAAGTCTACGCTTGAGAAGTTTGTACCAGCCTTTCCCTTTACTTTGCTAAAAAAGATGACAGTGTATTAATTTATCCTAGTCAAGAGAACCCGTCAACGACCCCTGGTCGCAATAAAAGTTTGCTTAAGCTTGTATAGGCTGGAAAAAGCTTCGGAGCTCATAACTTTTTATTCCTTTCATAACAATCTTAATAAAAATCTAGGAATGAGTAGTTCCGTAATCTCTGAAAGACCATGTTACTTCTGACTTTTTTCATAGCATGATTCGAGCCAACAGGTTAAATTGAGTACCGCGAGCAAAAAAATTTTAAGAGTCCTTTTTCTTTTCGCTTTTCATTCAAAACAACGTCATTTTTGGAAATGTTAACAAGCCCAAGGGTGGTGATCCACCACTGGTGACCAAAGATGTTGTAAGGAATTTCCGAATCTGGTCTGTTAAATCGACAAAAAAGGCGCCAAATTGATAACAATTCTTCGAATATGAAAGTGAGAATTAGACAATTTAAATGCAACCAAAAGTTTCCTTGGGTAGGTTTGCTGGAAAAGATATTAGCACTATTGGTCTCGAATTTTTTAACAGAAAACGGTGCAAGAGGATCAAAAAATAATTTTGAGTAGAAAGTTTTAATTTTTGTCTACGAATCCGCTGTGATCATAATAAGACATAGGTTTGCTAATAAATCTTGTTTTCCAGCAACCCGTACCGCAAAGAATCTTTTGTGCATTTAAAATTGTCTAATTCTCATTTCTCAATATTCTAAATTTTCGATTTGCGCACTTTTTGGTCGGATTTACAGCCACATCGAAATTCCTCACATAATCTTGCTCACCAGCCCTTGGGCTTGTTAGCCTTCCGGAAAATGACGCTTGTTTTGAAATAGGCGAAAAACGAAATAGGACTTTCCAAGACAAATTTGCTCGCTGGTTTAACCTCAATTTACCGGTTGGTCGAACATGCTAATGAAAACGCAGAAGTAAAATGTCTTCCAGAGATTACGAACCACTAGTCCTTGAAGATTTTATAAAATGTATAAGGAATGAAAGTTATAAGCTTCGAAATAAAAGCCTTGTCCAGCCTAGTACAACCCCTTAAATTACAAAGACACCGTTTTGGCCCGAGATTCTATTTTTGCACGGCAGTTTTGAAAGTTTTAAATTCTCGCTGCGTTTATTAATATTTTGTCAAATTTACAGATTGTCGCCATTCGTCGCAAAGTTGAAACTGGAACTCTTCGGCGACCTTATTTTCACCTTTAGTTTCCTTTATTTTTTGTGGAGTTTTCAGCGGATAGTTTCTTCCATTTCTCTGAGTTTTCAGCTAAATTTTCGGTAATGTCTTCAGAGTTTTCTGCTTTGATTAGGGTCGGACCAGGAGAATAGGGCAAAGTAAACCGATAGTAATCCTAGCCAATAAAGTGTTCAACTATAGTTTTTTAGGTTACCTAACCCAAATAAAATTTGAGCCACCGTAGTGGTCAATAAAAGTTACAAAGAAGTACTTCACAATAAATTTTGCTTGACCCAAAACGTTATCTGTTTAAAAAATCGAACTGTTTTGTGATCAATCGATGTTTCGGATTATTTTGAAGAGTTTGAATCAACTTGGAATAAACTCTGCGATCCTATTTCCTGCTGGCGAAAAATTAAGCATTGTTCCGAGAAGCGGTTTCGGAAAGCGTACGACCCTTCATACGATTCTAAATACCAATTGATATCTCAAAATCATAAACAAGTGAAATATTTTTTTGTCTTTTACATTGCCAACATTTCTAACAAAAAGTAATCAGGCTTCAAAAAGTAGTCAAAAACTCCTTCAAGGATGCCAAAGCAATTGCTTGTGTTAGCACCCAGAACACCTTTTAACCCACTGCATACCTGTGTTTTTTAAAAGAAAAAAAAAAAAAAAAACACAGAGACGCAAAATATTTTGATGAAAGTATCATTGTTTGGCGGTGGAATATCCGAACAGACCCGGTCGTTATTATTAATAAATACAATTACAATTCGCACAAAAAAATTGGAAGGCCCACTTGAGATTTGACCCCTGGACTTTTGGTTTAAAATAAATCAATGTGGCCGTTGAACTGGTTGACTGGAAAAAAAAGTTTTCCAGTGCCACAAATTAAGTTTGGCTAAAACGTTACAAAAAACCTCCAAATGTCCATTGTTAACATAAATAAAATATAAATCTAATTTAATGTTAAAGATGCTTGGATTTGAAATGAGAGCGATTTGTATATCGGTCAGCAAGCATATATAGACCCAAGAAAGCAAAGTACCGAATCGAAAAGTACAAAAACCTTCAAAACGGTGCTTTTAGTCCGTCAAAATTGAAATGCAAAATGTAAAAATTGGTTAATCCCCGGACTCCCCTAATTTACACTTTGAAAAATTAAATGGGAAAAATTGTAATTTTACCGAATTGTGGGCGTCCGAGCACATATCAAGATGCTGGCGACTGCCAGAAAAGTTTGTCGGGATCAATCTGCAATGTCAAAATATATGCAACTATACTATACCCTACCGATTTGTTAAAAAAAATTATTCAGAAAAGATCATTAGTTAGTGGTTATGCAAACTCATTAGTTACTGTTATGCAAAAATTGAGACCAAAGGGTTGATGATATGACCATTACGATATAAATTCATTCGATATTGGTAGTGGTACATAAATGTCCAGGAATAAAATTGACGTTTATTTGAAATCATTCAATAAACCGGAAAAAGAAACCGGGAAATGTAAAAGAAAAATCGCCGCGGTGTCCTCATTTACATTTTTGAAAATTAATGGAAAGATGTATTTTTATCGAATGAATGCGTTAGAGCAGATAAATTAAGATTGTTTTGCAGCAATAAAATCAATTTTGCCAGGATCACCCTCTCCGATGTACTTAATTTATATCAACTGTACTACCACAGCCGATTTTAAAAGAATTTGTTCAGAACAGACCGTCAGAAAGTAAAACATAGTATGTTAAATTTTTGACAAATCAGACCAAGCGTTATGAATTGGACATTTACGATATGAATTCATTTCGATATCGTAAAGTGTCATAAAAGGTCCGGAACGAGATGAGGATTGTAATAAGAATTTCAAAAACTCAATAATGGGTGTGGATAGTTTTAAGCTACTTATAGAGAAATTTTTTCTGGCATTTTAAGACTGTAGGAATTTTTTTGTACTTTGTTCAAACTTTGGCAAAAAAAATTGATTTTTTGGTCAATTTTCGAGATTTACAGATAGTCTCCAACCTGGCTCTGGAAGAAGCCGTAGCAAAGCTAGACAAGCTGATTTTGGCCAGTAAAAATTGAATCGTTTTTTGGTTAGCCCGTTTTTGCTTGAGGGTCGGCGACCAATATTTGACCTCGAAATAAACCGTCCGAGTCCAGGTCAATTTCAAGTTCATCGGCTAGAACTTCAAGTACTTCTCCAATGAACTGAAAAGACGTTTTGAGATGATATATAAACTATGGGTTACATTAATTACCGTCAGGTTCGCTCGAGGAGTCCAAAACTGATTTAATAGTATTGTTGACCAGCTTTGCACTTCTACCGGCAAAGTGACGGTATATAAGTGGACCCATAGTTTCAAAAACGGTTATCAGAATAGTCTTTCCGGTTCTTTTGAGAGTATTGCAAGTCCTAATCCGATGATTTTGAAATGACCTTGAACTTTGACTGGTTCATTGAGGTCAAATATTCGTTCGCCGACCTCAACGTGAAAAACGGGTGACCGGAAAGAACGCTCATTTTTTACTGCCAAAAAATCAAGCCCTTCTAGCTTTGCAACACGACTTCTCCCGACCGGTCGGAGACAACCTGTAAAATGTCGCGAAAATCTGACCGAGAATCATTTTTTTTTTGAAAATTAATAAAGAACAAAACCACATCCCACCGTCTTAAAATGAACAGAAAAAAATTATTTCCAAGATAGCTTTACAAACATCCGAACCATTTTGATTTGGAAAATTCTTTAATTCAAATCGTCCTTAGCCTTTATTTACAAATGGGGATCGAGAGAATCGTAATTTAGCGTGCCCATAAGTTTATGGGTAGGGTTCAAATCACGTGATCAAATTATAGCGGATATCGCATTTGAACTATTACATATTGGACAATACGAAAACCATTTCAGCCCTGAGAATGTTTTAGTAGTCACGATTTTATCTTTCTCGCGCTCATTTGTTGCAAGGACTTAAATGTTCTATGGTTAAGCATTATAACAAATGAGCGGCGGAGTTTAAATATCACAACCGAAACGAAGCCACATATCTCGAAGTCATCGGAACACATGAAGAGGGAATGTCTCTATTTCGGCCTCGGTCAGTGACGCCCTAGTCCAAATAGCCCTAAAACTTCAATTATTCTGCATTCTAGATTTAGCTGACTCACATTTGTTTCTCACTTTAAAAAACCCTTACATTTTGAAAATGTTTGAATAAAAGCCGAAACTAGAAAAGTTAATCTTGCCTTTTCATTTTCTTATTTGATATTTAAGATGCCATGATGTTGGATGAAGCGATTTTTATATCGGCCGAGCCACATATATAGACCAAGAAGGAGCAAAGAACTGCCTTCGCTCCGATTTTTTTAGTAAGAATCACAAAAGCATTAATAAAAAATTTTGGACTTTGATTTTGCGAAAATCTTTTCATAATATTTCTAAAAAACATCGACAAAAAGACCAAATGAACATGTTTAATTTTTTTAAACAGCCAGTCAGAAAATATTGTAAAACAGGCATGAAACAGTTAAAGTCGGCTGTTTTTTCTCGTTTTTTATTCACCAGATTTCAAATAAACAAAAAAAAAATTTTGGCGAAAAATGGGGTAAATTTTAAATGTTGAATTTTTTTTGAAAATTCTTACGAAATTCAAAAATAAAAGTTCGAACTCAATCATCCTAATAGATTAATAAATGTGAGTTATGGCTGCTAATTTGCTCAAAAATATTCAAAAGAATTTGTAAAGGTTTGACTGCATATAATTTGGTCCCCTAACAATCTCGAAACTTTTTCGAAAAAAATTCAAATTACTTTGGGCTGAGAAACAACTTTTCAAATTTTCACCAAAATCAGCCCCTTAATAGAAATCCCATCACCATATAAATGGAAACCCATAACCCTTAAAAGCTAAACCATTAATTTCGCGAAAAGTGGGTTTCTATAAATGGGTTAGTTGGTGTATGTAGGCATAACCAAAAGTCTTCAAGCTCGAATAAAAGAACATACCGCGAACCCTTTTTCTAGAGCTCAAAACAAAACTACGCATCCATATTTATAGTGCCTGTGTACGTCAAAAAAACTACTTGAATTTGAAAACAATCATTTTACTCCAAAAATCAATCATCAGCATACAAAATAAGATGCGTGGATAAATTCTTTATAGACATTTCGAAATAGTTCAGAAGATAACTTTCGTTTTATTGATAACCAAAATGCCTCACGAAATTCTACCTCAGAATATATAAACCTGACTAACGAAGCAAAAAAAGCACGACGTTTTTCCTATTTTTGACGAGGGCTGAAATTTAACTTTCATCTCAAACACCACTCTATCTCCTGCAGATCCGTACATCTAGAACCTGAATTTATAAGATCTAAACTATGTGTGTTAAACTTTTAGCTGACAATGAGAAAATGAAAAAGTGTTGATATTAGATAAAAAATAACGAGATAGTAAAAATATTCAAAACCGCTTTTCATGAGAACTACAATACACTAAACCCGATGTAATTAATTTTTATATAAACGATATTAACTTCAGAATTTTCTGTGGTATCATCCGCGTAAAAATATCTGAAACATTCGCACATTCCTGGATATCAATTCTTCCATGAAAATAGCCGAAAACAGAAAAATCCCGGCTTTTTATAAAAAATTTACCATCAATGCGGTTTTAATTATAAAAAAATGTGCCATCAAAAAGAGAGACGCGTATAACACCGAAATTATATTCGCGGAATTTTTTGCAAGTTTTTTTTAAATAAGTGGCAACATGGCACTAAGACCGGTTTTCCCCGACAAGTGTGGAAAATATCTGCATTTCTATTTTTATATGCGCGAAAACATTCCCAACATAACCATTTAATCAAATTAAGCACCAAAAACACTCCTTTTGGGTGTGACTGAATAACATTCTCGTATGGACATTTTCCTTCTTTCCAAATTTTTTACATAGTTCACTTTTTAATAAGTATCAGTGAAAATAATCCTCTTTCGTTTTTCAATTTAATAAAAAGAAGTAAACGTTAAAAATTTTTCTCTTTTGTAATATTTATAATCGCTGACTTTGGAATGCGCTTCTAAAATTAGCGTGCAGCGCCCACCTTACGACGAGTTGGCGACATCAAAAATTAGATGAGGCTCGTTTTATTCAGACTCTATTTTTTGCGTAGGTTAGGAGACTGCCATTAACTCGGCAGACGTGGAGTTAATATAAACTTAACGAAAGTAATAAGCATTTTCACGCTTAACAACTCAAGAGCGCGACTTGGTTAGTTTATTTAAGAGGCGTTTTCATCTCCCCGGATAACCCCAAAAGCAAAACACCATTCGTACGGACAATGCGGTCAAAGTAGTGGTAGATGTTTATTCTGAGTTATCGAAGTCCATCTGAATCAGGAGGGCAAAATGAACCAATGGAGCGCGCTGATATTCCTTATTATGAATTAAAATCTTTGGTGAAAAAAATTAATAAAAGAGTTCAAACCCCAAAAAACGAGATTTTTGATTTCTAAATGGTCGAATAATGTGCGAAAAAAATCAAGAAAAATTTACGACAATTAAATAAAGTCAAAAAAGCATGATTTTTACCTCCATCTAGAAAAAATAAGACGCGTTTATTGAATTGTCAGATAACCTACAGAGAAAAACCTCCTTTTTTCAAGTCATTCATCTCACTGCACTGTAATAGAAATCTATATTTCAACACTTTAAGCACTAGTCAATAAGACGATCAATACGATGATGCAGATATACGAAGACAACCGAGAGCAGAAAAAACATGAAAACACCTGAGGCTTCTAGAAATGAAATATAGCTAAATCCAAATCTCGATTGTTTCCAAATATTTTTTGGCAATATCGTTGTCTTAAACATTGACGGTAAAATTTTGGCTGGAATCAGAACGAATTATACACTGACATTTAACCTTAACAGTTTAACCGAAATTGAATAGAACTTCCTGATCTCTCGATTTAAAATCGTATTTATTGCGAGCTAAACAATTGCAACTTGCTTAATGATATCTTTATTCTGTCCAAGAACAACACAATCACTATCAGTGGACCATGTGCGTCTTTAAATCACAATTAAGACTCTTAATCATTTATGAATGAAGCATACAAAAGTGATTGATCGACTCTTTACTAATTGACTGTTGTGCGTTTTTTTGAAAATTTTTAACTGTATTTACCGTAACTAATTTTTGCAAAAAATTTTGGAAATCGCCCATGGCTCCAACAGAGAAGTACACTTGTACAAAATGTCAGAGAGCAAGAATATTGTTTAGTTTTAAAAAATATTTCTAAAGATCACTGACGCTGTTATGCACACATCAAAAATGTAGAATTGTTTGGTGGCATTTCGATCAAAATATTGAGATTGAAATTGGCTCGAGTAATAAAATGAGTTTCCTCCTTAAATGACTCGGGATATCACTGATCTCATATCAGACGATTTAAATATAAGAAATTTGAAAGTCAAAAATGATACGGATATCATTTGCCTCATCTTGTGGAGAATTTTTGGCCATTTAAAAAAAAACAATCTTTGTGTTTTAAAGATTTTTTCAAAAAAATCGATTAAGTTTGAAAAACCCGCGGACAACAAGATATGTTTCGAGCCGTTACGGTTGTGACTCCTGATTTTTTTGCCTGTTTTTGTATTAAACAAATGCCTTAATCGATGGCCAATGTTCTAATCGACAAAAAACTCAAATGAGCTTTTTACGGGGTGTGACAACTGATTTTTTTTTTGCCTGTTTTGTATTAACTACAAATGCCTTAAATCGATTTGAACAATGTTTTAAACGAACAAACAACTCAAATGAAAAAAAAAATTAAAAATTTATTTTTAAATAAAGTTTGTGGCATCAAAGCATACCGTTTATTTGACGAGTCTACGTAGAAAATTTCAGATATGCGTAAAACATTTTTAACATGACTTCAATTCGGATTTTCAGTCTATCACGTGCAATTTTTTGGAAACCATTGAAACCCCCAATAAACAAAAACTCAAAATAAAAAACTTAAAAATTAACCCCAACGAAACATATTTCTCCGACTTTTATCAAATTTATACTGCATCTGAAATCTAACCTCGGATCCTTAGGCTTGGAAGAGCGAAAACTGACTTAGGGTTTTGGCAGTTCTAAAAAAAATATCGAAAAAATGTGTAAGACAAATAAAAAAGAAGCAATATTGTCTTTGTGGTTCAATAAGAAGCGAATTGAAAATGGTATCAAGTCTCTAAAACGCCTTATGGATCAGGGTCACGCAGGGGCCAAGACCAAAAAATATTATGATAAAAATTTCATTTCTGTAGATTAAGGATAAGATCTTACCGAAATGACTATTCTAAAGTTCGAAGCAGAAAAAGTATTCTGGTTAAATAGTGGAGGTACAAAATTAACGCATTTCTGCGACGCTTACCCGCACTTCTCAAAAATCTCAAAACAAAAAAAATCTCACAGAATGATCACAGAAGCAATTCTCTTACAAGCTGCCCCGCAGAAACTATCGCAACCCATTTTGACTTTCAAACTTTTATTCCCAATCGTCTCATGAAGCCGATAGTATGATGCTGTGGACTTTACTGTATAGTGACTATACAGTATACTCTTTGTTTGAAAAATTTCAATAACTATACTTTCTTACGTTTTTATAGCTTAATTTGGTGTCCTATTATGAAAAAAACCGTCTTCCGATGATCAATATCGGAAAGAATTGAATAATGAAATATTTAGACGGTAAAAATAAATTAATTGAAAGTCTTGAAAATTAAAATAAATAAAAATGAAGCAGAAATGAAAGTCAAAGAGAAAATCACAAACAATTACAGTTACGTTTCAAAAAATTTAAAAAACGTATCTTAGTCACCCACCCGCTTTCAAGATTTTCTTTTATACTACTCTCAGCACATATAACTAGGTTTTGAATTAAAAATTAACTTGATTGTAATGAAGAAAACAAACTCTATTGAAGTGTTCAAGAGATATTATTGCGCATAAAACAGGGTTTGTAAAAAAAGGGTTAATTTTAACTGGGTTTTCACCCCTTTTAGCGTAGGTTTACAACAAAAGATCACGGAACAAAGAAAGAAAAATCTGACCGGGGATGGACTCTTTAAACCTCCTGGTTATAAATCAATAATTCTAAAGCCCCGTATAGCCTCTACAATAAATTGTTCCTAACCAACGAAAGCTTCAGAGTAGTAAAGATGGCGTATCCCACAGTGTGAACTTCGAACCGTTCACATTTTCGATTTCCAATATAAGTATTTTATGACTAAGTGTTTTATACAGGTTTCTAGTCTGGGGAACGCCAATATTCGGAAAGTTTGTCCTAAACTAGCGATATGGCGTTTTCGGCGATTTTGGGACAGGGAAAATTTAATTCAAGTCAATATCCTTTTCCGAAACGAACTCCATCTCAAAAACGCTACTACTCTCGATAGCTGCGTATTCGAATCCCACTGATGTTGTCTAAGTGATGTCTTAGTGATTGCTTAGTGATTACACTCGATAAAATTTAGCGGTTCCATTATCAAAGACCCTTGCCCAAAGACATATTCAAGATAATGATCTAAGGCAACAATGAGTGGGATTCGAACACGCGCATAGAGATAGTACAGCGTTTGGAGATGGAGTTCCGTCGAAAAAAGGATATAAACTCATAGTGCATTTTTAAGCCTATATCGCCATCTGATCGATTAAGGCAAAAATTGCAACTATTTTTTTAGCATTTTTCGCCCCTGCGAAATGAACTGAGAAATTTATGAACAATAAAATAAAAATAGTAAGTAATTAAAATAATTTCAAAAGTATTATATCTCAAAAAGATCAATTTTTATTTCACCTTACATGAAACATTTACATTTTTTTAAATCACGACCGTAAAAAATATGTTTGAAAGCACTGATAAAACAACGGAATTTTCTCATTTCGGCTTAAAATCAAAATTAATTTTTTAAGAATATAAAAATTTTAAAATTATTTAATTATTAATTTTTATATTCGAGGGTCAAAAATGCTAAAAAAGATGCAATTCTTTGCTAATCGATCGACTGCGATAAAATTAGGCGAAAAAGTACACTTTTTCCCATTTTGACCTTCGAACATAAACTTAGAAATTTTGATGAAAATTATAAAAATAAATAAAATAAAATAATTTCCAAAATTATTAATCTCAAAAGATCAATTTATTTAAGCCTTAAAATAAGAACAATTTCATTTTTATTCACAACCTTAAAAAATTGTTGTGAAAGCACTGATAAAAACAATGAAATTTTCTTCATTTTACGGCGTAAATAAAAATGATCTTTTTGAGATACAATAATTTGAAGTTATTTATATATTATTTTTCATTAATTTTCACAAAATTCGGTACTTATTACGAGAGGTCAAAAATGGGGAAAAGTTGTGCTTTTTTTTGCCTTTATTTAATCGCATCGATCTGATTACGGCGTAAAATGCAACTACTTTTTCCATGCATATTTGACCTTCGAGATAAACTTAAGAAATTTTGATGAAAATTAATACAAATAATAATCAAATAACTTCAAAAATTACTATATCTTAAAAGATCATTTTAGTTTAAGCCGTAAAAATGAAGACAAGATTTCATTGTTTTATCACGACCTTAAACAATATTTCTTGAAGCACTGAGTAAAAATGAAATTTTCTTCATTTAAGGCTTAAATAAAACTGATCTTTTGAGATATAATATTTTGAAGTTATTTGATTATAATTTTTAATTAATTTTCATCAAAATTTCTAAGGTATTCGAAGGTCAAAATGCTGAAAAGTAGTGCGTTTCGCCCTTTTTTAATCGCCACGATCGATTAGGCAAAAATGCACGACTTTTAGCATATTTGACCTTCGAGATACTGGAACTTTGATGAAAATTCATAAATAAATAACAAATAACTCAAAATTAAATATCTTAAAAGATCATTTATTTAAAGCCGTGAAATGAAAGAAAAATCCATTTAATCATGCGTCAAGAATCTATTTTAAGGTCGTGCAATAAAAAATGAAAGTTTTCTTCATTTTTACGGCTTAAATAAAATGATCTTTTGAGATATAATAACTTTTGAAGTTATTTATTATTAAATTTTTATAATTTTTCAGCAAAAATTTCTAATTAATTCGAAGGTCAAGTAAATGCTGAAAAAGAGGCGTTTTCGCCTTTTTATGCAATCGATCCCGATTAGGCAAAATTGCACTACCTTTTTAGCATATTGAACCTCGAAGATAACCTTTGGAAATTTGATGAAATTTAATAAAAATAAATAATCAAGATAACTTCAAATTATATCTTAAAAAGATCATTTTTAATTTAAGCCGTGAAATGAAAAAAATTCCATTTTTAATCATGCTTCAAGAAATATTTTTAAGGTCGGATAAAAACAGAAATTTTCTTCATTGTACGGGCGTAAATAAAAATGATCTTTGAGATATGAAAATAATTTGAAGTATTTGATTATTAATTTTATTAATTATGCATCAAACTTCTAAGTTAATTCGAAGGTCAAAAATTGCTGAAAAAGTAGTGCGTTTTTCGGCCTTTTTTATCGCATCCGTCCGATTAGGCAAAAAAATAGCACTACTTTTTAAGCATATTGACTTCGAACCNGTTGAGTGATCCGGGCTCTGGAGAGATAGTGACTAATAATTAAAAAAATTTTGTATTTTACATAAAAGCTTTCAGATGCGAAATTATTGAACATTTTAATAAAATAAATTTTCAATGTTAATTTTTCAAAATATGATTTTTTTAGATTAAAATCATGAAAAAATCATATTTTAAAAACTTAACATTGAAAATTTATTTTATTAAAATGTTCAATAATTTCGCATCTGAAAGCTTTAATGTAAAATACAAAATTTTTTTAATAATTCGCCAGTTTCTCTCCAGAGCCCGGATCACTCAACTCCTAACCTCTTATTAACAAATAAACTACCCTAGTGTATAAGGGTTGAGTGATCCGGGCTCTGGAGAGATAGTGACTAATAATTAAAAAAATTTTGTATTTTACATAAAAGCTTTCAAGATGTCGAAAATTATTTGACATTTTAATAAAGTTAAATTTTCAATGTTAGTTTTTAAATATGATTTTTTCTGATTGTTTAACTAAAAAAAATCATATTTGTAAAAATTAACATTGAAAATTTATTTTATTAAAATGTCAATAATTTCCATCTGAAGCTTTAATGTAAAACAAATTTTTATAACGCCATTTTCTCTCCAGAGCCCGATCACTTCAACTCAACCTCTATTTAACAAATAAACTACCCTAGTGTATAAGGTGAGTGATCCGGGCTCTGGAGAGATAGTGACGAATAATTAAAAATTTGTTATTTTACATAAAGCTTCAGATGCGAAATTATTGAACATTTTAATAAATTAAATTTTCAATGTTTAGTTTTAAAATATGATTTTTATGATTTTAATCTAAAAAAATCATATTTTGAAAATTAACATTGAATTTATTTTATTAAAATGTTCAATAATTCACATCTGAAAGCTTTATGTAAAATACAAATTTTTTTATAATTCGCCATTTCTCTCCCCGATCACTCAACTCTCTAATCTTATTACAAATAACTAGCCTAGTGTATAAGGGTTGAGTGATCCGGCTCTGGAGAGATAGGCTAATAATTAAAAAATTTTGTATTTTACATAAAAAGCTTTCAGATGCGAAATTAATGAACATTTAATAATTAAATTTTCAATGTTTAGATTTTTAAAATATGATTTTTTCATGATTTAACTAAAAAAATCATATTTAAAAATTAACATTGAGAAATTTATTTTATTAAAATTTCAATAATTTCGCATCTGAAAGCTTTTATGTAAAATACAAAATTTTTTTATAATTCGCAGTTTCTCTCCAGAGCCCGGATCACTCAATTCTCTAACCTCTTATTAACAAAAACTACCCTAGTGTATAAGGGTTGAGTGATCCGGGCTCTGGAGGAGATAGTGACTAATAATTAGTAGAAGAGGATGTTGTTGTATTTTACATAAAAGCTTTTCAGATGCGAAATTTATTGACATTTTAATAAAATAAATTTTCAATGTTAAGTTTTCAAAATATGATTAAAATCATGAAAAAATCATATTTTGAAAACTTAACATTGAAAATTTAGCTATTATTCGGCTATTATTTAACCTTTCAGATTTTTCCCGACTTCAGAATTTTTTTTGAAGAGGATATTAATAAACTTCAGCCATTTTCGGGTGTAATGCGCTAAAAAGTCTGGTACCTTTTATGCGTATTAAGAAATTTCCCTTGCATTTGACATTCCATATCCCTTTATCATCTTTTGGTTAGAATGCGTAGCCACTACTCCTTTTAACGTGTGATTTTAACGTTGTGGCTACGCATTCTAACCAAAAGGTGATAAAGGGATATCCCAGAATTTTATTTTTTCTTCTCAAAAATATAGTGAGAAAAGCAAGGTATACCATATCACGTAATACACGGTCACAGTTGTCTTCACAAGTAACATTTTTGTCGGCAACGATGCGCGATATATTTCATAAATCTAAAATAACTTATAAATAAGTCGAAAAATTTGATGGAAAAATCAAGATTTTTGATGAAAAATGTTTATTTTTCCCTATAAAAGCAGATTATTACACCTTTTTCTATTATTTTTGAGTAAATATTGTAATGAAGTACAACTGTGGACAATTTTGATTGCTTAAATTCACTTTTATAATAACTAAATTTTTTTATGATATACTTGAAGTTGAAAATTTAGAAATTTCACTTCCGAAGAAAAATATCTGCTCCTAGATACCAATAAATTTTTATTTTAACTGTTATGCATGCACAAAACACTTTCCTAGAAACTGGCTAATCGCACATTTGTATTTTATGTCTTGTTCCGAAATAATTTTTACGGAAGTGCAACATATGCGAAAATCCTAATAAATCAACTCCCCGTAATACTGAAACCAAACATTCGAAAAAATTCAATTATTTTTTTGGTACCAAATCAAAAATTTTCATAATATGTTTGAAAGAAAAGATTCTGCGATCCCGGTTTTTTACTTTTTTGGGGTTATTTTAGGTATGCTTGAGCCACAATTGTGGCTCTGTGCTCACAAGCGTTTAACATTATTGTAAGTATAATTTTTACAAAATTAAGTAAAGAATACAGGGGTCGACGATGAGCTTATTATGTTAAAGAGTCGAACTGACGGGCGGCTGAGAGTTAACGATGGTCGGAAAATAAAAATCAAGCAAATCATTCTCCCAGCCAAGCGAATCTTTTATCTGTTCAAATATCCCCAAAAGTATCGGATATGATATCCCGTAGAGCTGAAGGGGTCATCTCCATAATTAGTTACACCTGTTCAAAAGTTTAGTCAGGTTTTTAAAAGTTAAAGTGTAGTATGTTTGTGGTTTCACTTAGCGCCATCTTACCGCACAACTTACCGCGTACAACTTTTTTCGCGTCTGAAATAATAGCGTCGTGTCTACGTTATACGCTATCGCGACAGTAATTGAGATCATCGTTCCACCAAGGTGAATTCTGAATGAGTAAATTTTGGCGACAAAATTTCTGTGTGAAATTATCTATATATTCAGTTTTATAAGACCCTATATTTTCGAACCCCTTACCCTTGTGATCACAGAGCTAGCAATTGTGGTCAAGCCATACCTGGGAGGAATGTATCTATAAAGCGCAAGTAGAAGGGATCGTACATCTTTTCTTTCGAACACTATGATTTAAAGATTAAATCGGTTCCGAAAAAAATAGTTGATTTTTTTTCGAATGTTTGTTCCAGTGGACAGGTGTTGTTTTTTAGATGCTTTTTCGCCTATGTTCCACTTTTTATTTTTTTTTAAGTCGAAATTAAAATGATGAGAAAATACACAATTTCTATGAAGAATTGGCTGGAGGATTTTTCCAATATAATATCAAGTGACAGTGTAGACAAGTTTTTGAATAGAATTAAATTAACTATTAATATATTTGTTTTCAATGAATAATTCTCTTGTTTTTTTTTTGTGAATATTTGTCTAATGAAATTGATTCATCCAAAATATATCGAAACAAATAATCGAAATAAGGTTACTGAGTAGTGCAGCTTGACGAGTCGGTAACCTGTTTACCTTCGAGGGCTCAAAAATAGAGACTTTACGAGCGGTTCAAAAAATCGCCGAGGAAGTCAATTCCTGATAATTTTTTGTGAAAAAATTGAAAAAATATTTTTGAGAGTATGGTTTAGAAGTGATTTTCAGATTTTTTCCAAAAATTTTTAAGAAATTCGAGATTTTCAAAAGCCGATATGACCGTATATAGGTATCAAACGGAGGAGAAAAAAAAAAAAAAAAATTTTTTCCTAAGAACTTTTGAACTGAAAAATACAAAATTCGACGCATTAAGTGTTTTTTTTATTTTATTGAGTTATAAAATATAATGTTTTTCTATCAGTTTATTTGTTACATGCTGTAAATACGTTGGAATTGTTGACAACGAGATATTCTTCTGAACGAATTTGGCAGGATTAAAGAAAAATTTCCAAAACACAAGCCTGCAAAATTTCGGAAAATTCTAAAAAATTAAAACCTCTCTGGCTTTAATTTATTAGCTGCAAAAGTTGTAGCTTATGCCATATTGACGAGTTTTTGACGCTTCTCGGTCCGTCGAAGTTTTGTGTATAAATGTTCTGACTTACGCATATTTTTTAAGATAAGTCTGAACGCACATTGTTTGCAAAATCCATCCAACCTCCCTTTTAAATCAAAAGTTGAATTTAAAAATATTAATAACCGCAATATCGCTTTTTCCCATAATGTTATTTTATTGAACTTATTTTAAGAGCTAATTCCAAAAGGGGAGATTTGGCGTGGCTATCTTTTTCTTACCCTTTTGACAATAATTTTCGGTATGGTTATTTGGTGGAACTCAAGCAACAACTGAAGATGGTTTTTCCTTTGCGTGATCTGTATGCCTGATATCAGGATTCAGATTAACACAAGTCCTTTTCTTACCCAGGAAATCGATATTAGAGACTTTCATGCGGGTTTTAAGGTATAAAAATAGCCGATCTAGTGGTCCAATAAAGTAGGTTTGAAAATTGCATTTTAACACAGGCATCAAGTTATTAAGACAAATCGCCCTAAATAATAACAATCAGCTCTGGCCTAAGTGTGCCCGCTAGCGTCCAGCTGAATGTCATTGAAATGAACGTCTCTCAAATTCATGTACTTAAATACCGCGTTCATATAAAATCTATTTTTTTCTATTCTGAGAATATCTATTGTCGGGAGAAGGGATTGGGCGTGAAAAGAATAACGTAATTTTTGATCAGTATACCTAATCGCAAGGATAGCTATCTGTTGCATCTGTATTTGTATTGGCCCAATGCAATTAACAACCATACAGTTTGGGGGGGTTTTAGGGTCCCCCCTTATCGCCTATTGGAACCCTCTGTTGCAAGGTATTCAAAAATAATTTTAAGTAAATAATTTCGAACTATGCTGTATATAATTTTGACAAATTTGTAAACTTATCAGCATTCGGCGTGGATAGCTCTGAGGATTTGTATAGACAGATCGAGTGTATCGGGACACCGTTAGTCCTCGGCGGGGCAGTTGGCCATGATAAACGTCGGCTGATTGAGTAAGGTTTTTACCGCGAAAGTGAAATAATAATGTTTCATATCGGCTTGCTGTAACATTTGAGATCTCCTGCTGCCGGGAATCTCCTTTGCAAATTATGTTTAAATGAAAATGTTCCCATTCCACCACGAAGTTACAGTTCATGACGATCCCATTATTTTCCTTCCTTGCTTTCCATGGTTCAGTGTAGGTTCAATTATCACCTTGCTCCTTACCCTTTCAATTACCTAGCAATACATTCATATTATTACCCCAAAAAGCAAAAAAGTCGTATGATCCGATTCCACTTTATTCAAATTTCTTTATCATCATCTAAACCTACCGTTTGTGGCCTTTTTTGATTGAATGGAGCGTCTTTTTGTTGTTTTAGTAAGATTAAATTACGAATTTTCGGAAGTTGATTAGTTTTATCAAAGGATTGTATGAATAGACAGTGGAGGGACTGCGGTACTGATGCCCACTCTGACTGCCATTGTTCTAAATATTTGGTCTTTCATACTACTTTCCTTCAAACTCACCTACCATGTGTTGTTAGTAAGCGCCAAAAACTGTTCCTATTTACTAGGAAAAAAAATTTTTGGCATACTGCTCCAATCATTATTATTTTGTATAAATAAAAAGGAAAAGTTTAATTCTTAAAATTCCCATTTCAACGCAGACACAATTCTAATTTCATTAAAAGTCCAAAATTGATTGCCATAAATCATTATTGAGTTTTCATATAGTCTTAATTTTAAGCACGGTTTTTAACGGTGAAGTGGTGTGTACTTGGGGAAACCACATCGTATTCCATTGGTTTATTGCGACCGGCGATCAAAGCAATTTTGAACCATTCACTGATCGTTCATATTCCACGGAATCGATTTTACGATGGGACGTATCCGCTCCGATCCCATACTATCCTCAAAATAATATGGGAGGCGTTTCTCAAAATGATTTAGATTTAATGCCATAATACTCATAGTGCTTCATATGACAAGATTTAGTGATTTTCAAATATTGGCAGTAGTTTATTTTGCGCTTATTTTTCCGTACATCCATTATCCAGTTAAGGGGAATGCTACTACAGAAAAATATATTGAGGGCTAAGGATTCAACTAAAGGACTGAACCAAATTACGGAAAGTAATAATATGCATAACGAAAGCGAGGAATTAGCTTTTAGGTGCTTTTTGTGGAGGTCAGCAATTAATCATTTCTGAGCGAAGGTGAATTTTTTCCATGTCTTAGTATACTACGCATCATTCCGAAAAGTTTTACTGCATAGTAAAAAAAAATAAAATGATTTCCTAATCCTAGGTTTCGTAGAAACCGCCCTTGAAAAATCTATGCAAATAAACAGCGCTTTCATTATGTCACCCACTCCCTTAAAGAGCTTATAAGTTTTTTATCTCCTTTACAAAATCTGATAAAAATTTCAAAATGTTGATCTCTAGAGGATATTTACATTCTGATTTTTTATCCCGTGAACGACTAAGACAACCGTTAAATTTAAGTTAACCGCGAGCAAAAAAATATGTGATCTCTTTTTCAGTCGTAAAAAAATATATTGCCGCGGACCTTTTACGTTCCGAACGACCTTTATACGGCGGGCTTCCTCGTCTAATAATTCAATTGGCCCGCGATCGTTGCAAAGATTTTATAAATTTAAATTCCATCAAATTTAAACAAGAAGATAATTAATTGGTGAAAATTGAGTCGATGTGCCAGACTGTCAATTTGCCACTTAAAAATGCCTAGAAAGTGACAAGTCAGGAAGATAGTGATTTTTTGTATAAAAAACCATTCATCCTGTTGATCATACCTTTCTTACTCATAGTGCTTACCTCAATAAAAAAAGTCAGCAGCAAATGCAGCCTTATCACTGCGCGCAAGAATAGTAAAATCTGCCATCCTAAGATGTACTTGCCTGAGAAATTTTGCGTATTATTTTTCTTCTCAAAAAACCTTTTTGGTGGACTGATAAATGCGTTTACAGAGTTTTCAATTCCATTTTTAATGGTCAAAAATTCAGACTAGCCTATCTACAGTTATCTACTGTAGGTAATTTATAAGAAACATTTCGAATATTTATAATGGACTGTTTATCCGGTCCTACTACTAGTCTGAAAAACACAGTTTTTGTCTCTTTTTGGTACAACTGCATTTAGTGCACACCAAAAAATGTTTTTTATAGAAATATTCGCGAATGGAATTATTTTTTGGCGAATTTGTTGTTCAAGAAAATAGGACCTCAGATCGGTTCTCTATGCGATTAGAAATAAGATTTTATATCCTATTACCAACCAAACTTCCATCTCAAAAACGTTTACTAATCGTCTAGGCATCGTGTGTCGAATCCCAACTTATGTTTGTCTGCATGATTGTCTTGAGTATGATTAATCTAGCCGCTAGATTCGCTAATATTCACACAAAACTTTTTTTTTTCCATTTTCTGTAGTCATCATTTAATTGTCATCCACTTGAAAATAAAAATAAACCGAAACGTTGAGGGAATACAAGTTTTGAATTGCCTAATTAGTGCATATCATGTGTCCCGAACAACCGCTGCTAGAGTGATTTTTATTCATGATATACAAATTATATGATTTAATGTGAAAATATGAGAATGGCTCTTTAATCTGAGTCCGTTTTTGAGAAATATTTTGTTCAGTTTGATATATTTTTACGTTTTTTGTTGATTCTAGAATATGAGCGATCAAAATTTCAACTTGACTAAGCAGATGTTTCTTCTAGTAAGATCATGAGCCTTTCATATTGATGGTACTCTCAACCAATACGCATTGAAAATTTTTTTTCTAAAATCATGAAAATGACTTCCGCTCCTAAACTAATCTGCATTTTTTTATAAAATAGGAGCGATGATCAAGCAAAGAATTTGCGCCTGGAAATTGAGTAAGACATTGTTTCTTCTATCTGAATCTATAATTAATTAACATTTAATGATGTACCGTAGTCGTTTTAAATAGAAATGTGAGCTTACATGGATTATTTGTACAAGTATATATAAGTTTACGGGTTGATCATAATTGAACAAGTCCGATCGAAGATTTGGCCAAAATATTCGATCTGTAGTAAAATCGCTTATTCTGAACAAAATTTTATCAATTTCCATCTAGCCCTTTCCGAGTTAAATACATTGAATTTAGAATTAGTTTCCTATGAACTTTCTCCTCCCACTTAGTGCCTGTGATGTCAAAACACTTTTCTACTTTTATAGTCGGAGCAGAAGGATAGATCTTCAATTTAAGGGTTTTTCTGAAGTTTTCATAACTTGTTTTCGTTTTCTTCTGGGCCTATCGTCTGTCCTGAAAAACATTTACGTGCACCAATAAAAAGTAAAATCAAGTATGCTTTGTTTACTTAATTACCGCTGCAGTTTGAATTGGGTCTTGATTCGTTATAATGCAGTGATATTATACGTTTCCAGCTTTTGAAATGTAATTTTTCTGATATAGCGAATCTTATAAAAAGATAAAAAATGCTGATTTTTAATCACTGCAAAAAGCTCCTTGAAAAAAGCTCCAGTTAGCCTCTGAAATTTGAAAAAAGGGATAAATGCCCAGTAATTCTGAAATTTGAAAAAATCTCCAGTTATGCTCTGAAATTTGAAAAAAAAGGCTAAATGCCCCAGTAAATCTGAAATTTGAAAAAAAGCTCCAGTTAGCTATGAAAAATTTGGAAAAAAGGCTAAAATGCCCAGTAAAAATTCTGAAATTGAAAGCCAGTTAGCTCTGAAATTTGAAAAAAAGGCCTAAAATGCCCCAGTAAATTCTGAAATTTGAAAAAGCTCAGTTAGCTCGAAATTTGAAAAAAAGGCGAAAGATGCCCACAGTAAATTCTGAAATTTTGAAAAAAAAGCTCGCAGTTTAGCTCTGAAATTTG
>SCLH01000192.1:888871-899232 GCA_004367855.1 Oikopleura vanhoeffeni
TTCAGTTTATAAGAACCCAATTTCGAAACCCCTTAACCCTTGTGATCACAGAGCCACAATTGTGGCTCAAGCATACCTGAAATTATCTAAAAAGGCAATAACGGGATCGTAGAATCTTTTCTTTCGAACACATTATTAAGAATTAAGATTCGGTTCCAAAAAAATAGTTGAATTTTTTTTCGAATGTTTGGTTCCAGTATGACAGGGTGTTGTTTTTTAATGCTTTTTCGCCTATGTTCCACTTTTTATTTTTTTTAAAGTGAAATAAAATGATGAGAAAATCACAAATTTCTATGAAAATTGCTAATTTTCCAAATAATAATCAAGTGACAGTGTAGACAATTTTTGATAGAATAAATTAACTTTAATAATAAATAATTGTTTTCATGGAATACTTAAATTGAAAATTTTGCAATTTCACTTCCCAAAAAAATATATATCCCAAGATACGAATAAATTTTACTGTGTATGCACTAGACTGTTACCTGTCGAGGCCAAAATAGAGACTACGAGCGGTTCAAAAAATCCGAGGAAGTCATTCCTGATAATTTTTTGTGAAAAAATTGAAAAAATATTTTTGAGATAGTGTTTAGAAGATTTTTCGAGATTTTTTCCAAAAATTTTTAAGAATATTCGAGATTTTCAAAAGCCGATATGACCGTATATAGGTATCAAACGCGAGGAGAAAAAAAAAAAAAAAATATTTTCCCCTAAGAACTTTTGACTGAAAAAATAAAATTCGACCAATTAAGTGTTTTGTTTATTTTATTTTTGGGTTATAAATAATGTTTTTCTATCAGTTATTTGTTACATGGCTGTAAATACGTGTAAGTGTTGACAGCGAGAAATTCTCTGAACCAATTGGACAGATTAAAGAAAAATTCCCAAAACACAAGCCTGCAAAATTTCGGAAAATTCTAAAAATAAAACCTCTCTGGCTTTAATTTATAGCTGCAAAGTTGTACTTTATGCCATATTGACGAGTTTTTGAAACGCTTTTTTTCCAGTCGAAGTTTTGTGTATAAATGTTCTGACTTACGCATATTTTTAAGAATAAAGGTCTGAAAGCACATTTGTTTGCAAAATCCATTCCAACACTCCCTTTTAAATCAAAAGTTGAATATAAAAATTATTAATACCGCAATATCGCTTTTTCACCATAATGTTTATTTTATTGACTTTTTTAAGAAGCTAATTCCAAAAGGGAGATTTGGGCGTGGCTATCTTTTTCTTACCCCTTCTTGAAATAATTTTTCGGTAGTTATTTGGTGGAACTCAAGCAACACTGAAGATGGTTTTTCCTTTGCGTGATCTGTATGCCTGATATCAGTATTCAGATTAACACAAGTCCTTTTCTTACGCAGGAAATCGATATTAGAGACTTCATGCGGGTTTTTAGGTATAAAATAGCCATCTAGTGGTCCAAAAAGTAGTTTGAAAATTGCATTTAACCACAGGCACAAGTTATTAAGACAAATCGCCCTAAATAATAACCAATCAGCTCTAGTGCCTAGAAGCGTGTTGCCCGCTAGCGGTCCGCTGATGTCATGTGAAAGAACTGTCTCTCAAATTCATGTTACCTTAAATACGCGTTCATATAAAATCTATTTTTTTCTATTCTGAGATATCTATTCGTCGGGGAGAAGGCACTCGGCGCGTGAAAAGATAACGTAATTGTTTGATCATCAACCTATTCGCAGGATAGCTATCCTGTTTGCATCCTGTATTGTATTGGCCCAATGATTAACAACCATACAGTTTGGGGGGGTTTTAGGTCCGCCCCTTATCGCCGGCTATGGCAACTGCCTCTTGCCAAGGATTCCTAAAATAATTTAAGGTAAATATCGAACTAGCGATATAATTTTGACAAATTTGTATAACTTATCGCATTCGGCGTGGATAAGCTCTGATCGGATTGATAGACACGTCCGAGTTGTATTCGGGACACGTTTAGTCCTCGGCGGTGCAGTTGGGCCATGATAAACGTCGGCTGATTTGAGTAAGGTTTTTTCCGCGAAAGTGGAAAATATGTTTCATATCCGGCTTGCTGTAACATTTGGATCTCCTGCTGCGAGAATCAGTCCTTTGCAAATTATTTTAATGAAAATGTCCATTCCACACGAAGTTACAGTTCATGACGATCCCATTATTTTCTTCCTTGCTTTCCATGGTTCAGTGTAGTTCATTATCACCTTCGCTCCTTACCCTTTCCAATTACCTAGCAATCATTCATATTACTTACCCAAAATAGCAAAAAATCGTAATGATCCGATTCACTTTATCAAATTCTTTATCATCATCTAACCTACCTTTGTGGCGCTTTTTGATTGAATGTGAGGCGTCTTTTTTGTTGTTTTAGTAAGATAAATAGAATTTTCGGAAGTTGATTAGTTTTATCAAAGGATTGTATGAATAGACAGTGGAGGGGAACTGCGGACTGACCCACTGCTGATCTCATTGTTCTAATATTGGGTCTTTCCATACTACTTCCTTCAAACTCAACCTACCATGTGTTTGTTAGTAAGCGCCAAAAACTTTCCTATTTACTAGAAAAAAAATTTTTGGCAACTGCTGCCACAACATATTTATTTTGTATAAAATAAAAAGGAAAAGTTTTTTAAGGATTCTTAAAACTTTCCCCATTTCAACGCGACACAATTCTAATTTCATTAAAAGTCCAAATTGATTAGCAAAATCATTATATGAGTTCGTTCTATATCTTAATTTAAGCACGGTTTTTTAACGGTGAAGTGGTGTGTACGTGGGGAACGCACATCGTATTGCCATTGGTTTATTGCGACGGCATCAAAGCAATTTTGAACCATTCACATGATCGTTCATATTCCACGGATCGATGTTTACGATGGGAACGTATCCGCTCCGATCCCATACTATCCTCAAAATACATGGGAGCGTTTCTCAAAATGATTTAGATTCTAATGCCATAATACTCATAGTGCTTCATATGCAAGATTATGATTTTCACAAATATTGTGGCAGTATTTATTTGCTATTGATTTTTCCGAAATCAATTATCAGTTAAGGAATCTTACACGAAAAAATATATTGAGGGCTTAAGGATCGAACTAAAGACTGAACCAAATTACGGAAATGATATAATATGCATAACGAAAGCGAGATTAGCTTTTAGTGCTTTTTGTGTGAGGTCAAATTTAAATCATTTTCTGAGGTAGGTGAATTTTTTCCATGTCTTAGTAATACTACGCATCAATTCCGAAAAGTTTTACTGCATAAGTAAAAAAAAAATAAGATGATTTCCATATCCTAGGTTCTCCTCAGAACCGCCCTTGAAAACTAGCAAAAAACAGCCTTCATTATGTCACCGCACGTCCCATTAAAGAGCTTATAAGTTTTATCTCCTTTACAAAATCTGATAAAAATTTCAAGAATGGTTGATCTCTTAGAGAATTTACATTCTGATTTTTATCCCGTGGAACGACGAGGAGACAAACCGTAAATTAAGTTAACCGGAGCAAAAAAATATGTGATCTCTTCTCTTCAGTCGTAAAAAAATATATTGCCGCGACCTTTTATCGTTCCGAGACGACCTTTATACGGCGGGCTTCCTCGATCTATAATTCAATTGGCCCTGCGATCGTTTGCAAAGATTTTATAAATTTAAATCTCCCATCAAATTTAACAAGAAGATAATTATTGGTGAAATTGCATCGAATGTGCCAGAACTGGTCAATTTGCCACTTAAAAATGCCTAGAAAAAATGATCAATCAGGAAGATAGTTGATTTTTTGTATAAAAAACCATTCATTCCTGTTGTCATACCTTTCTTACTCATAGTGGCTTACCTCAATAAAAAAAGTCACGCCAGCAAAATGGCAAGCCTTATCACTGCGCCAAGAATAGTAAAAATCTGCATCCGTAGAGATTAACTTGCTGAGAAATTTTTGCGTATATTTTTCTTCTCAAAAACCTTTTTGGTGGACTGTAATGCAGTTGTACGCAGAGTTTTCAATTTCCATTTTTAAATGGTCAAAAATTCAGACTAGCCTATCTACAGTTATCTTACTGTAGGTAATTTCTAAGAAACAGTTTCGAATATTTATAATGGATTTATCCGGTCCTATACTAGTCTGAAAAACAACAGTTTTTGTCTTTTTTGGTACAACTGCATTTAGTGCACACCAAAAATGTTTTTTAAGAAATTTCGCGAATGGAAATTATTTTTTGGCGAATTTGTTTCAAGAAAAGGACCTCAGGTCGGTTTCTCTCATGCGATAGAAATAGATTTTAATATCCTATTACCAACCAAAACTTCCATCTCAAAAACGTTTACTAATCGTCTAGCTCCGTGGTTCGAATCCCAACTTATTTTGTCTGCAGTGATTGTCTTGAGTATGATTAATCTAAGCCGCCTAGATTCGCCTAATTTCACACAAAACTTTTTTTTTTCCATTTCTGTATCATCATTTAATGTCTCACCCTTGAAAATAAAAATAAACCGAAACGTTGAGGAATACAAGTTTTTGAGATTGCCTAATTAGGCATATCATTGTGTCCGAACAACCGCTGCTAGAGTATTTTTATATGATATATACAAATTATATGATTTTAATGTGGAAAATATGAAGAATGGCTCTTTAATCTGAGTCGTTTTTGAGAAAATTTTGTTTCGTTTGATATTTTTTACGTTTTTTTGATTCTAGAATTATGACGATCAAATTTCAACTTGACGTAAGCAGCATGTTTTTCAGTAAGATCATGAGCTTTCATATTGATGGGACTCTCACCAATACGATTGAAAATTTTTTTTTCTAAAATCATGACAAATGACTTCCGCTCCTAAACTAATCTGCATTTTTTTATAAATAGGAGCGATGATCAAGCAAAAATTGGCACTGGAAATTGATGAAGACCATTTTTCCTTGCTGATCTACTAATTATTAAACATTAATGAATGTACCGTGTAGTCGTTTTAAAGAAAATGTGAGCTACATGATTGTTACAATATCATAAAGGATTAAACGGTTTATCATAATTAGAACAAGTCCGATCGAAGAATTTGGCCAAAAATATTCCGTCTTAGTAGAAATCGTTATTTCTGAACTAAATTTTATCATATTTCCATCTAGCCCTTTCCGAGTTAATACCAATTGAATTTAGAATTAGTTTCCTATGAACTGTCTCTCGCCACTTAGTGCCTGTTGATGCTCAAACACTTTTACTACTTTTAGTAGTCGGAGCAGAAGGATAGATCTTCAATTTAAGGGTTTTTCTGAAGTTTTCATAACTTGTTTTCGTTTTCTTCTGGGCCTATCGTCTGTCCTGAAAAACATTTACGTGCACCAATAAAAAGTAAAATCAAGTATGCTTTGTTTACTTAATTACCGCTGCAGTTTGAATTGGGTCTTGATTCGTTATAATGCAGTGATATTATACGTTTCCAGCTTTTGAAATGTAATTTTTCTGATATAGCGAATCTTATAAAAAGATAAAAAATGCTGATTTTTAATCACTGCAAAAAGCTCCTTGAAAAAAGCTCCAGTTAGCCTCTGAAATTTGAAAAAAGGGATAAATGCCCAGTAATTCTGAAATTTGAAAAAATCTCCAGTTATGCTCTGAAATTTGAAAAAAAAGGCTAAATGCCCCAGTAAATCTGAAATTTGAAAAAAAGCTCCAGTTAGCTATGAAAAATTTGGAAAAAAGGCTAAAATGCCCAGTAAAAATTCTGAAATTGAAAGCCAGTTAGCTCTGAAATTTGAAAAAAAGGCCTAAAATGCCCCAGTAAATTCTGAAATTTGAAAAAGCTCAGTTAGCTCGAAATTTGAAAAAAAGGCGAAAGATGCCCACAGTAAATTCTGAAATTTTGAAAAAAAAGCTCGCAGTTTAGCTCTGAAATTTGNTGCACTAGACTGTTACCTGTCGAGGCCAAAATAGAGACTACGAGCGGTTCAAAAAATCCGAGGAAGTCATTCCTGATAATTTTTTGTGAAAAAATTGAAAAAAATATTTTTGAAAATTTTAGAAGATTTTTCGAGATTTTTTCCAAAATTTTTAGAAATTCGAGATTTTCAAAAGACCGGATATGACCGTATATAGGTATCAAACGGAGGAGAAAAAAATTCTAAGACTTTTGACTGAAAAATAAAATTCGACCAATAATGTTTTTTATTTTATTTTTGGGTTATAAAATTAAAGTTTTTTCCTATCAGTTATTGTACAGGCTGTAAAACCGGAAGTTGACAACGAAATTCTCTGAACCAATTGCAGATTAAAGAAAAAGTTCCAAAACACAAGCCTGCAAAATTTCGGAAAATTCTAAAAAATAAAACCTCTCTGGCTTTAATTTATAAGCTGCAAAAGTTGTACTTTATGCCATTATTGACGAGTTTTTGACGCTCTCCTCTCCAAGATACAAGTTTGTGTATAAATGTTCTGACTTACGCATATTTTTAAGAATAAAGTCTGAACAGCACACTTTGTTTGCAAAATCCATTCCAACTCCCCTTTTAAATCAAAAGTTGAATAAAAGAATATTAATACCGCAATATGTTTTTCCCAAATGTTTATTTTATTGACTTATTTTAAGAAAGCTAAATTCAAAAGGGAGATTTGGGCGGTGGCTATCTTTTTCTTACCCCTTCTTGACAATAATTTTTCGGTATGGTTATTTGGTGGAACTCAAGCAACACTGAAGATGGTTTTTCCTTTGCGTGATCTGTATGCCTGATATCAGTATTCAGATTAACACGTCCTTTCTTACGCAGGAAATCGATATTAAGCTTCATGCTGTGGTTTTAGTATAAAAATAGCCATCAGTTGCGTCAAAAAGTAGTTTGAAAATTGCATTTAACGACAGGCTACAAGTTATTAGACAAATCGCCCTAAAAATAACCGATCAGCTCTTGTGCCTAGTAAGGTGTGCTCCGCTAGCGTCCGCTGATGTCATGTGAAATAACTGTCTCTCAAATTCATGTTACCTTAAATAACGCGTTCATATAAAAATCTATTTTTTTCTATTCTAGAATATCTATTCGGGGAGAAATCTGCGCGCGTGAAAAATAACGTAATTTCTTGATCAGTCATACCGTAATCGCAGGATAGCTAATCCTGTTGCATCCTGTATTGTATTGGCCCAATGATTAACAACCATACAGTCTTGGGGGGGTTTTAGGGTCCGCCCCTTATCGCGCTATTGGAACGCCTCCTGTGCCAATGGTATTCCTAAAATAATTTTAAGTAAATATCGAACTATGCGCATATAATTTTGACAGAATTTGTAAACTTATCAGCAATTCGGCGTGGATAAGCTCTGACGGTTTGTATAGACAGTGCCGATGTATCGGACACCGTAGTCCTCGGCGGTGCAGTTGGGCCTATGATAAACGTCGGCTGATTGAGTAAGGTTTTTACGCCGAAAGTGGAAAAATAATGTTTCATATCGGCTTGCTGTACATTTGAGATCTCCTGCTGCCGAGAATCGTCCTTTGCAAATTATTTAAATGAAAATGTCCCATTCCACCACGAAGTTACAGTTCATGACGATCCCATTATTTTCCTTCCTTGCTTTCCATGGTTCAGTGTAGGTTATTATCACCTTGCTCCTACCCTTTCAATTACCCTAGCAATACATTCATATTATTACCCCAAAATAGCAAAAAATCGTATGATCCGATTCCACTTTATCAAAGATTCTTTATCATCATCTAACCTACCTTTGGGCGCTTTTTTGATTGAATGTGAGCGTCTTTTTTGTTTGTTTTAGTAAGATTAAATTAGAATTTTCGGAAGTTGATTAGTTTTTATCAAAGGATTGTATGAATAGACAGTGTGGGAGGGGAACTGCGTACTGATGCCCACTTGCTACTCATTGTTCTAAATATTTGGTCTTTCCATATACTTCCTTCAACTCACCTACCATGTGTTTGTTAGTAAGCCCAAAACTTCTATTTATAGAAAAAAAATTTTGGGCATAGCTGCTGCCACACATATTATTTTGTATAAAATAAAAAGGAAAAAGTTTTAATTCCTAAAATTTCCCCATTTCAGCGCGACACAATTCTAATTTCATTAAAAAGTCCAAATGATTAGCCATAAATCATTATATGAGTTCGTTCATATAATCTTAATTTAAGCACGGTTTTAACGGTGAAGTGTGTGTACTTGGGAACCACATCGATATCCATTGGTTTATTGCGACGGCATCAAGCAATTTTGAACCATCACATGATCTTATATTCCACGGACATCGATGTTTACGATGGGAACGTATCCGCTCCGATCCCATACTACCTTCAAAATATGGCGGAGCGTTTTCTCAAAAATGATTTAAATTTAATGCCATACATACTCATGAAGTGCTTCATATGCAAGATATTATGATTTTCACAAATATTGTGCAGTAGTTTATTTGCTATTGATTTTTCCGAGCAATCATTATCCAGTTAAGGGGATCTACAACAACAAAATATATGAGGGCTTAAGGATCGAACTAAAGGACTGAACCAAATTACGGAATAGATTATAATATGCATAACGAAAGCGAGAGTTAAGCTTTTAAGTGCTTTTTGGTGAGGTCCAATTAAATCATTTTCTGAGGAAGGTGAATTTTTCATGTCTTAGTAATACTACGCATCAATTCCGAAAAGTTTTAACTGCATAGTAAAAAAAAATTAAAGATGATTTCCAATATCGCTAGGTTTCGCCTAGAACCGCCCTTGTAAAACTATGCAAAAAACAGCGCTTCATGTATGTCACCCACGCCCTTAAAGAGCTTATAAGTTTATCTCCTTTACAAAATCTGTAAAAATTTCAAAATGTTGATCTCTAGAGAATTTACATTCTGATTTTTATCCCGTGGAACGACAGGGCAAATCCGTGTAAATTTAAGTTAACCGCGAGCGAAAAAAATATTGTGATCTCTTTTTCAGTCGTAAAAAAATATATTGCCGCGGTACCTTTACGTTCCGAACGACCCTTTATACGGCGGGCTTCCATCGATCTAATAATTCAATGGCCCGCGATCGTTGCAAAGATTTTTAATAAATTCTAGAATTCCCATCAAATTTAACAAGAAGATAATTAATTGGTGAAATTGAGTCGATGTGCCAGACTGTCAATTTGCCAACTTAAAAATGCCTAGAAATGACAAGTCAGGTAAGATAGTGATTTTTTGTATAAAAAACATTCATCACTGTTGTCTACCTTTCTTACCTCATAGTGCTTACCTCAATAAAAAAAGTCACGCAGCAAATGGCAGCCTTAACTGCGCCAAGAATAGTTAAAAATCTGCATCCTAGAGATTAACTTGCTGAGAAATTTTTGCGTATTATTTTTTCTTCTAAAAACCTTTTGGTGGACTGATAATGCGTTGATCAGAGTTTCAATTCCATTTTTAAATGTCAAAAATTCAGACTAGCCTATCTACAGTATCTTACTGTAGGTAATTTTAAGAAACAGTTTCGACTATTTATAATGGACTTTATCCGGTCCTAGTACTAGTCTGAAAAAACAGTTTTTGTCTCTTTTTGGTACAACTTGCATTAGTGCACACCAAAAATGTTTTTTAGAAATATTCGCGAATGGAAATTATTTTTTGGCGAATTTGTGTTCAAGAAAATGGACCTCAGATCGGTTTCTCTATGCGATAGAAATAAGATTTTAATATCCTTTACCAACCAAAACTTCCATCTCAAAAACGTTTACTAATCTCTAGGCCACGGGTTGAATCCCAACTTATTTTGTCTGCAGTGATTGTCTTGAGTATGATTGAATCTAGCCGCTAGATTCGCTAATATCACACAAAACTTTTTTTTTTCCATTTCTGTATCTCATTTATTGTCATCACACACCCTTGAAAATAAAATAAACGAACGTTGAGGGAATACAATTTTTGAGATTGCCTAATTAGTCATTCATGTTCCCGAACAACCCTGCTAGAGTGATTTTTATCTGATATACAAATTATATGATTTAAATTGAAAATATGAAAGAATGGCTCCTTTAACTGAGTCGTTTTTGAGAAAATTTTGTTTCAGTTTGAAATTTTTACGTTTTTTTGATTCTAGAATATGAGCGATCAAAATTTCAACTTGACGTAAGCAAATGTTTTCTTCAGTAGATCATGAGCTTTCATTTGATGGTACTCTCAACTCAATACGATGAAAAATTTTTTTTTCTAGAAATCATGAAAATTGACTTCCGTCTAAACTAATCTGCATTTTTTATAAATAGGAGCGATGATCAAGAAAAAATTGGCACTGGAAATTGAGAAGACATGTTTCTCTGAATCATACTAAATTTTAAACAAAAATGTACCGAGTCGTTTTAAAGAAAATTGAGCTACAAATTTTAAAATATCATAAAATTACGGTTTATCATAATTT
>SCLH01000192.1:901907-916377 GCA_004367855.1 Oikopleura vanhoeffeni
ATCTGGTACCTTTCAATCACGTTTAATTTAATTATATGGTTAATTCGAGATGACGAAGATTTAAAAAAAAACACTTTATAGTAAACGTTAATAGAAAAAGAAACATAAAGGAAATGAACTACGTCGTTTAGAAAACAACATTTTTCTGGGAAAAAAGCATGTGAAATGCTGAATATTAATGAAAGAATTTATCTTCGAAATTACGAAAAAACAATTTCACAAATATTCAAATTTTCTTTCAAAATGTAACAATTTTTGTGCGACAACGCTCCTCGTTAAGAAACATAAGAAAATTAAGTTTCTCTGAATTAGGGTTTTTAAAACTTATTTTCTGACCACTCGATGGCCGAAAAATGATGCCAGGAATCGTTTTTTCCGAGTCGACCACCGCCTTGAGCGCAATGGATTTTTATCGACTACTGTTGCTACATTGCTGTGCACCCTATGCATGTCTCATTCATGAATTCGATGAATACTTTGCCTTAGTTAACTTTTATGTACAAGCCTAATTCTGATTGAAATATAAACTGAAAGCCAAAACCGAAATTCCTACTCCTCTGAGGTTATATTTTGAAATAAACCTAAATTTTAACATAAGTTGTGTAATTAGTATACAAAACTTTACAGTGGCGTTTTTGTCGATAAGTGCTATTTTTTTTCTAGAACATGCAAAAAACGCCGAAAATGAAATACAAAACATAGGTGTACCGTTTTAAAAGTAATCAGTCAACTGAGTGATGTTATTTTACAGAAAAAAATATATTTTCAAATAAAAAAATTTGAATTTTTTCATGAAAATATATTTTTTTTGAAAAAAATAATAGCCAGCTGACTGATTACTCTCAATCTTTTTGGAGAGATGCGCATAAGTCGTGCGCACATTTGGCTTGCAGTTTCAGCTCTCTAGCGCTATTTCAATTTTTAAGAGCATTTTTAGTGAAAAACATTTTATATGGACAAAACGACACGTTTTCACATGGACAAAACGACAAAAATTTGCCTGTCCTTATAGCCAAATACGACAGTAATATAAATCAGTCATTTTGGTTTGGCTTTCAGTGTATTTTCTAAACTGATTGTGAACACAAAATTTTGAGTATATACATAATGTGTATGTTTATCACTCCTGGAACACACTAGGGCGCTAAAGAGCAAAACTCAGTTAGTGTCATTTGTGGTTAAATATAAATTCAAATTAATCTGAAAACTTTTTGAATGAAGATAACATGACTGAGAGATTTTTTTAATAAAAGTGATATTTTTTATTTATAAAAATGAGGCGTCTCTTATATTATGGCGCTAAATGTACCATACTTTTCCGCATAGAAATATCATTTATTTTTCAGTATAAGGGCAAGTATCAGCCATAGAAAAACCGTTCGAAGATACCGATTTTCGTGGGAAAGAATCGAAAGAAGTAATTTTCTTGCTAAAGTTTCTGCAACCAACGACCCAAAAAATGGTTCCATTCTAGCTTGATATCTTCGAGACGTTTCACCACAGAATGTGAAGTGGGGTAGCAATTGATGGTGGGTGAGCGAATATTTTGTTGATTTACGAAATCTATCAGAAATGCAAGTTTAGTATCTTCATTTTTTCGCTGATGGAATATTGTACATTGCAACAATTCTTTGACTGAAGTGGAATATCAGTAAAGGGGTTAAAGTTTTTCTTGTTAATCATGTCCGTTAAATGTTCCTTGTTTTTTTCGAGATAAGATATATAAGTTAAAATCGTTTGACGACTTGAAGCCCGCGCAAAAAAACAAAAAATATCGGTCAGATAACAATATTTTAGCGAAATTACATCTTTTGACATTTTGAAAAGGTGCGTTTATTTCGCGAAACCTGAGTTATTGAGCTTTTGAAGGGGTACTAAGTTGATCAATTCATGTTCTTTAAACAACTGAAATATACCTTTTTTCACTGTCCGTAATATGTGGGCCCACTGCTAAGAAGCACCCTACCTTTACCTACACACGGCCCAATATTCCGAAACAGTGTGAAAGAAAGGATAAATTTTAAGTGAACCAAATGGTAAAAAATGGCAGGCTAAGAAAATGAAATATAAATACAATTTTTTCGTTTATTTATGTTCACTGATTCGAAAAAACAAACCTTTTTCAATAAGGTGTACCAAATAATCTATGATAATTTTTTGTATAGTGTCTAAATAGATTGTTGACAAAACAATTGAAAAAATTAAACAATTGGGGATTCTCAGTTAATTTTTACAGTTGTAAAAAATGGAAGAAAACCAGACTGATTTTTTCTTAATTCGGAAAATTTTTATTTTCGAAAATCACAAATCCAATTTAAACCTAAGAAATTTTGCCCATGAGAAACAGTTTTGTCGAACTTTAAAAAATCAAAAATCGAGTGAAAAATATTTAAAATCAAATTATATTACGCAATTTATTATCTACTGGATGCATGTTCCACCTACGAAATATTTTTGTCAAAAGCCTAGATGACTAAAAAATCTTCTTTATCGAAACGAATACCCTCAATATTAGTCCGTGAAAAGAAAGATTATTTTTTCTTAATACTCAAGGTAACCGAATTTACCCGATTTTGATGCTATATCTTGCTAAATTTCAAGCCTCAAACTGAATATTACGCCCGTAAGCTTATACAAAATGAAACTTTTTGTTACCTAATTTTTATGTAAGTCTGGCCTTTAAAGACTGATTAACATAGTCGCACAATTAATTTAGTAAAAGTGCAAAAGGCCCCGGAAGAGAGCAAAATAGAAACTGCAAATACAAATTATCATTTTATCTGTCCTGCAACATCTTGACTAGTAGGTAGATCAAGAGACCCTTATGTTAGGTCCGTATGACTGAAAAGGGGGAATAGAACAAGTCGGGCTTGAACCGCGCTCGTCATCATGATTTGAGTGTGTTTACACTACACCACATTGCCTGATATCTCTAGTCGGATTTCTCGATTATTAGCGCGAATTGTCGCTTGACCTAATCGCACCTGACACCAACCCTTAAGATTCGACTGGGAATCTCGATGATTACAAACTTTATTATTTTTGCAGTTCGTGACCTCTCAGAGGCTAGTCCTGAAGTGGGTGGTTATTGGGTCACAGGCCTATAATCGAAATACGAATTACTAACATTTCCAAGCCTTCATGAGCCTTGTTTTGGGTTGTAATACGAATATTCGATATGCTTCAGTGAACGGATTGGTTACGGTTTGCTCACTTTTGGGTGGCCAGCCTTATTAGTTCTAGACGTTCCCGTACATCGCTTGAGTACTGTACTATCTCACAGTTATCCTAAAGTTCGAAGATACCAGATTTTCCGTGGGAAAGAATCGAAAGAAAAGTCATTTTGGCTAAAGTTTCTGCAACCACGACCCAAAAAATGGTTCCATTCTTTAGTTGATATTCGAGACGTTTCCAAAATGTGAAGTGGGGGAGACAATGATGGTGGTGAGCGATCATTTGTTTGATTTACGAATCTATCAAAATGCAAGTTTTAGTATCTTGCATTTTTCGCTGATAGGAAATTTTGTACATTTGCACAATTCTTTGACTGAAGTGAAATATCAGTACAAGGGGTTAAAGTTTTTTCTTGTTAATATGTCCCGTTATGTTCATTGTTTTTTTTCGAGATAAGATATATAAGTTAAAATCGTTGACGACTTGAAGCCGCGCAAAAACCAAAAAATAATCGGTTCAGAATAACAAATATTAGCGAAAATTACATTTTTGCATTTTGAAAGGCTGGTCGTTATTTGCGAAACTGAGTTTATTGTAGTCTTTTTGAAGGGGTCTAAGTTTGATCAATTTCATAGTCTTTAAAAACCACTGAATTATCCTTTTTAACACTGTCCGTAATATGTGGGCCCCGCACTGCTAAGAAAGCACCCTAGCCTTTACTACACACGGCCCCAAAATTATTCCGAACAGTGTGAAGACGATAAATTTAAGTTGACAATTGGTAAAAATGGCAGGCTAGAGAAATGAAATAATTCAAATACAATTTTTTTTCGTTTTAAATTTATGTTCATGATCTCGAAAAAACAAACCTTTTTCAAATAAGGGTGTACAAATATATCCTTATGATATTTTTTGTATAGTGTCCTAAAAAGATGTTGACAAAATATTGAAAAAATTAAACAATTGGGATTCTCAGTTAATTTTTACAGTTGTAAAAAATGGAAGAAACCAGCTGATTTTTCTTAACATTCCGGAAATTTTTATTTTCGAAAATCAAATCCAATTTTAAACACTATAGAAAATTTGGCCAGAAGAAAGTTTTGTCGACTTTAAAAAATCAAAAATGAGTGAAGAAAATATGTAAATCAAATATTAATACGCAATTTTATTAATCTAACTGGATCATGTACTACGAAATATTTTTGTCAAGCTTAGATGACTTAAAAAATCTTCTTTATCGAAAACGAATACCTAAATACTTAGTCGGTGAAAGAAAGATAATTTTTCTTAATACTCAAGTAAACCGAATTACCCGATTTTGTGCTATACTTTGCTAAAATTATATCAAGCCTCAACTGAATATTTACGCCCGTAAGTCTAACGAAAATGAAACTTTTTGTTACCTAATTTTTATGGTAAGTCTGGCTTTTAAAGATCTGTTAAACTATCGCAATTATTTAGTAAAAGTGCAAAAGGCCCGGAAAGAGAGCAAAATAGAACTGCAAATACAAATTATCATTTTATCTGTCGCTTGCAAATCTGACTACGTAGTAGATGCAAGAGACCCTTATGTTAGGTCCGTAATGACTGAAAAGGGGAATAGACAAGTTCGGGGCTTGAACCGGCGGCTTCTCATACATGATTTGAGTGTGTTTACCAACTACACCACATTGCCTGATACTCTAGTCGGATTTTCTCGATTATAGCGCGAATTAAGTCGCTTGACCTAATCGCCCCCTACACGCACCCTTAGACTCGACTGGAACTCGATGATTACAAACTTATTATTTTTGAGTTCGTGACCTCTCAGAGGCCTAGTCTGAATGTGGGTGTTTATTGGGGTACACAGGCCTTATAATCGACATCGATTAAACTTACATTTCAAGCTTCATGAGCCCCTTGTTTTTGGGTTGTATACGATCATTCGAATGCTCAGTGTAACGGATTGGTTACGGTTTGCTGCACTTTTGGGTGGCCAGCCCTTCTTCCACGTTTCTAGAGTTCGTACTCCGTTGAGTATGTACTATCTCACAGTTATTCCTATCGATTAAACCACTCTAGAATCAGAAATACTGGAACAGGTTATAGCTTGAAGGGTGCCACTTTTTGGTCTACATTGTTTAGGGTCCGTAAATAGACTGAAAGGGGGAATAGACAAAGTCGGGGCTTGAACCGGGGCTCTCTCATCAATGATTTGAGTGTGTTTATACCAACTACACCGACATTGCCTGATATCTCTAGTCGGATTTTTCTCGATTATAGCGGAATTAGTCGCTTGACCCTAATCGCAAACTGACACTTAATCATAGAATTAGGAACATTTTCGTTCTTCAAAAGATAGCGATAACCATATCCATGATCATATAAAACTCCTGTCCTTATTACATGAAAAAATGAGGAAAATCTTAGAGACGCCAAATCTAGCCAAACTAAAGCCCCGACAATTTTGGACATCTAAAAAAATAAACAACTTTTAAGAGTTCATTTTCACATTCTCAAGAAAATTCAAAAATTAATTTTGAAAATCAAATACAGAGGCCTACTTCATTAGAACCCTCCGCACTCTGAACTGTCAAAAAGATTTCAATGCTTTGCTATTTTTTGACGTGGGCACCTATTTTATAAAATAACTTTAGCGCCAAAATCTATAATTTGCACATTGTCTGAACAAATCTCTAAATTTCCTAAAAGTCTTAGTATTCAGTTTTTTATCTGTACAATATTATTGCAGAATAGACATAAGTCTGAAAACGTCGTAAATGAAATCAATTTCATAATTATATCTATCTTATACTTTTGAGAATGATTTATGCTAGTTGTCACTGATTCCCGGGGTAGACTAAGTTGGGAAGTAACCGGAATCTCACCGGTTGGTTGCCATGGAAAATAATTTTATCCATTAACTGGAATAACGGTAACTTCCTCGTCTCGCCAAATTTTTTATCAACCACGACAACGCGAGAATTTTTTTCTCCTAAGGGTAATCGCTGGTTCCTAATTTGACATATTCTCGATAAAATATTAGCCAACGAGAAAGCCTCGAGGATATAATTCAGATTAGCCAGTTTGTTAGAACTAGCCTTCAACTTGCGAAAAAAATTTTCCAAAACTTTTTGTCATGACCTAACTCAGACACATAAGCGGCACAAAGCCACCTAGCCAAAACCAGAAAATATATCTCCTCCCAGGTTTTTATTTTGGAAATTCCCAAATTTCAACATAACTGTACATTAGTATAAAAACCTTTCTAAAATGCGCATTTGTCCATAAGTGTAATTTATTCTATTTTAAAACGTAAAAAACGGTCCAAAAATACCGGTTAATTTTTGGAACTTTTTTTCATCGGGCAAAATTCAATCTCCTCCTAGTTAAATTTCAAAATTTACTCAAATTTATGTAAAGCTAGCCTCACAAACAGAAAAACTTTTAAGGTGGGTTTTCGTCAATTCGGTGCATTTTATGACATAATAACTGCAAGAAAATGTAGGAACCACCATAGCCCTTAAGTCCACTGTAAAAAGCAAGTATGATTATGACTGGTAAATAGTCAATTCATTCCTAGGGCATAGCCTTTTTAGGCTGTGTTGCACTTGAACTTTAGTTAACCCTTTGAAGACGGTGACACCAAAGTACAGAAATATCGATTTCGCATTCGTCGCAAAATCAACTGATGTTCTCTATACTGCATATCAAAAACTATGACTCTTCGAACAACTCCCTGCTGCTCCAATATTAAAAGAGAGTAAACGTGAAAAAGGATGCAATTTGAATCACGTGGTTTTTGGCCAGATGAACAACCAACGATTAGCCAGGGATCTTGTTATTTAGTTAAATATCTGAATTTGCGGAAATTGAAGGCTCTTTCAAAACTAGCCACAATATATAATCAAAAAAAGGGGTGTTAAGGACTCTACGTTGGCCCTAAATAAAAAGTCTATGTCAAAATTTTTCGGGTACGATGCAACTCTACTCGATTTTACTTCTCGCTCGAAAATAACTTAGAGGGCGTTTTTGTGTGAGAGCAAAAATAGTGTTTATTGCGGCGATTTTGATACAGAACACGAAGAAAATAATTGAAAGTTAATTACTGAGAAACAGGTATTAAATAAAAGAACGAATTATAACATTTAAGATATTTAATCCGATCAGAAATTCGGATAAGTATAAATTTTCGGGTAAATTATAATTTCCAAGACATTCGAATTTCGTAATAATTGAAAAAACGTGAAAAATTAAATTGAAATTGCTCAAGAACCTCCCCAGGGAATTTCAGAATAAAATTTTTGAACTTCTAGCTGAATAAATATAACAGAATCTGGTTACCAGATGTAAGTTTGTGTACAAAATCTCCATGAAGCAAAAGTGTTACGAAAATGAATCTCCCAAAGGATTTTCGGGAAATGATTTACGTTCAATTCGAGCCAGTGCGCTTAAATGACCCCGAGTAATCACGGCTTTGCTCTCTACAAAAACGCCCTTAAGGGGGTAGGCGATGGTGGCAGTATTTGGTGCTATTTTTCGGAGTGATTTTTGAAAGAAAAAAATGTGAAAAAATTTTATTTATTTTTATGCTAAAATGAAAAGTGTTCATACTTGCAAACGTTTATATTTTTAAAATTTTTTTACATACTTAAGTATTTAAAAAATTCAAAAAACCACTTTTCATTACAACTCCATTTCGCAACTTTGACCCGATGTGGGATTTTTTTTTCTTTAAAAGGCGATAATTTAATAAACTTCAGACAATTGTCGGGTGTAATGCACTAATTAGTGGGAAATCATTATCCACATGCAAAACATTCTTAAATAATGAAAGTTTTTTTTCCATGTAAAAAATAGAGAAAACAACTTTTTAGGAAAAAAAATCTGACCTTCAATTGAGTTTAAAAAATAAAAAAATGTCCTGACTTTTAAAAAGTTTAAGTAGCCTATAAAATTTCCTACAATCCTCACTCGGCTTTTTTTCTTATTTTTAGCCCTTCCCTAAAATGGTCCCACTTCGGCCACTCAAGCCTATTACACCCGCACTTTTATACAGATTTTTTAAAAATTAATAAAAATTTTTATAAATGGCGTGCCAAATGGCACAAACCGGTTCCTTAAGAGCAAGTGTTGTAAATTTTCATCAGAAGTTTCAGAAACGATATTCACTTGCCCTTGCAGTCGTTGAAATACGAAACGCAAATAGATACCAGAAAATTCACAAGTGATTCGGCCTGATTTTTTTACAGAGATTTCAAAAAACTACTAATTAAAATTTTTGAACTTATTTGCGGAAAAATTTTCATAATATTTCTAAAGAGTCGACAACAAAATGACAAAAAAACATTTCATGGATTTTTTCAACAGAAGTCAGAAAATATGTCAGACATGCATGAAAAAAGGTTAAAAGTGGCTATTTTTTTTTTCGTCTTTTATTCACAGATTTCATAAAATGAATTAAAAAATTTTGGACAAAAAATGCTTAAATTTTCATAATGCCTTTGAAATTTTTTCGAAAATTTTACCGAATTATAAATAAAGTTTGAAAACTCAAAATCGGTTCCTTCACATAGATAAAAAATGCATTTTAATGCTGATACACATTTAATATTGTGGTTCAGCTAACAATATAAGCAAAAAAAAATAAACCAACTAATTATTTTTCGTAGTTAAATTGAGCCAGTCTGCTACAGAACAATCCTTGCTACCCCCTTAAAGTTATTTTCGAGCGAAAAGTAAAAACCGGGATAGAGTTGCCCGCATCCCGAAATTTTCAGTGCCTTGAGGACTTTGGACCTTTATCAAAATAAATACGATTTGATCCCACTTTGGCAATCATCGTTATTTTGAAATCAATTCAAGAAACCGACGATTCTGCGTCTTTTCCGTATAAATAAATCATAACATATTACCAAAAAATAATATTTTGCCATTTAGAGCAACACCCAAAATGAAATTATGTTCGTGGTAAATTTATGTTTACTGCCAAACGAATTTTGTGGATTGGAATCACGTACACCAACTACCCATTTATGGAAACCCACCTGTAAATGGAAACTCCATTACATGTTATTGGAAACCTATTAACGATTTATGGAAAACATATTTAAAAAAAAGTGTATTATAATTAATGGAAACCATTGTTGAAAAAACAACGGCATCGTTTTGAGTGAAATAAACTTCTGTTTTTGGTGTTTTTAATTTGCTCAAAAACTTGTCTTAAAAGTTTGATGATTTTCGGCTGCCTACTAATTATAAGCTATAATTGATCCCCTGAACATTTAATTTTGAAAAAAATCAACCAAATTTTCCAAAAAAATTTTCCAAAATTTTTGGCTGAAAACAACTTTTTAATTTTGCCACACAATTACCAATGTAATGGAAACCCCATTATCCTGTGATGGAAGCCCATAACCCTTTTAATGGAAACCCTAAACCATTTTATGGAAAACCATTTTGCGAAGTGGGTTTTCCATAAAATGGTTAGTTCGGTGTGAATTTTCATTTATGCGCTCATACTACCAATTTTAATAAAAAAACAATAAAATTGGAAGCCCTGTTAATTTTGCCGAGTGACATTGGAAGAAGCAAAATGACGAACTATTTCATCTACGTAAAAAAATGGATAGTTTTGATATCTCTCCAGATCGTTTCAGAAAGTAACCCAGATTTCCAAAAAGAATATACCAGTCTTGAAGCACCTGTCATTTAGTGAACAAACTTGGACGTTGGTCGAAAGTATATACAATTGGATTAAGAGTTGAATTAAACTTTTTTCGAGTAGAATTCGCCCGATGTTTCAGAATCGCCCTTAATTTTCTATTAATGCGTTGGTTGAAACAATGGATTTATGTTATTACAGAATAATGTTGAGTTGAATTTTTCTTACTATTTGGTCGATATTCACGACGCATTGGATTCGCGAAGTGCTTATGGTCACTCAACGGTTAGAAACACCAAATTTTCTTTCAACAAATTTATTTTTTTAACGCCGCAATTTTTGGAACGGAACAAACTTGACAGAACTTTTTTAGGCAGTCCTTAACCCTTGGAGACTTCAAACTCAAAACATAATATTAAGATTTTCGTTGCAAAATTTCCGTCGAAACCTTGTAATATTTTAAAATCATCTAAAAAATGGCAAAAAAACATCGGTATAATTGTTCGTTCGAAAACATTTATAAAAAAGAATTTTACAAAGGATGTCGAAACAAATAACACTTTTTTTTTTGGGGAAATCTTTTCAAATATTACGGAGGGTTCATTTTTGAGGTTTTTTTTCAAATTTTTATTTCTAAAAAAATTAAAATGGGACCAATTGCGTCAATTAAAATTTGAACCACATACAAGTTTTTAGGAAAGTGTTTTGTCCATGGTACATGCAATAACATGAAGATTAACATTGGTATCAGGAGACAAGAACTTTTTTAGGAAGTGGATAATTTCAAATTTTCAATTTTCAAGTATTCACCGAAAAATATTATTATTAAAAATTTAATTTGAGACATTTCAATAATTGTCCACAGAGTCACTTATTAGCCATCCATATACTGAAAATAATATGCAAGATAGAAATGCCATTATCTGCTTTTATAGCGATAAATAACCATTTTTTATGTAAACATTGTGATTTTTCATGACAAAATTTTAAGACCCATTTAAAAATATTTTTGATTGATTATATGGATCTCCATCCCTTCGGTTTTAAATAATCTTAAATTTGAAAGATGCATTTATTTCTCTACAAATTACTTCAATATGACCGGCCACGACGGAGGTTTTGTAACTCTTTGAAAAATTATAGAGATCTCTTTACTTTTAGCTCTCAAAAACAGCTACTCAAAAAAGAGGGCGCCTAGAGCGGTTTTCATTTGAATTCGAGGAAAAGAGTTTGAATAACTTTTTTCAATACTTATATTCAACTTGAGAGTTTTGATAACTAATGACAGTAACTTATGTTAAATTTTTACTGAAAATGTCAATAAAATAACTATTTTCAACCCAGTATACCTGAGGCTTGCAGATTCATAATTTAAATAATCAAAACTGTATTTTACTCGCAATAAGCGCACTTTTGCAGGGAAAGTGGTAATTAAGTGAAATATGCTTTAACGTTGAAAATGTCCCTACTCTTTTTTTGTCAGTTGATTAATTTCCAGCGTCCTCTGGCAGGTTCAGATTGACATTAACTCCCGTAAGTGTCTTATTGCGCCATCTGTGGCGCAATGGCCTTTAATCACAATTTAAGGACCCTTAATCGTGTATGAAATGAAATTTACCAAAATGATCGATCGACAATTTGAATAATTGAGTTGTGCCGTTTTTTTTTTTGAAAATTTTAACTGTTATTACAGTACTATTTTTTGCAAATTTTGTAAATCACCAAAAAAGACGTTTCATTGGGAACAAAAAAAATTCTATAGACTTTTTTCTCATTCACAACCAAATGCCTCAAATGATCACGTGAACCGTAATATTCAAGAATAAGGTTGGCCAAAAATAGTACTGTTTTTTTTCAAAAATTCTTAAAAACTTTTGAAAGAAGTAACGAAGTCGACTTCTTTGAGTATTTAAAACGAGTTCTATTACTCACACAAACACTTACCACCACAAGACAAAAAGATCACGCTGAACCTTCAACATAGATAGGTTTTGATTTCAAACACCAGTAAACAACTACGCATGATCATCTCACGAACAACACACGGACAAATTTTATATCTGGGAATAACACCTAATTCAAGGGTTTGAACATAACTATCTTTCCAAAGCTGCAATAAAATTCAACCACGCGCTGCGCACGGCCAATGTCCATACACAAACTATTCTATCTCAAAATTTTTTAGTAATGACTATGATAACTTTTGTGGCAGATTTTATTTTTCCTTTTTATGATACGCTTACAGCATTCTTATGTTATCCTTATTTCGGGACGTTGGACTTCTAAACTGCTCCTATTAAACCCGGACAGGCAATTATTGAATAGATCTTAGAAATTGTGACGATTCTTCAAGGGGTCTCTCCGTGGTATATTCTTTTGAAACAAAAAAACATAGTAGGAGTAATTTGAAAAATTACGTCCAAAAATTCAGGGTCAACTTCAAACGGATTTAAGACTTTTTTCACATTAACTAACCACCAAAGTCCGAATAAAATCACGTGACGAATATCCCAAATAAGGTTTTGGAATATGTATAAATTAAACCCTAGGTGAGATTGTATCAGATTCAATGTTAAACATCAAAATTACCGCGAAAGGTTGACTATTTGTTAGTAACAAATGTTTTTAGAAATTCACCGTTTGCTAGTTTGGCGGGAAATGACCTTGGAAGAGGGCTCAAGTCAGCGACACCCACTCCTTAAGAGTTGATTAGTTTTACGGGTAAACCGTATTTGGCGTGCCCACAAAATTATTTTGCGGTGAGTCACGAAAACGCGTTTCCTCAAACTATCCTTTGAAAATTTTGAAAAATCCCTCAAGTCATCTCTGAGAAATAGTACAGTAGCTGCTTTTGATCTATAAACAACTCTCGCTAAATTATCTCACTTTCTGAACATTTTCTTAATTAATTTTGTCGATGTTTAATCGTGGCCTTAGTCATAAAATATGGTCATCCAGTTTGGCTGAACTGGATGAAAAATATTTCACTATTTTGGCCAGATTATTAAACATTCTTTTTAGTTATTTCTCTAATTTATCTTCGTTTGTTCTCTTTAAAAACTGGCTCTGATTTTAAAAGTAATTTGAAATAAATCGTATTCATTTTTAGTTATCCGAAATTCTTTTTAAGCGTTTAAATTCTGGTGTAATCATAATAAAAAACTATTAACTCGAACTGCTTCGCTCTGATTGGCTGATTTTGAATGTTTTTGCCCCGTGCATTTCCTTTCTGAAAGCAGGATTTGCCACACGCAAGAAACCTCAAAAACTACGGAGATAATCGTCTCTTCCCGCCAGTACCGATCTAAAGATTATCGCTATTCAAATAAGATTATATAAACCGAAAGGGAGGAGATCATATAATTTTCCGAGTACTGTAGACAAAATTGCCTAGGTAAAAATACAACGCAATTGTGTGTTCAAATTCAGGGATTTGATTGGTTGGTTGGCCCGTCCTCACTCTCGTTTGTATTTGGTTTCGTATTTTTATCTTGTATTTCTTACCTTGTAATTGGTTTGTATTATCTTTACCTAGGCATTTTGAATACTACTGTACTCGAAAATAGGATATAGACAAATCAGAAAACCGATGACATAGGTCAGATCCTTGGTTGCATACCACATTTCAAAAAGCAAAATAATTTGTTAACACCCTGTGAGCTTTTAATCACGTGATACTGCTGTACTTTGCTTCTTAATCAGTAAATTTTCTAAGAACTAAAAATCAAAATTCTAGAAAAGCATGTCGAGATGCGAAAATTATAATCGTTTGAACTTTCTATGCAATAAATTGAAACTCCGACTATATTTTTACTTTTTGGTTAGAAACGCGTAGCAACACTCCTTTAACGGATGATTTAACGTGTGGCTACGGCATTCTAACCAAAAAGTGATAAAGGATATTGGGCTTGATGTAATACGCGCTTGAAAAAACTTATATAAAGGTTTGGTACTTGGCGGAATTTTTTTTCTGTGCTCACACGGTTACCTATTGACCTTGACTTTTGACGGAATTTTTCCCTTTTATTATTCTCATGATTTATAATAATATATATATGAATATATTTGATATATATATATATGAATATATCACAAGGATTAACAATTTCGGGAAATTTTACATTTTTTCCGAAATTCTATAATGTTATTTTTTCAACAAATTCAATTCAATAACGCTCCGACTCTTCGAATTATACACATTATTTCACTCCAAACAATCACTTTTACAGTAACAAGGGTATACCGACATTTAGTGGGAATTCGAACTAGCGGCTCTAGAAATACGTTTTTTGAAGCATGGAGTTCCGTTTGGTGAAACGATGCCACTCTTTTTAGATGAATAATAAGTTTTAAAGTTTGTTTGGCGTGAAAATTATTAAACTATGGAAAATTCTATTATAATCAATAATAAAATCTAAATATTAAAGCTGAAGAGTTCGATCAAAACGTGGCAATATTTATCAACTGGGAGAAAAAATTGATTCTCAATCAGTATGTTATCAAGAATCTTATTAATTCAATCGACAAAAACATTCTTACAAGAATTTGTTGGCACATATTTCACCGTGCAGGATAGCCTCACTCGGAATTGGCATACAAATTATGAAACAAGTAATTACAAATCATACAGTTTACAGAAAACTTTCTCATGAT
>SCLH01000192.1:916398-931985 GCA_004367855.1 Oikopleura vanhoeffeni
AAACGTTATTTTTGAACATAATTTGAGAAAAATACTTAGAAAAAAATCGAAAAAACGCAAAAATTGTCGAAAATTTTTTTGTTGTCATTTGGTGGTTTTATGCGTTCAAACAAAACAATTGATTTGGTGCATTTTTATGACATAATAACTTCAGAAAATGTAGGAGCAGGGATACCCTTAAAATCAATTTCATTCCGAAAAAAAAATAGTGCTTTTTATACGTAAGAAACAAATCATAAATGAAGCTTTACTTTGACAAACAACAGAAAATTGATACTATTTGCTAGTAGGTTTAACTTATTTACTCTTTGAATTTGAGCGCTCAAAACAAAATTGTATTTATTTGACAAACAGAAAGCAAAACCAAATAATTTGGTAACATTCGAAAGTAAAATAAGGACAATAAATGATACAGTTCATTGTACATAATATATTTTTAGTTTTTTTAAAGAATAAAAACGGAACCTATTTTTGATAACTCTTTACTGCTGATTTGTATCACCTGGAAGAGCAAAACGATTCTCGGCGGGATATTTACACATCCGGCACAGTAAAATATCCTAAAGTGCGGCTGCTGTTAATTAATTCGGAGATTCAATCAATTTTAAATTAATAAGAAAAATGATTCTCAAATTTTTTCTGTTTGATTTGTTTTTCTCGCGCGATACGATCAAAGAACTCTTGCCGCTTAATTAGCAGTCGCATAGTTTTGCGATGAAGTTTTTCAGAATCAAAATTCCCAGGCGTATTTTTTATATTTGATATGTAAAACTAAAATCATCACCGTTTTTCTTTAAATTATCAAATTACGACAATTTTACGTTTTTGAAAGTAAATCGAGTAAAAAATACATTTTTCGTAAACATGAAAACGTTTTTAATTATTTTTTATCTCCGAAAATTGTTTGAACTTCAAAATTAGTCTAGTATGTCGACCATAACTTAACCAGAAAGAAAAAATATGATTTCAAAGTTAGCTGGTAATAAATTACACCATCTGAGTTGGTCGTTGTTAGAATTTCTGAGCATACCCGTTAAGTGTGCTGAGCTTCCAAGGTTAAACAAAAAAGAATCAATAGGGCTAATACAGTTCGCCGGACCCGATTAGATAGGCAATTTCAGATAGAAACTTCTGATGACGTTTTTTACAATTTCGACCCCAAACTCAAAATATGAATTTTTCAAGGTCACGTGAAAATAAAGCTTGGGAAACACTGAAGAGAAAGTTTGCTTACGACAAGCCGAATTTTGAAGTTTTTGGGGTCAACTTGAAACAAACGTTATTTTTCCTCTTAATTTTGAAAACAATCCTCGGAAAAAATCCAAAAATTTCGAATTTTTTTTTGTTCTTATATGGGTTGTTTTGTGCTTTTAAAACATTAACGATTGATTTGGTGCATTTTCATGACATAATAACTGTAGAAAATGTAGGAACCGGGATACCAATAAGAAAAACCAAAATAACCAGTTAACCGGTGAAGCAAAAAAAATTATTTGAACTTCTAAGCTTCTTTAGTTGAATGCAAGAAACCGTTTTGTGACATCTCATACGGTTCGGCTGTGGTCGTCAAATCTGTCGCAAATGACCTGATAGCAATATTTCAAATTTGCATCCCGATTCGGGATAAGGATTCTTATACTCATTTATATTTTAATGTTGCTCAATATGGGTAACATCAACGTATTTAAAATATACTCTCAGTTGTAAATATCTTGGCCCTGATTAGCAAACGTAGTGTGTTTTCAAGTAGTATGGCCGGGATATTTACAAAAGTGTGATAAAGGGATATATCCTCAAGACATGAACGAGGCCGCTAACAGGGCCATTATTTTCCTGCATTTATTCCGCCTGATTGCCTTTCGAAGCTTCAATTGGGCAATGAGTCATCGCCAATGACTGAACAATAAATGCGAAACGTCGTAAAATCTCAATTTTTGAATTGACATTTTAATAAAATTCAAAACTAAAGGAATCTTTTGAAAACCCAGAGGTAATCAAATTGATTCGAAATTACTAGTTAAAAATTTATTACAAGAAATTTTAAAATATGTGTTACAGCAATAAAACATTAAATAATCGGTGAAATCTGATACTTAATATTAGTTAACTCGTAGACTTTAGACATGAATCTGTATCCCAGACTCGATTTCCGGCAACTAGTGACCATTCTTATAATCGAGCCATATAAGCAAAGTTTCATTATCAACAAACATTTTTCAATAGCTTAAAATAATATTCAGCCAATTTGCAATAAAATTAATAAAAAAATCCGATGAACAAAAGCATTTATGGGATGAGAAAAAAAAATTCGCGAAAATGTACCCCAGTGACGGGCAACAGTGCAATAATCATACGAATTTGAACGTTTATTTATATTTTGAATTACTGTTTAGGCATAACCGACGCCATTTAGTGATTTTCAAACGTCTGTCAGGAGCTGAATAAAATTCCAGTGATTTTCTCGTTTGACACTTACGTAATATTTGTCTGAATTTTCAAAAAAAGTAACCGGAAGTTTTTTTGTATGATCGTACCGGTCGTACTACCGCGTCCAAAAATTCAATTTTGGCCGTTTTTCATAAAGAAATGATTTTTCGAGTGACATCAGAATTTTTCACTTTTTTTGTGTAGTATGCTAATTCGAAAACTCCGGAACTTAATGAAGCCAGAAATTTGAAATTTTGTCTAATTCAATTTTTTTTAATAAAAAACGTCTCAAAATGGTGTTTTTGAAGATACTTCGTTTTCTTGGATTAATTTCGCCAATTTCGCTCAAAACGTTAGTTAAAAAAAGCACTTTTAGGAAATCGTTTTTGCCGGAACTAAATGAAGGGTTTTTCGATATTCTTTCGAGTACTTAATTCGACGCGCTCAAAGTTTGGGAACCTTAAAAAACTAAAATAATATTTCAATATTTTTTTTTTAATAAAATGATTTTTTTAGATTTATAATCCCTAGTTCTTTGCAAACAAATGAAAATTGTCTTTGAGATCGTATTCAATCAATAAAATGAGACTAATATCAACATTTTGTTGAATTGATAAGAAAAAATCAAATTTTAGCGGAAATACTTTTGTTAATGCATTAAATTTATTTGAATACCTATTTGAATGAAATGTGCAACAAAATTAGATTCTACGGAATTAACTTGACAAGATACAGTGAGTTGAATGAAAATTATACTTAGAAAAAGTCAGACATTTTTGAAATTTTTTTTTTCGAAAAAATATTTTTTTTTTATTTCTTCAACCAGATTGAATTCACGGCAAAATGTGCAAGCAAAATTAAATTCAACGGATTAATACTTTAAAGATACAGTAAAGTGAATGAAAAATACTTCGTAAAAATACGAAATTTATGAAATTTTTTATATCGAAATTTTTTTAAATTTTTCGAAATGAAATCGATATCAAAAATGAGAATGCAGCAAAATTAAACTTTTCTCATGTCTGAGTTCCGAGATATAGGTCCGTCGGTTACCCCTATTATGATCTAAGGAAAAGTTGAAAATTTTTTTTTGGAAAAAAAAAACTTTTTATTTCTCATTCCAGATTGAATTCACAGGCAAAATGTGCAAGCAAATGAGATTCAACAGATAAATACTTTCAAAGATACAGTAAAGTGAATGATAATAATACTTTCGTAAAAAGACGAAATTTATGAATTTTTATATCGAAATTTTTTTTAATTTTTGGAATGAAATCGATATAAAAATAAGAATGCAGCAAAAATTAACTTTTTCTCATGTCTGAGTTCCGAGATATAGCGTCCGTCGGTTACTCCCTTAAGTTAACTTCAAAGGGTTTTCTATAGCTCCATTTAAAAATTATTATATGTTTTTACAAATCTCTAGTGAAATGACTCTTAATTATTGTTCAATATCATTATTGTGGTTAGAACGAGAGACAGAGTCACGCCTACGCACGAACTTTCACTGATTCTCATGTAATTAATTTGCGGAAGTTTTGACTTCTAGAAATGCTCTATTTTAACCGGAGGCCAATTTTCAAAAATCTTGAAAAAAAAAAACTCAATCGGTAATTATTGATTAATCAAAAACCATTGTACCGATAATGGGTAATTTCGAAAAGTTCTCAAATTACATAAAAAAACATTGGGATGAACTTCAGACGCTTTTAAGACTTTCTTCTCATTACACGAAAGTCCGAATTAAATCACGTGACGAAATAATCAAAATAAGGTTGGAATATGTCATAAATTAATCCTTATTACTTGAAAAATAAGATCACGTGACGTTTTTGGAAAATGCCGTTATGTTCAAAATTCTTAGATATGTGTTATTAGTCCTTAAAACTTTTCGGCGTAATTTTGAGTACTATTGGGTACTTGGGCCAAAACCTCATCTCTTATTTGAAGGTCACGTGATCGTTTTCGGACTTTAGTTTAATGTAAAAAGTCTTAAAACGTCTAAGGACCCCCTTCACTTTTTTCAAAAAGTGTTTTAAGCAATTTTTGAAAAAAAAAGTACTATTTTGGCCAACCTTATTCTTGAATATACGGTCACGTGATCATTTAGGGCATTGGTGTAATGGAAAAAAAGTCTAAGAATTTTTTTTGATCAGGATGAAACGTTTTGTTTGGTGATTTAAAAACAATTTGCAAAAAATAAGTACTGTAATACAGTAAAAATTTTCAAAAAAAAACGCACAAACGTCATTTCGTCTTAAAGTTAATCGATAACTTTATAACTGGTCTGTCATCAATGTTTAGAGCGTCGTAAAATGCGATTTAATGGTGAATGGTCACTACTTGCCGGAAATCGAGTCTACGAGTTAAGCTTCAAATCCTTGAAAAGGCCAATTACTGAAAAAATGATCAAAAATGAACAGGATTAGTTGAGAGGGAAATCTGAACCATAAGTTCTCATGCTGAAAATCTCCCAGGTTAAGTATACAGGTTGAATTATATATTTTGAAAGCTTTTCCCGCGTTACTGGAATTTACGTTAAAATGAGTAACGCGTGAAACACCTTCAAAAAATATAATTCGACCTGTATAATATTGAATATCGCTCTTGCTTGAAAAAACAGGACGTAATTTAATGGCTAAGAACTAAAGGAAAGGTCAAATCTCGATACCTTCCCCTTTTTCCCTAGCAACGAAATTAAATATTGTAAATATGAATTTACAGTATTGATTGATTGCTAAAAAATAAGAAATTTTGAAAAAAAACTTAATGAAGGACAGCTGTTGAAATCAGATTTCAAATTTTCACTTGGAAACTGGACTTTTACGGGTCCCCAATTTTGATAATTTTTTTACAGTGAAGTCCGTCTAACAGGACGTATGTAACATATGTATCATATTAAGGCATATTTTTTTGGTAAAGTCTAGTACTTTTTGCTGGACAGTACTTTGAATATTGATATGGTGCGTCCAGTTAGACGGACTTCACTGTAGCATTTAATTCGAAATTTTATGATCAGGCGATTCTTTTCATACACTTACTACAGTAATATGACCACTATTATATGTACTAAAGTAATATGACTTTAAACGGACAGGTAGTTGTCCCTTCAAAGTCATACTTTTGTAGAAACAGCCTTATAACACATTTTATTATCGAAAAAGAAGCGCATGGTCAAAGATAGTCAAAAAATGAACAGATTTTTTTTTTCAAATTTCCATTTTGAAAAGTTTCAGTTGGATTTTGACAGCCGTCCCTAAGTTTTGAAAAAGCTCTTCATTGGGCGCTTCTTTTGAAGCACAAAAATGAGCAAAAAAAATAGTTAAATTTTGTATTTTAAAGGACAAGAAACACGCAAAAAAAATAGACTTTCCTTGATTTTCTGACTTTTTAAGGCCAACTTGTTTCCAACAAATAGTCAACAAGTTAAAAATTTTTTAATGAGATACTATGATGTGCGTCTAAGGACAGGTGAGATTTTCCCAAATTGTCCTCAGCAAAATTTTCCCAAATTGCCCTAAGCTAATTTTCCCAAATTGTTCTTAGCAATCTGTCCTAAGATATTTTGGCCATATTTTTTAGAAAATCGACAATTTTTTTCCAAAAAAAAATGAAGACCCTTTTTTTTGTTTTTCACTCCAAAATTTTTCATATTATATACATACGTATACGATTTTCATGAAAAAAAATTGAAGACCTTTTTTTTGGTCTTCACTCAAAAATTTTACGAAAAAGAGGTGTTTTATAGAAATTTTTGAAATTATACCCTTTGATTATTTTTCCCAAATTGTCCTTATAGAGGGACGGACCAAAATAAAAAAAGCGTGGTTTTGGCCATATTTTCCCAACATTGTCCTTATAGACGCACATTACAGTAATAACAATTATTTAATATAAATTTTTTAATAAGAAGTCGTTTTCAACTGACATTGAATATAAATTGAAGAAAATCTAAAAATTTCGGGCGAGGGAATAATGATGTGAACTACAGTTTAAAACCGGCCATTTGAAACCGTTCATACTGTTGAATACTTTGAAATTTTTTCTTATAAATTTGAAGTCGAAAAATAAGCTCAATATGTGGAGGTATACCATTTTCATCGATAATTTTTTTGGTCGACTTTTCCTATCTTTGCTATAAAAATTGCTTGTAAGCGTTAAAACTTCTCTTATAACGAATAAAAATGTATACAATTGAAGGTGGGTATGTTGATATCACAAACTGTGACAGAAAACACTTTCATATTCTATTACAATACTACATGCTATGTAATGTCAATGCAAAAATAAAATTTTCAAAACATTAAGAATATATTCTAGAAATTTGCATTGGAAATAATAAATATTTTCCGCCTACACATTTCTCTATAGTGAAAGATAGGTTTTTAAAGAAGTCAACCAAAAAAATTATCGATGAAAATGGTATACCCCCAATATGTGTGATGAGTAAAATTTTGAAGGTTAAGTAGGATCTATGAACTAAAGTATTTTTTGTATTCACAAAAAAATCCGTTTGATTTTCAGATCGAAATCGAACAAAAATTACTTCAGTGAACAAATTTGCGTACAATTTTGTGAGTAAAAAGCACTTTAGAATGTTAATTTGGTGTTTCTAGAATTGTTTGATTTCCAATTTCGTGCACTTGCTCATTTATGTTTCCAAATGGCACATTTTCCAATTTTGGATCAAATGGGATCAATTGCATCTGAACAATAATTTTTTTTGTTTTATTTAAAATTGAAGCGGTACTATCAGCTGGAACCGCTTTATGTGAACACAAAGTCATTATTTTTTTCTAAGTTTCTGCGCAAATTTATTTTTTCAAATTTCAAAAATACAATTATAACATATTTTGAATTAAATCGAAGATGAGTCATCTTAGATGACACACATCGCATTTTTGCTTTTAAGAGGTTTGCTTCAAAACAAAAAATAAGACCAACAAGTACCTGAATATTTATTATGAGGAGGTATTAATAATTAATTGTTCAAAAATCTTAATTGATAAAAAAAAAGTTTTTTAATTATCAAAAAAAAACTCCACATAAGTATTTTGATTTCTAGTTTCAAAATATTTTTCAAAGTCAAAAACAAAAGAAAGAAGCTGCAGAAAAGTACAAAAAATCAACAGATTAATACCCACTAATTAATATATAATTTTTAAAAGTCTTTTCAAAAACTTCCGTAGGTTTAAGGCCTCGGTGCATTTTGACAGATACGGGCTCTTGATGAAAAAAGTCTTTACAGGGTTTATATATTCTTCTCAATGTAGTTTATACTCCAGGCCAACTTTTGTAACTCAGAATTTTCGAGTTATTGCTTTTTAAGAAACTTTGAGTTCGAATTAAACTTTTTAGCATTCGAGAAATTTAGAGAAATTTTGAAAAAGTTCCGATACTTTTTACCACATATTTTTTATATGCTATTTGAAAATCTCTGACTTTTGGATTTTCGCGTCGAAACTATTTGGAAATACTTTAAATTTTCCTCATTTCTTGGTCAAAATTATTCAAAAACTATTTTTCTGAAATCCTTAGGTAGTTTTTTTAAAGGAGGCCACCTTCTCATGACGATTACGGCAAAACCATAAGATATCGAGAAATGTTTTTTGCATTCAACTGCCAACAAAAAGCTCAATGGAAAAATTTTTCCTTTTTTATCGTACAACCGTTCAGCGGTAACCGGATGATTCTATTATAATAAGCATTTTCCGGGTTATAAATTTTTTGAGAAAAAAATCAAATCTCGTTTTTTTCTTCCTGGAATTCACAATATAGTTCAAGCAGTTAATGTGTTAGATAATCTGATATAAGACGAAAAAACATAGAAATTCAACATTCCGGCTGATTTTAAGAAAAAAATTTCTGGCCCACCGAGATTCGAACCCAGCAAAAAATGATATCCGTTTATATCCGGTGAACGGATTGTCAAATCAACTTAAAAATTTCTATATTGAGCTTTTTTAGTTGGCAGTTGAATGCAAAAAACCATTTCTCGATACGCTATGGTTTTCCCGTGATAGTCACGAGAAGGGTGGCCTCCTTAAAAAACTACCTCTGCTGAAAAATATTTGGAATCGCTACTTTCACTATATTTAAATATGTCCTCTTTGTTCATTCGCTTGTTTCATACTCTGAATCATAATTTTTCTAACGGACTACGGTTTGGCAGAAAATCCATCGATGCCCTCTTTTATCCAAAATTTAAAAAAAAAATATTCACCGAAACTTGGCAAATTGGTTACCGGCTTAAGCCAACCTGTCGACCGTTTTAATTGATTTCATTTAAATCACGAAAAAAATTATTTCTTGTCGATGTGCTAAAATTTCGGGTTTTTTCGTCTTTTTTCAAAAATTCAATTTTCGATTGACTTAAAAATCGTATGAATTTAAACTAAATAAATTTTCAACGGTGGTCAGGACCGTGTTTTGGGCCCCTAATTAAAAAAAATATAAAATAAATTTTGCTGTAATTTAGACACCTTTGATAGCAAACGCGCGTTTTATGAGTGTTTTTTCAAAAGACGACTTATAAAGTAAAAATTTTAGAGTCACAAAAAGTTTCCCATCAAGACAAAAACAAATGAAAAGGTGTAAATCTGTCAAAATGCACCGAGGCCCTTAAGGATGTGGGGCACGATAATTGGGCTCTTTTTTACACATTTTCGAGTGAAGTTTCTGAGAAACCTGGCTTCAGAAATAATTATTTTTTTAATTTCCAAATACGTAGTACAACTCTTAAGGGGATTGTGGGTGCAGTAGTTATTTTCGACCACGGTCGCAAATTCGGTATTTTTTCAATTGCACCTGACCATCCAGCACCTCGGGAATCGTTTGCNAACTATAAATTTTCTAAAACCTACCTTCAAAATTCAGAAAAAATCCTACGCTTTAAAAAACTCAGTGGAAAATTCTCTACAAAATGGGGCAATCAAAAAAGTTTTCTGAGAAATCTCAATTATCGTGCCCCACATCCTTAAGCCAAATTCAGACCGTTTGTCCCTAAAGACAAACACGATAGTAAATATTATTTGAAGAAATTAATAGAAGAAAATATTTATTAACTTACTGGGTCAAAATACTTGGCTTGCTGTATACAATAATACATTGCGGTGAACGTTTGTGGGCACGCCTATATTGGGGGGAAACCCCCCTAAGTGTCTTCGATGTGGGCTTCGCCCACGTTAGGGAGAGACCCCCTAAAACCCCCCAAATTGTATGGTTGTTTAACTTACTGGGTCAAAATACTTGGCTTGCTGTATACAATAATACATTGCGGTGAACGTTCCCACTAAAATGCCGATTCCTGCAACATGTTTCGCCTTCTCGGAGACATATCTTGCCTTAACAAAATCACCCCTTTGCGCATAAAGACCAACCTTAATATAAGTTCATTATACTGAAAAATATTTATTTGCAACGTTTCGCTTTCACAATCAAGCTTTTGAAAAAATACAAGTTTTACAGTTTATGACTTCGAATATTCCAAGTCTAGAACAGTTCAAAAAACTCTTTTTGAAGCTTGATGATGCGAATAGGGAAACGTTGCGAATGAAAAAGTATCATTATTAAATTTATTAAGAGGGTGGTCTTCAAGAATTTAATGAAAATTGGGGTTTTTATTGGTGGATTGGTGCAATACATTGGGTGCGACCAATGGGCAACACACGAGCTTTTGGCCTCAGGTGTTGCCCATTGCCCTCACTGTTGCCCATTGGCATCATTTTAGCCGAATTTCGGCATCAATTTGGCTCAAAAGTGTTGCCCATTGCTCTCACCCTGTATAAGTTATATAATATAACGCATAAATAGACCAAAAAGTATTTCCCACTGATATATTGGAACAAACATCTTGCACTGAGAAAAAAAACGTAAGTCACTAATGGCTTGTCCAATCAGACACGAGCTTTGAAATAGAGTGCTATTTTCACCAAAAAGCCTACTCCTCCGAGGTTTTTGAAAATAAAACAATGGTTATATTTTTAAATAAACTGAAAAGTATGTGCGCATCTCCCAACCAGAGCTTTTATTGAAATTGTTTTGATTTGACTCCACTATCACCGAAAACCCGTATTTTTAGTCTGTTTTAAGGGGGTTGTCATGTCTGATTTTTATGCAGACTTAAAGGCAATCAGAGTGCACCAAATTGCTTCGGGATGTCTACAAAATGTATTTCTGATCAAATCAACAAAAAAAAATTTCGAAATTTTTGCTTTTTTTCGATTTTTTTCAAAGTATTGTTTTCCGAATTTAGTCAAAACATATTGTTTGTTAAGATTTGACCGCTAAAACTTCAAAATATCGGCTTGGCGTAAGTTACTGCCTTTCTTTTGAGCCTACTTGCGAAAAAAACGAAGCACATTTTTTTTCGAAAAATCTTATTTTTCAGTATGAATGGAAATTTTAGAAAAAGCTTCCTACGAATCTGAGGCATGTTACAAGGTGTACTTTGAAAAATTTTGGCCCCATTTTGAAATTAAATCTAGGAGGAGATAGATTTTTAAGCCAAAAATCGTCGGTTTATTGGACCGCTAGAAAAATTCAGTCATTGAAATGTAAATCGCTCTCCTACGAATCTTAGTCAGCTTATTCCACGTATTATGTCAACTTTTGAACAAATTCGATATATGGTCTCGGAGGGGATAGATTTTGAAATTTCGCGAAGTGACCTTCTGTTACGACTATGTAACGATTGGTGTAGTCATCAAAATTTCAGTTTGACTTTTGATTTCACATGATTAAGGCTAGGTCTACGAATTGGCATTTTTGGAATTATTGCTCAAGGTTCAGAATTGATTCCAAGAAAACTCTGCAAGATGCAAATCAGACACGGACAACACCTTAAAGGGGGTATACTGGTCGCTGGAATTATTTATTGGATGAGAAATCAGCCTAACAGAGAAACTATGGGACAATTAAGATTAGCCATGTTGTAGATCTACCTTAATCTTGTCAAAACCATTGGTCATGACTTTTTGTTCCGATACACTCTGAGATACGTTACCAGTACAAGGTGTCCCTCGACATGAATTCAAATCTATCTCTCCAGGGTTTATTTTAAATAACTCAAATTATGACATCTCGTATGAGTATACGGTATGACTATAAACTAGGTCTTTAGAAGCGTTTTTTTCAAAAATCACTTCAGTTTTTCTAGGAAATTGCAAAAACTACGATTTTTTGGATTTTTAGCATTTTTTCACCAAAAACTTATTTCCTCCTAGGTTATATTTTTGGAATCCAATCAATTCCAGCAAACACTATTAGCACAAGAAAAATAGAAACTCCTCTAGAAGCTGTTTTTTTCAAATTTCGACCCAAATCAAAAATTAAATTTTTTGAAGGTCACGTAAAAAAATTTCGAAAAAGAAATGTGTGCTTCGATTTGTTCGATGAAGTAAGGAATCAGAACGAAAGCCAAGAAACACACATGATGCAGGAAGGTTGGCTCTACGTCAAGTGTGATATAATTTGAAGTTTTTAGTGGATTGAATTTAAACACAAGACGTTATTGTTTGACTGTTCATTTCTGAAAAAAATGGAACTTTTGATGATAGTTGGTCGGCGAAGTTGCAGCTTTGTTATCACGCTCCGGGGTCATCTTTGGAGCATATATACGTGGCCACTAAAGGCCGTCATAAAACCAGCGACCAGTGACACCCGTTAAGGGGTGGTGTCGCATTTTATAGGAAAATGAGGTTATCAATGACCAGTGTGTAGCGAAAAGTTTACAAATCGTGCGGCAGAGGACATGTACTCCTCTGATATTTTTTTGAACAAATATCGTGTGCATCGTAATTAAAATGAAAAGTTGGACGGGAGTGGCTACGTACAAAGTCAGATGAAGCGTGCTTGCCATATAGTGTCTTACGGATGTATTTTTCAAAATGTATTCACTCTCTGAGTTTTTAGGGTACAACATGATTTATGACTCAAGATTAACGGCGGACAGAAGTGAGCAAGAACACAAAGTTGAAGTTTTTTGAACATTCTTGAATTTGCTCTCGAATCAGTATGACCCGAAAAGATGTAATTTTTGACCTTGTTTAGGGTTCAGATCAAAATGTAATCTCCTCGCCTAGATTAAAGAGTCAACATTTGAAGACCTAGAGTCATGCTGCAGAACTGAAGAGTCGTGCAAAAAAGCCAAGTTCGAGTTTTTGTCTAATTATCTGGCTCGTTTGTTGTCGTGTAAATTCGTAGTATTTAAATTTCCGAAAATCAAAGAAAATGTCAACTTTTCTTCACTAGAAAGTATTTTTGAACTCATAAAAAGTGCTTTCCTAAGCCATGAATCAAAAATAAAACGAAGTAACCAAAGTCGTAATTATTCCATATTTTCATAAAAGAGGCATAAAAATAAAAATGGGAAAATTTGTTTCTAGAGCCTCATTTTGCGACGACCACCCCCTTAAGGACCTCGCGCAAAAGCCTACTCCTCCCAAGAATTTTTAGTTAAAACTCTTAAAACAATATGAATGTGTAGCCAAAGACCTCGTCGATAGCTTAACGAGAGCTTTTTCAAGATTATTGGCTAGTTCGGCAAGAAATTTAATATTCAGAAAATGAAGAAATTTCGGAAAATATTTTCAAAACGATGAAAAAGTGCTTTTGTTATCAATTTACTTTTATTTGTTGTTAAAATTTTCAGAAGTAAATTAAAAAAGGTACAGAAATATAATGTCATGAAAAAATCATCTCAATGAAATTCGTTCTTGACCCCAAATTATTGAAGACCACCCTCTTAAAGGCCACTTCCGAAACGTTATAAACTTACTTGGCAGGATAAAACAGTGGCAATCATGCCAAGGGGGAAACAGCAGCAAACGAGAGTGAAGAGAGAAAGAAATAAATAACTTTCAATACGTTCAGCTGGAGCTTGTTGAATAGTTGACTAAATATCCTTTACTTTTACACACTACTTTAGTACTTTGCTCGCTTTTGTTCAACATTCAGTAATAATCCTAAGAACTAAAAAAAACGACGAGAAATTCACTACAAAATAAGAAATCAAAAAAGTATTCCAATATCTCTCAATTATCGTCACCCACACTCTTAAGGAGGTTGTATAACTGGAAAGGCTTTTTAAAAGGCTCATAAATTTTTATTCCTTCATAAAAATCTTATAAAAATGTCACGAATGGTAGTTCGTAATCTCTAGAAGAAATTTGTATCCAAATTGGTATCATAGCATGTTCGACCAACCGGTAAATTAAGTTAACCGCGAGCAAAAAATTTTTTTTTAAAGTCGTATCTTTTTTCCACCTTAATTCAAAAGAATTTGATTTTTCTAAAGAACAGGTATATTTGACTTGTATTATTTGACAAAATAAATAATGTTGTTGTTTTTTCGATATTTACCCTCATAGACTATGACTCATAGTCTATGAGTCATAGTGCTTTAAAAATAACGAAAGGTGCCGTTTTTTGGCCATTTTTGCCACTAAAAATCGTATTTGTTTTCATCGTATTTAAATCAATTTTTATACGCAGTGAACATTTTCGAGCTAATTTAGAAATAACAAATGTTGCCCGAATTTTCAATTTCAGATCTTAACTCCCAGGATAATAGTTTGAAAATTATTTTTTGATGTCAAGGTTATCGTATCAAGTTTTAAATGGTATCAAAAGATTCGCAACTATCATGTTTCTGGAAACGGGATTATAAACTATGGCCAAATTATTATTCGTTCTCGCGCAAGAGCAAAAAACAGTTTCTCATTTTAGACACTTAGAAAAAATTTCAAGAATTTTCGCAAAAATAATTTGCAAAAAATATTTTTTTTGATAAACATTTAACTAAACAAGCCACTAGAAATTCAAAAACGAAAAAATTAAGTCTATTGCTCTTCTGTATCATAAGATAAGGCCCACCTTTACAGGCCTCTTGTTTTTTTTTCATTTTTGAGTTTCTGGTGGCTTGTTTAGTTATAAATAATTTGGCCATAGTTTATAATTCCGTTTCAGAAACATAATAGTTGCGAATCTTTTGATACTATTTAAAACTTGGTACGATGACCTTGACCTCAAAAAATAATTTTCAAACTGTGATTCTTGGAGTTAAGATCTGAAATTAAAAATTCGGACAACATTTGTCTAAATTACCTCGAAAATCGTCACTGCGTATAAAAATTGATTTTTAAATACGAAAAAAAAATACGATTTTTAGTGGCAAAAATGGCCAAAAACGGGACTTTTCGTTATTTTTGAAGCACTTTGAGGGTAATTATCGAAAAAACAACAACATTAGTTTTTTTGTGTGTCAAATATACATGTTCTGTAGAAAGATCTTTAGATAAAATTTTTATCATAGTATGTAACATGCTGCATGTTCGACCAACCGGTAAATTAAGTTAACCGCGAATTAATTTTTTTGAAATAAGGTGAAAAAATACGACTTAAAAAAACAATTTTGCTCGCGGTTAACCTAATTTACCGGTTGGTCGAACAGGCTATAATAGAAATTTGGATAAAAATTTCTTCTAGAGATTACGAACTACCGTTCTTGACATTTTTGTAAGATTGTTATGAAGGGATAAAAAGTTATGAGCCCTTGAAAAAGCCTTTCCAGCTTATACAACCCCCTTAATGTGTACCCATAACGCCATAAATTTTATCCACTAAAAAAAAAGTTTGTGCAAGTGAGTTTAGCACTACTGTAGAATGATTGAAGTTTTCAAAAAAATCGCATTAGTATTTTATTGGCTATCGTGATATGGTTTTAGCGCAAAAGTTTGAACTAATACGCCATAGCGCGCCATATCAGTTAAATTAAGAATACAGAAGTTCGGTTGGTTTACCGGTTGGTTATGAGTCATAACTTATGACAGATAACATCTTCATGTATATGTAACTGAATTTTTTCTATCATAAGGCAATTAAAAGTTATAGAGGGGGAATATTTCGGAAAGTTTTTTGGGGAACTATGGGGCACCCCTTTTGTACTGGGGGCCTATATGGATTACCGGACCTCAGAGTACAAATCCTAAATATTTTAAAAATGCGAAATCTGAGCATTTGATTGGTTGATCCTTTCTCAACCTGACCAATGAAATCGGCCTATTCCGCAATCAACGGTTTTGATTGGGTGCTAATATCTTGCGTTGTTTGTATCATTCAAATATTTAGGATTTGTACTCTGAGGTCCGGTAATCCATATA
>SCLH01000192.1:939789-953616 GCA_004367855.1 Oikopleura vanhoeffeni
CCACGAAAGAGATCGTTTTAGATGGGGTCCGATCTGTTCAGATTAGGACGTTTTTTCAGTTTGCGTCACATGGTCCTCATGATTAGACGTTTTTTAGTTGGGATCCCACTGTCATAAGACGTTTTTAGTTTGGGGTCACTGTTCATGATTTAGACGTTTTTTAGTTTTCGGTAGGGGCGACATGAGCTCTACAAAAAAAATCGCAGAATTAAGGTCTCCCACTTGGAAATATTTTAAAAAAATACAGTTATTAGTTCTTTATTAGTTAAGAAAAATCGCTCTTTTATTTTTATATACATTAGTCAATATTTATTTCTTAATACTCGTATAGGAGGAGCGTGTGATTGTCCCTATGCATGGGCGAGTGTGGAAATATATATGGATTAGCCGCCCTCAGAGTACAAATCCTATATTGAATGGATACAAACAACGCAAGATTATTAGACCCAATCAAACCCGATCGCGAATAGGCCGATTTCATTGGTCAGGATTAAGAAAGGATTCAACCAATCAAATGCTCAGATTTGCATTTTTCAAATTTCAGATTCTGTAGGGGGGGTGATCATATGTCTGAAAATCAACTTTTTTTTAAGAAAGCAAAATAACCCTTTCGAATGCAAGCTAAAATCAGAATATAATATATTAATAATATATATTATATAATTCCTTCACCAACGCTGAAATTAAAATGGTTAATCAGCCGGAAAACCCTAATGAATTATGTGTTTCGCTGATGGGAAATATTTTTTAACAATACATTTATTAACAAAATATTTTGTATCAAAAACATTTTTCATTAAAATTTACAAACAAAAAAAATGTGTTTAACAAGAAAACATATTTAATTGAAAATCATGATAAAAAAAATGTTTCTCGTTAGAAAATTTTATAAAAAACCGTTTCTAAAATCTCACCAAATATTGAAACATATGGGAATTTATTTTATAATACAATAAAGAGTCATGGTTTAAAGTGTTCAATTCACGGTAGTAACGCGTGTATCGGTATCGAAGACAGCAGCACAGCAGAAAAGGAAGATTCGGACACCGACGAATCCAATCCGTAATTGACACGTTCAAAACATCAAGATAAAAAAGTTGATAATTATATTCAAAAATAGCAGAAAGGTTTACACAAAAAATTTAATTATTTTTTCATCAAATAACCAAAAAATTGACTAAATTGATTATTTCGCAAATTTTTTTAAGTGTGTGATTTATCAATGATGCATTCTACTTATTCACTTTGTTTCGATGGCTAATTCAAACCTTTATACGAATAATACCATTGAGCGGTTAAAAAATTTCTAAATTGTGATTCTGGGAGTTTAAAAACTATTAATCTCAATAAAATGACTAGCATTTACAATAGAAAAATACCAGCTTTTTCTTCAAGACGTCTCGACAAACGGTTTTATTTGATAGATTTCAATATATATAATCATTAAGATATAATAGAAACTTTGAGTCCTCAAAATGGCGAGCTTAAATCAAGCCAAAAATACAAACCGAGCCACTTTTGTAAATTTTTCGAGCACCATTATTTAAGGCGGTAAAACAATAAGTAATACCAGTTTTTTCATACTTACTGTATCTTGAAAAAGAACAATTTTTTACATAAATTTAATGAGAAATTATTACAATCTAAGTGGTCAAAATGAGCACACAACCGGCACTTTTGGGTTTTTTAGGCACTTCTAGGTTGAAAGATACAAAAAACGAATATCATTTCTTCATTCACTGGATGATCTTTAAAAATACATAAGTCGCATGTTAATAATTTTACGATTTGTTTCAGCATGTAATGTTCTAAACACTTTTTCATCTCTTCAATTTCTTCAAGTGGTTAATTTTGAGTTTAAACCATAAAAAAGACTGGAAAATGGATTGTGGCCAATTTAGGTTCACCGAAAAGACTATGCGTACGACCATATCAAAAAATGTAGATTGGGAATATTCATGCCACAGATAGGCTGCCGCGCAAAAAAAACTTCCTCGGAATTTGATTAAAAAGCTTGGTCTATTTTATCTATTATGGCCAAATAAACAAACTTTTAAAAAATTGTAGCAACTCGAAATTTTTAAAAAAACGCTATTCAAGATTTTTGAGACAGCAAAATTTTTGATTAATATTATTTAAACCGCAGGACGAACAAATAAGATTATAAGATGAAGTCGAAGTTTGCCCAAACAGAAAGAGGCAGTTCTTTCCGAAAGAAATATTAATCCCTGGTTCATTAAACAAAAAATGTACCGTTTAGTTTTGTTGATTAAATAATTATATAAATTTATTTATAATATAAATTATATTACTGTCGTATGCGTCTAAGAGGACAAAACGACAAGAATTTGGCGATTTTACGAAAAAGTACGTGAGTCTAAGGAGGACAAAAACGGGCGTTAAATGGTAGTGAAGAAAAAAAAATACTTCAATTATGTAGCAAATTTGATTTTTTTTATTAAAATGTAATCGAAGTGACAAACTGGCGTTAAAATTAACATGTCCACCATTAAATATCGAATATAGAAATAATGGGTGGATTCTTCTGAAACTTCATGGTTGATTAATTATATATGGAAAAATGGAAAGGAAAAATTATGAAAAATAATTTTGGCGTCACGTTGATTAAAATATAGCGATTTTTTCGTATTTTCAGTATTTTTTATTATTTTAAAACAAAATGCCGCATCGGAAGTTTTTGGGTTTCAACGCCCATGGCCGCGCCACTTATTAATGAAATTAACATACTTTTTGTAACAAAAATAAATTTTTCGAAAATTATGATTTTTTAGCCTCCAAACCTCCGATTTTTCGAGAAAAAAAACGTAAAAGTAAGAAAAAAAGGTCCCATTTGATCCGGAAAAAATAATTTATTTTTAAATAAACCGCCTTGGGTGAATGTAAGTTATCACCAGTTTTTTGTTATACATGTCCGATAGAGGTGTCTATAACACTTTTTTTAAGAATTTTTGAAATTTTATCTAGGAATGGAAAACAAATTTGATGAAAAAAAAATTTGAAGACGTTTTCAGGACAATTTAAAAAAAAAGAAAAAAAATTTTCGATAAAAAAAAAAAAATTTTTCATTGCAATTTTAAAATACTAGAAAAAATTTCAAAAATGCTTTGATAAAGTTTGATTTCCAACAGATATATATTTTAAAATTGAAATCCAACAATCAGTATTTCGAAAAATTTTGAGTTATCGAAGTGCTTTTACGTGGAATCGTGTCGAGGGGCGAAAAGTTAGTTTAATATAGAAAATTTTTAATTTTTGGAAAATTTTTTATAAACTTTCAATTTTGAAATCATTTTTAATTTGAAAGATAATTTTCAAAAGTTTGAGGGAATTTTATTTTGCGAAAAAAATTTGCGGATTTAGACCAATAGAAACATATTGAATTTATATTTTTAGTCATTTTTCAAATTTTAAAAAGCATCGAATGTTCTCAAAACATGGGAACTGCAATCAAACTAGATATCTCGAACCTGCTTTTCCCGAGAAGTAAGTATTAAATGAGGGTGCCAAACTTATATACTAACACAATTAAATAAAAACTTTTAATAAAATCATAAGCGGAAAATACAGCGAGATATATTGCGATATCGAAAAAACTTTTTTTTCGTTATTATCATAACCTGCCTTTACTAAAATAAGCTCATGAATACTTCGGCCAGAATGTTCTAAAACGGCCTGATCGGATTTTGAAAACTCATCTGTTTTAGAAACACTGTAACTAGGGCATGTTAATTGGATGTTCAATTTTCGAGCATTTTTTTCCTGTTAGCTGACTGTTTTCAAAAATGAAATACCAAAGGAAAAATAATATTAAATTTTTAACTTCTGTGGTGATCCTCTCTAGAAGATAACAATAGTTCTCATTTCAGCTCTATGAATATTATATAAGAGTGAATTTAATCGGCAGAATTTATTATGCCAGGCAGCGTCGCTATAATACATGGACCAAACATTGCAGATATCTAGTTTAATGAACCACTGTTCGGTCTGAAATACACTCGGTGAAGATGAATACAAGTAATAATTCGATGATTTTAAGTGGGGAAATAAATATACATCCAGAATGTGTCGTGACCATCGTTAATGGCTAAAATTATTTGGAGGTGTGAATTGGTCTAAGATAATTTTTGTAGCGTTTTTTTAAAGAGAGTTACATTACGTAATTACAGATTTAATTTTGCAGCAAATATCTCAAATCTGGGTCCAAAACTTATGTAAGGCTATTTCTACAGAAAATTCTAAAATTTTTTTTTATTACGGTGAAGGTCGCAAAGATAGCGAATCAGAAAGTGTGAGACCGGTTTTAAATGCTTGTATTTATGTTTTCAATCTTTTTGTCGATTGTCTTCCTCAAGACAAAAATATTCGAATTAAATGATTTACATATACGGCCCTTCAAGGAGTGTTTACGGTGAACATCCCTTTAAGAAAATTTATTCTAAGACTCTCATTTAAGCTTTTAATTGGCCGCGGCCTTTGGGTAGGAACTCTCAAGACTTTATGAAGTAATAAATTATTGATAATTTTTACTTTAATTCTTCAGCAAGGGTTTGTATTACGAATTAAAAAGTTTTCGTTACAGGGACTCAGGCAGAATTAAATCGTTTCTACAAATAAATTTTGTTCCCATTTTAAACATTGAAAGTCTTTTGATTTGAGGTGCTTTCTAGCATTGTCCGGCGTATAATTGAACAGACAGTAGCCATATAGTTGACAAATTGTGTGAAAAAATATACTTCGCGGGTGAACAAAGAATTTTTGCCCATGCAAAAAAAGATCTCTGTCACCGAGTAAAAATTATTGAAATAATCAGTCTGAGACACTTAATTATGCCTGACGATGGAATCGAGAAAGAGGTGAATTTCTGATAAACTATGGCTGGTATTTTTTTCCGCGATAAGTGAGATATATTTGATATTATCAATTTCATATCTTGTATAACAGATTAACAATATAAATATATTTTTTAGAGGTCTTCAGTTTATAAAATTGTAATTAACAAATTTAATTAATAATATTAAACTGTTTCCTTGATTCAGAACCTTAAAATCTTATTGAATGATATCCCCTTTTTACACTATCCGGTATATCCCGGCCTGTGTAAAGTAAAACATATGTGTGTTTTAGTAGTTGACCGGTAGTGGGGGCCGTAGTGGGCCGTGACATGCTAGAATTAGTAATTTATTGTTATCCCGTGCAAGTTACTATTTTCACCGGAGAGTAATTTCAAGATTTTTGAGAAATTAAATAAATTATAAAAACCAAATTTGCATAGACCCTAAGACCCTGGCTAGAAGCAAAAAGATAGGCGGTGTTTCAAAAAGCCAAAATAAAGGCATATTTAGAATTTTTAATAAATGAAATATATAATTAAATTAATTAATTAATTTTACATTTATTTATTTATTCTATTCAGTATTGATTTGTCTTGCAACAAATTCTGCACAAATTTTTGTTCAAATAAATCCTTAATATATTATTTATAAGGCTATTTGTCCGATAACTATTTATATTTTTTGTTTGAAAATCAAGTTGAGAAATCTTCTGCAAATATTTTGTGCTATAATAAAGTTTTAAACTCTAGTAAAACATTGTTAACTGTAATTAGTGTGGTAGCGTAGGGTGAAGTTCCTGCCTGGATTCAGACGGTCGCGGGTTCGACTCCATTAAACGCAACTTTTTTTAAATATGAACACATTTATATGCAGAGTACAGTACTCAGTACAGTACGTACTGTACTTTTAAATTGAGGGAGAATATTAAAAATGATATTTATACTTAAAAAACTTAAAACGCTCAAAAAACAAAAAATTATTTTAGATGTACCCAGCAGGGATAGGCAGAGTTTGCTCCAGTTGTTGTTAATTCACTTTTTGAGTCAATTTAAGAGCAGATATTGTTTTATTTTGCAACTCAAACCCTTGCCAATTTTTAAGGGATTACAGCTTATTGAATTTGGCATCAAATTTTAGCTAAATAGATTGAAAAAATTTTAGAGCAGAACAGCCGTTTTCCACGGAGCTATTTTTTCTAAGTACGATTTTAATTAAATTTAAATTAAGTGACTTATCAAAAATTGACATATGTAAAAACCTGAAAAATACCGTGATTTTGACCACCTGACAATGGCGTAAAAAATTTATCAATGTTTTTTTTCTAAATAATTACTGCGTTCACTTCTTGTTCCATTTTATGTTTAAACAATGCCGCATAATTTATGCGCAATCAAATTGTTAAAACATTAAAATTATTTTCATTTTCAAAATAGTGAGTCGATGAGAAAAATGATAATATTTTATTAATTTTTCCCATCAATGTAATCATGTTTTTGATTTATAGAAGACTATTAATCAGAACGCCTCAAAATTTTCAAAAAAACCTGAAAAAAATTATAGTTCCAGTTTTGCGTTATAATTTTTGAAGACATTTGTAGATTAGTTTGTAATAATGATTAATTTGTAAGCATTGACTATCTTTCTCAAACGCTAAAAATTTAAGATTGACTTAGGTTGGGAAAAGGATATGTTATCAAGAATCAGAAAACAAAGAAAAAATATGATATAACTGTAGTAAGCTTTCACTTTTCCCTCGAAAATAATTTGTTCTATAAATAATAAAACTTAGATGCGGGTTTCCCAGGGGCGCGGACCTGAGATTTTTCGCTGAAATTAAAGTGACAAATTAATGGGCACAAAACAACAGATGTGACATTAATTAAGGAGGGGTGGCATTACAATTTAAATGCTTGGTTTAGATCAAACTGCGTGAATCGGACTTGAAATTAAAACTCCGTGGCGCATAATTGTTTAACAAATTTTACCATTAAACGCAAAAAAGCCCCCTAGAAGTACTTAACATAAGTTTACTTATGTTAAGTACTTCTAGGGGGCTCTTGTTTACAAATTGTATCAATTATTTATTTTATTTACAAATGGTAAAAGGTTTCAGGGATTTCGATCAAACTGTGAAAATAAATGCATAAAATCTGGATCAGATCCAATTGAGTGTTGCGACGAATTTTGCGAGAGTGGCAAGGCAATTGGTAAGTTTTCGTGTCTGGGTAGTTGGACTGGGATATGAAATAAGCGACAAATTTCTGGTATGCTGGAAATATAGGCCTCATATTCGGAACACAGATCTTGACCATATTGAATTCCCTCTAGCCTTCCCTGGTCAATTAAATTGTCTCGAATTTCAGCTTCGTCTTGTGCGACAGTTTCATTCCGATAAAATCCAGAATGTCTATTTTTGACATGGTTCACTGCCTCCTAAAATAAATTTAAATAATGAAATTTTCGAAAAAAAAATAAACTTTACCAAATCAGAATTAAATCCTTTAATACACTGCATGCAAATAATTTTGTTGCAAAGAGCTAATTTGACTTGACCAATCCAATCATCTATAAGAATATTTTCGCTGGTTGTAATCGGAATTGAATGACTTTCTAGCCTCACTTTCTGATCCAATGAAATTTCACGTTGTGTAAATTTCAACAAATTTTTTTTTTCAAAATTTCCCATTTTCTGCAAGCTATTAATAATTGAAGCAGTATTACTCAGCCATAATTGTTCAGAAAATTCTTCAGTTATATTGACCATCTGTATTATGCGTTGTGGCCTTATCAATCGATGAGTGAAAGGTTTATAAAGGTCAAAAAACGTATCATGATTCAAATCAGCAGCTTGAGTTACATAGGGTCCATCAGTGTCAAACAAATTTTCATCATTGTTGGCCATTTTGTGGAGATGAAGCCCAAGAAAAAAATCAAAATTTGCTATCACAAGCGGGTTTTCGAGAGCAGGTTTTGTTAAAATATTACCATATATAGACGAAGACATAATAAGTATGCATTTCCCAAAGCAATTTTTTGAACTGCTATCTTTCATTTCGATCAATTTCTTAAGATCATCAGTAGTATTAATTTGAGTAAATGGACGATTCGTTGAAATTGAGTTTTGCGGTAAATTTGCCTTAAAATCAATGTTAATTTTAATTTTTGAATATTATTCATAATGAATAATTTTGGTACAAACCAATCAGCATCGAGTATTCCAATAAATTTATAATGAATAAAAACTTTCTACGATCATATCCTTCTATCACACTTGTGTTAATATCCCGTCCCTGATTAGCAAACGTAGTGTTTTTTAAGTAGAAGGGACGGGATATTAACAAAAGTGTGACAAAGCGATCTTGAAACTTATTCCGTATAGTTTTACGACTTTTTGCTGAATTCCTGCCAGCGCCAATATTGATGACAGAGCCAATATCGCAGAAATTGCGTGGGTTTTTTAGCTTTTAATTACAAATTACTTAGAGAAAATCTCTTTTATTCAAATTTTATTGGACAGCGTTCGGTAGCGTTCGTGATTCTACACATTCCCGAACTTGATTTTATTAAACTGATTGTAACACTTTTTATAAAATGGAAAAAAAATTTCAAATTATGACGTCATTTGGAACGCTTACGCGATTATTATTTTGTGTGTCTCCATAACGTCGAAAGTGCTTATGTCGCAGAAAATGCCAATTTTTTTAATAAAAAAACTTTCGGCTTTTGAAATGAAATATTATCTCACCAGGTTAACAGCAATTTCTGGGGGACGAATCAGTTGATCATTTCTATTTTCTTGCTGACGTTGCTGCGTTCGAAGGGATGACCTTCTTGGAGCCTTAACAAAAATAATTAATCAAGATATCATTGAATGTTAAAAATAATTTATTAAAATCTGACCGAAGTCAAACGAAATTTCACATGAGGTTATGTTACCGAGCGCGTTTATTTTACCTATGAATGCTCTAGGTGTTAGTCATTTTAGAGTAAACAAATTGCGACGCGGGGTGGTGAAGAAAATCATATTCATTCTTTTTCCGAGAAATAAACTTTTATTTTGTAATTTATATTCATAGATAATTTTATAGCTTACTAGTTTCTCATTTTTTTATTATCATATTGTTCTCCTAAAGACTTTTAATTAGATAAATTGGTTTTTGTGAACTCTCTAATTTTTGTTTGAGGTCGACAGAGGCAATTTACTTATTTTGTTAGCTCACTGAGACTCTTGTAGTGACATATTATTCCGTATTACTTTCTTCTATTAACATTTAATTTTAAAAAAATACAAATTAAATGGGTGTGTTAATTAGTGTTCTTTCCATTAATTTATCTATGAATACTCATATGTTCCATACTTTAGTGATTTAGTGTCCGACATTGAGATTTTTTCGAGAATAATTCATACTAATATCACTTCAGAATGATTTTTTTGTATAACATTTTTTTTGAACCTTATTTTTTTTTGGCCTATAATTTTCTTTCTTCCGTAACTTTTTTCCTTAATTGAAACTTTTAATATCGAACACTTGGTGGAATTTAATGTATTACTCTCTCGACCACATTGGAGAAAGAGAGACACATTTGTTTTTTATATTTAATAAATGAATAGAAAGAACGCTGAGAGATAAAAAGATGTGTTTGCGCGTTTTAAGATAACCAATTGTGATAAGATACCCTAAACCGTTCAAATCTCATCCAAACATAATATTCCGTAAAATATGGGAATTTATTATTAAAACACATTTTTAAGGTGTCATGGTGGTGATTAGTGATACGACATCTGTACGGTGTGTAAGCGCTGTATCGGTTACAATGAAACGAACCAGTTTGCAAAGTCACATGTCAGAACAAGGGAAGATCGGACCGACAGAAATTCCAATCCGATATTGACAGGTTTCGTTAATATAATACATTTTCTAAGATAAACACGTTGATAATTATATTCCAAATAAATAGCAGGTCGTGAGGTTGGTTTGAGAGAGCAAAAAATTTTAATTAAATTTTTCATCAAATTCCAATATAAATTGAGTTCAATAAATCATTTCGTCAATATTTGTAATTTTTTTTTAAGTGCCCTCGTTGATAAATGATTTATCATACAGTAGGATCATACTTACACTTTGTGTGATGGATTTCAAAACCTTTGATGTACACGCGGAATGACTACTTTAGAAGGGCTCAAGACATTTTACAAATTGTGATCTGGAGTATTGTGTATATATATACCTCCTAATATTATTGATCTGCCTAATCAACCCGATAATGATGCAAGGAATTAGAAAATACCTAAGCATTCTTTGTCATTCAAGATCGCTTTCTCGTTACAATGATGGTTTTTGTTAGATAAAGTATTTCAGAATTATAAATGAAGAATCTCTGAAATTTGCGATAACTCGTATGAAAGTTCCCGCTCTAGAATGAATTGGCGTGAGTAAACATCCCAGAGGCATATTATTATATTCCGGTATAAAACCATTGGCACTTTTCCGCTTATTAATTATTTGTAACTCATTTTGTTAATCGCGAAGATGGGAATATTCTCAATTTAAGAGCAACTGTCCTCCTTCCTTTACCAGGTTTTTTCGGTCTATACTTAACAATGATGATAATAACCGAGAAATATCTTATCATATTTCTTAAGTGTCTTATAATAAGTGTTATAATTTAATGAGACAATTATACACTTGAAGTGGTCTCAAATAGCAACCAACCGGCACTTTTTGGTATTTTTAGGCACTTCTAGTGAAAGATACAAAAAAACGATATCATTTTTTCACTTGATGATATTTAAAAATCATAGTCGCGGTTAATTAATTCACGTTTGTTCAGCATGTAATGTTCTAAACTTCTTCATTCCTCAATTTCCTTCAAGTGGTTAATTTTGAAGTTAAACCTAAAAAAGACTGGAAAAAAACCTCTGGTAAAGGAACCAAAAAGCTGAAATGGACGACGAGCCAGTTATGCTGAATATGATTCTAGTGACGCTGACCTTTGCCTATCCAAAAGCCTTACATCTCTTACCAGAATCGAACCTAATCAAATTTCAAATTTCCAGTTATAATTTCTGTTTTTATCAAACTAACATTTATTTAATTCCATACTTCAAAATGAAAAAAGATTTAGTGATGAAATCGAATTAGTCACTTCAAACCATATCTATTCTGGTACTTGCTGGGTCTTTTTACCACTTTTTTAACCAACATTTTATATATAATTCGTGATTTTAAAAAGAATTAATATCCGATTAAGTTCATAGATAGCTTACGTCTTCCTNTTTTTACCGATTTGCAAATACCTTCGTCTTTTTCTAATTGAACCAATCGAAACGGTGGAATTAAGATTAATCGAAATTGGAAAGAAACGGAGCAAGAAAGTTACATACTGTACATCTGAAGTAAAATTGAATCTCAAAATTTTTGTGATAAATAAAATCCAGTTTACGTTTAATTTTTCTTAAAAAATCGTTTTTGAGTCAGTTTTGGAAAAAATTGTAAGAAGGTTTTTTTCCTTATCAACTTATCTATCGATCCTATGGGTCATTTGGGCTCTTCATACACTATCAAAATCGGTCCTGACCGACTGCGGCCACTCTAATGAGTTTATAATTGATTTCCACTGAGCTTAGTCAGAATACTAGCATAAAATATATTTCGAATTATTTTTCGCTTATAGGTTTAAAATCTATGGCGACTCGATAGAACGGCCATTTTTCGACTGAGTCTGATTTCTGATAAATTACTTTTCCACATAAAAATGTATTATAAAGTTAAAATAAGCAAGGTTTTAGGAAATTTTTTTAGTCCGTTTTACAACTAAAATATACATTCTAAGAAACTCTAGGGCGAAAAAATATTTTATTAATTAACTTTACAAAATCTTATTTCTTATCGCGAGAATACGATAGCATGCTTACTTATGACTTAAAAAATAATTTTACAAAAAGGACAAATTTTATTTTTGAAAATTGATAATGATGAGCCGAAAATTTTTTTGAGTTTTCTTGTGTACATTTTTTCTTTCGCCGGGGAGAAAAACATGGTTACGGTCTAAGCTTGATATCTAAGGATAAATCATTCAAAACACTGATCTTCGAAATAAATAAAATTATTGTTGAGAATTGAAAACTTATTGTCCTGATTTTGTTTTTCATTTTCATTATAAAAAATTTTAAATTTTATTATTATTTTTTTAATTAAGCTGTGAGATATTCAAAAAATTTAACTTGAATCTCAAAATAAATGCACAAAAACTAAGGACTCAAAAGTGATTAAATTACTTTATTGTACTTTTATTGACTTTCAAATTTTTTATGAGATGACATTGTCATCATGACAAAAATAACAAATTTTATTTAAGGGGTGGCATAAACCCGGCATCCTGGAGTCAATATAACTTACGAAAATAGTAAGTCAGTATATTTTGCCATGCTTATTATAGTCAGCTGAACCGATTAAAATATGTTTCAGCTTCATAAAATTATTTTTATCCATTTTAGAAGAAATTTGAGTTCGGTTTTTCATCTTTTAAATCGTAAAAATTTGAAAAAAATCGAAGCATTATGAAAATTTTCCGCATTTTTTGTCCAAAATTTTTTATTCGTGGTTTGAGATTGACCTTGAACTTTGACTGGTCATTGTGGTTGACCGGCTGGTCATTGTGCCTTTAATCGAAAAACTTGAAATTTCATCACCCTTTCTCCTGATTGCAGAAAAATGAATTGCGCTAGCTCCTGATTTGCAACTTTTACAGCTGGCTGAAGTGAGTCATGAAAATTTGACCTTTAAATCACTTTGAGTTCCGTTGGAAAAAGGATATAGAAATGAGATAATTTGATAAATATTTAAAAAAAAAATATAATAAATTCGAATAACCATTTTTGATCAAAAGCGATCATTTCCGACTTTATAAATTTCGATTTCGTACTAATGGTTCTTTGATGAAGTCTCACTGAACAGCTGGAAATTGTTAACGCGATCATTTATATTTAAATATTCAAAAAACTAAAGTATATTTATGAAATTTCATTGTTTTTTACAGAAATCTTAAAAAAAAATTTAGATTAACGATCAATATTGTTATTTTCTTAAAAAATTCATTTGTACCACATAAGCTTGATATTATAACAATGATATATCCGTTTCCAAACCTATCTCTTGGTGCATTAGTTGTTTTAGTGAATGTCCTAGTGATTGCTAAAGTGAATACACACCCGCTGTGTCACACCGATCAACTTTGGCTGTCCCAATTTCCAGCACTTTTGCCTATAATCCCTAAAATCCCTACTCAAGACAATCATTAACACACAATTTATAGGATTCGAACATGCACTATATTTTTTAGCTGGACTTAGGTTGAGAAAAAGATATGGTTAATAAAATTTAAAAACAATTAATTTGAGAAATAATTGAAGGGAATTTATGCAGTATTAAAATGATCGCATTTGATCAAAAATGGTTAGTTGAATTTTTCATATTATTTCTCAAAAACCTAATCAATAGGCTATTTTTTTGAGTTCAACACCAGGATTCGAAAAATATAATTTAAATTTTTTATGTTATTTAGTTTTCAAAATAAAGTTTTGGTCAGTGATCAAAATCAGTGGTTAATCACTGTATCATAACAGAACCCGTTGTCCGATGAAAATTTCATAATGTAGAAAATAATGGTTTTTGATCAAGCAACAATATAAGACCGTTTGATAAATTTTATTAATAAATTATTAAGGGACCTTCAATTGCGATTAAATATTGAAAAATGTCCTGACTTTCAAAATAAAAGTAGCCTACAACACCCGAAATTTAATTGAGATTTTTTGAGGAAATTAAAATTTTCATAAATTGCGTGCCAAATAGCATAAACCGGTTTCTTTAGCAAGTGTTGTAAATTTCATCAGAAGTTCAGAAACGATATTCACTTGACCCTTGCATCGGTTGAAATACGGAAACCAAATAGACACCAGAAAATTTCACAA
>SCLH01000192.1:971473-993271 GCA_004367855.1 Oikopleura vanhoeffeni
AGTTCCATTCCCTAAAAACTCACTGGGACTTTCCATATTTTTTTTTCACCATTTCAGAGGTTTAAAGAAGCAAATCTCCAGTAAGTTCGGAATTGAAAAGCAATTAAAGCCTCATGGGCCAGGATAATAATTATTCACACGAAAAATATATTTAAGTCTATTTTTAGGGTCACATGATTTATCCACACACATTTTTAAATCCCATGCCTGACCAGCTTATTGTGGGGGCTTTTACAAAATTTAATCAAGTTCTTACGCGGTGGCTTAGTATTTAGCCAATTTTAATTTCCAAAACTTATGAGGTTATTTTTTCAATTTCAATAAGCCTTAAAAGTCAGTAAGTTTTGAATACGTTTTAATTTCCGATGACACTTCAACACAAATTTCCATTGGTCTCTACTCCAGATACTAAGACAAGTTGGTAAAATGTGATGGTTTGAAAAAAATATTAAATTCGGGAAAAATCATGCCAAGAGTGGTTACTCCTATAATCGAAGAACCTGCCTAGCTGTAATTTTTTTATGTCAATCGTCTATGTTTTTATGTGGTTAATTGACATAAAATATAACAATAGGCAAGGTTCTTCGATGATAGTGGTGAGGCCAATAGCAACAGTAGACATAACTGGGCAACACTTTTGAAGTCAAATTGATGTAAAATTGTGGCAAAGCAACAGATAGACCAATGAAATTGTGTGAAGTCAGAAATTAAAAACGAGATTAAAAACTACTGGGACTTCTAAGCTATTGGAAAATTGAAAAAAATAAAAAGCCCAGATAAGCTAAAAGCACCCGTGACTTAGAAATGTAAAAAGCCCAAAAAAGCTTACAGGATTTCAAAAATGGGAAAATCATGTACCTAAAATAGACTAATATTGAAATTTTTCCAAATGAGGCTTTAAGCTTTTCATCGAAACTTACTGGAGATTTTAGCTTTTTTGAAAAAATTGAAAAGAAATAATAATACGCTCAGTGAGGTTAAAATTGACTATTGCATGAACTAGCCGATTGATGACCCTCGCCATTGGAGCAATGTTTGGCATTTCACTATATATATATCATTATAAAAACGTATTTTCCGCTTGTTTTTAAGGCCTCAGCGAGTGGCGCTAAAGCCTACTTCTTCCAGAATACTCGAAAAACAATTTGAATGTGCAGCCGATGACACCAGTTAAGAGGCAATAGTTTTTTTGAGAAATTTTTGTCTAGTCCGGTCAGAAAGTCCATTTTTAAATTTTTCTGAAAATTCTAAAAATTTCGCGTAAAGGGAAAAAAAGATACAACCAACGTATCTTTCCGTGAAACCTTTAGTCCATCTTAAACAATGCTGCTATCTCTCAAAGCGCTGTTCGTAAAAATCCCACTGATGTTGTCTTAGGATTGTCTGAGTATGATATAGGGAAGGTGCTTGGATATTGGACCGCAGTGGGGATCTAAAACGCTAAAAAAATCTCTATAAAGATAGCAACATTATTAAAAATGTACTTACGAAATCTGATTTTCACCAGTAAGCGGATTAAAAACCTGTAGTTTTCGAGGATCTTGAACATTTCTAAAAAAGCTATAAAATGTGAAAAACAGCTATTCATTAATAACGCGAATTATTTGTAAAAAATGAAGTGAAGTAATTCCTAGTCAAAACATACAGAACACAGTTTGTTGCATAAGCGAAATAAATTATGAGTGAAACAAAAGAATAATATATTACTTATGTTCTTAACAAATTGGCCCGCCTTTAATCGTTCCCTGAAAATGAACGTAGAAAAATCACAAGTATCGACTTTCCAAGGAATTTACAGAATAAACTATTTTTGGCGGAGTTAGACAAAATTTCTATCCGGAAACAGTCAAATCGCTAAGTATTTGAGTACTGCTTTTTCCTTTGAGCCATCCAGTAACCTACAACAGCAATTGGTTTGTCTGAAGGTGAATTTTGTTAAGAGCAATTGTGATCGGGTGGCAACTGTTAGTAAACGCATAAAAAAACCTATTCAAGTTTAATCTGCTAGAAAAACCTATTAAATTTATAGTCTAACTATTTTGAGCCCGCGAAATTACTTTTTGTTAACTACGAGAATATTTTCCTCAGATACTCTTTATTCTGATTGATAATGATCTAATAAACGAAAGCTTATCAACTTTTAGTCTTAAAACGAAAATTGAAAAAAAAATCCAATATATTAATATGGCTCGAAACAACCAACACAAAAAACAATTTTGAAAGTACAAAATTGTTTTACAAGATATTCAGGGATGAATATAACCTTTATTGCTCTCCCAAAGATTTGCCTCAAAAACACGGAGAGAGGGTGAGAAAACAAGGGGTTGTCAAAAAAAGACTCCAGCCGATTAGGTTTCTAGATAGCTCAAACTGTGCACAAATATCTAGTGTAATAAATCAAAAAAAAATTGTCGTCGAAATCAAACCATTGTTTCTATTTTTAACAAAAACATAATAATTAAACAATTTCAGTATCTAGAAAAAAACCAAATATTGGTCCCTTAAAAACAATTTTTAAGATGTTATATCAAATAGATAATCTGTGCTCAGTTTTAAGCTATCAAAGACTAAATTGGATGACTCGTTTTCAATTGAAGCCGTCGTTTCTCACCCCCCCCCCCGTGTTTTTGAGGAGCCAAATCATTGGGAGAGGGCAATACAGGGATAAACAGTAGAATAGAAGATAAGTCAATTTCATTTTTTTAAAATGATCAATTTTTTAACAGATTTTTGAATTTTGAAAAATTTTAATTAAATTTAATACTTATGGTGAACAATTTCAAATAACGGCAAGACAAAACGGTCATCAGATTTTTGCCAATATAACAGTTTGGCGCTCTTCATAAACATGCACCCGCCTGAATGTTTCTAAACCAAACAAAAAGTCCTCATAAAATTCGCTTAGGCGGATAACAGTTTAAGAAGAGCGTGCGTAGCCCAAAAAGTGCCTGGCCGAGCAAAAGAACTTTAATGGACTGTACAACTGTCCTGGTTGTCTTAAGGATATATTTGGCTTCCCGTTTTGGCTAATGATGAATAAACTATTTTGTTCAATTCCATGAAAATAAACTCAAAAAACTCAAAATATTATACACGCTACCATTATTAGGTATTATGAAAATAAAAAATATTATACGATAAATTGTGCCGTAATTGTCTTAATAGACGAACGGGTTTTATCAGAAATAACGTACGTTTTATTCAAATTTAGCAGTTTTGTCTTTATACACGATGTGCTTAAAAACAAACGCGACAGTAGTTAAGAAAATATAATTTCTGTGAATTTTTGACTGGGTATATACGGAAAGCGTCTAGCAGGTAACTTATTTTATTATAGAATCAACTTATATCTATAATTCGAAAGGAATACCGGTTAACCTTTAATCCACCCGTAGTCCTTTATGAATCTTTGTGTATTAGGTTTTATATTTTAGTGGTAATTGCTTTTTTAAAAATAGGCGCCTAGGTAAACATCAAGAGTAAGTAAACAAACGAATTTTTAAATTATTAATAATAAAAATTTAATAAACTGATTTAAATTCTAAATACGGAACAGTTTACCCGTTATCTATGATCGTAAACTTATATAAAAACCTAATTTAATAGCCGTTTTAACAAGTTGAAACTTGTTGAGGTTATTTAATGGGTAAACTGGTGTGATTTTGCAAACAAACAACAACGAAAAATATTTTCCATTCTATCGATAGAATTCTAAAAGAATCTGTCACTCCATTTCTTATCAGAATCGACCAAAAGTGCAATTTGACGCATTCCTATTTCAAGATTAAAATTTCACCATTTTTGAATTTCTATAAAAACTTACTTGATGTAGCCTCGGTCACCCGGAATTTTAAAGGCAAATTGATACGATTTTCGAATCTGGTCCATTGGGTCAGCAACAGTTTCTGTGTATAAAAAGGGATGGATCATCGGTAAAGGTAACATTGTCTAGCAGACTAAAAAATAAATTAGACACATTTTAATTCGAAATTTTTTAGAAAATTTGGACGACCAAAGTGGAAATAAAATCCAAATTTATTCGGTTGTGAGATATCCTCGACTGACCCGAAAAAATTCACAGGTGAGCTCATTGTTGAGAAAATTAAAAACTGTAAAATACAACGAAAATCTGAAAAAAAATAATTCGATTTTTTTGCAAAGTAGTCCTAGGCGACCGGAAATCATCCTCGCCATAATACCGGTATTTTTTTAATTTTCCATAGTTTCTAAATTGATCATATTTACGAAAAAAATAATTAGAACCTTGAAGGCATATCCTTTTAACCAACCGAAACTTATCTCAAAAATGTTTATTCGTAAACTCGCGCTAAAAAAGATAGTTAACATTTTTGAGATGGAGTTCGGTTGTAAAATGATATGGCTCAAGGTTCTAATCATTTTTTCGTAAAAATATAATCAATTTAGAAACTATATAAAACTTAAAAATTTTCCCGGTATATGGCGTAGGGTGATTTCGCCTCAAAAATCGAAATTTTGGAAGATTTAATTTACAATATTTTTGAACAACAAAATTGATGAGCCTTTCAAAAAATTTTTTTTTTTTTTTTTTTTTTTTTTTTTTTTTTTCGATTTCGAGCGAAAATTCACCCTACGCCATAATCAAAATTAATTTTAAGCCAAAAAAAATTTGGTTCGTGAGTGTCCGCGTTTTTGAAGTACCATGTAAAATCGGGCCATGTCTTAGTTTTTTTTTTAAAACAATGGAATTAGATTTAAGATTCCGATTATTTTTGTCGAAAATTAACTGTATTTGGTAAATTTTTTGTGACTCTGGTTTTTTCTTGGTAATTTATGTTATTTGGAACAGTTTCAGCACAAATAATTTCCACAAAAATTTGAGCGACCGATCCGATCCGATCCAAAAAAAATTTAAGGCGACCGATCCGATCCAACAAAAATTCAGATTGCGACCCGTGTGCACACGTTTAATTGGTAATTAAGTCATACCATATTATTGTACTTAAAATTTAAAACCATTAATAATTTGCTTTTTTTTCCCCCACCCCCTTAAGGTTGGCCACGTTAAGGGGTATCCTGGTTCTGAGAGAAACCAAACTAAAGATAGCGACAAACGGTTTTTTGGCATCTGAATCTTAACCTAAATTTAGAATGATGAAATTGTTTTTCCCGGTGATTACCGCTTCACCAGTACATTCGAAAAAAACGTTTATTCGGTCATTTTGAGCATATTTCGATGAGGTCACGTGATCAAACGCTTAGGAAAACCAACAAAGAAAATTTCTAAGCCGCATATTTTTTTTCCAAGGTTTCAGGCAGAAAAACCAGTTTGTCGCCTATCTGTCCTAGTTCCACCCAGTCGAAATCATAAGTGGCCCAACCTAAAAAATGACCACCTATTAACTTCGAGCACAAAAATTGGCTAATGACTTTCTGAAGTTTTCAACTCCCTGGATGTCCAAAACTGGACCAAAATAAGATACCGGTCCATCTGAAAACCGAGAACAATTTCTAGAGAAGCTCTATCTTAATACTGCAATAAGTTCAATTTCAAAACTCACTGGGGCTTATTATTTTTTCAATTTCAAAAAAGCTAACAGTCTCCAGTAAGTTTCGAAATTAAAAAGCTTAAAGCCTCATTTGGAAAAATTTCAAATATTTAGTCTATTTTAGGGTACATGATTTTCCACATTTTTGAAATCCTGTAAGCTTTTTTGGGCTTTTTAAAATTTCATAAGTCACCGGGGGTTTTTAGCCTATATTTAATTTCAAAAATTAAGGGGCTTTCTTGTTTTTTTCAATTTCAATAATCTTAAAAGTCCCAGTAAGTTTTGAATCTCGTTTTAATTTCATTTTCCGTGACTTCCAACAAATTTCCATAGTCTCACTCCAGCAATCACTAAAGAATCAAGTTGGTAAAATGGTGATGTTGAAAAAATATTAAAAATTCGGGAAAATCATGCCAGAAGTGGTACTCCTATATCGAAGAACCTGCCTAGTGTAATTTTTTATGGTCAACGTCTATGTTTTTCTGTGTTATTGACATAAAAAAGTACACTAGGCAGGGGTTTCGATAATAGGGGTGAGGCCAATAGCAACAGTTAGACAATGGGCAACACTTTGAGTCAAATTGATGTCAAAATTGTGCAAATGGGGAAACAGTGAGACCAAATGGAAAATTGTTGAAAGTTCACGGAAAATTAAAACGAGATTCAAAACTTACGAGACTTTTTAAGCTTAATTCGAAATTGAAAAAAAAATAAAAAGCCTCAGTAAGTTTGAAAATAAAAATAGCAAAAAGCCCGTGACTTATGAAATTGTAAAAAGCCCAAAAAAGCTTACAGGCATTCAACAATGGGGAAAATCATGTAGTCCTAAAATAGACTAATATGTTGAAATTTTTTTCTTCCAAATGAGGCTTTATAGCTTTTCAATTTCGAAACTTTACTGGAGATTTTAGCTTTTTTTTGAAAATTGAAAAAAAAAATATTAAACAAAAAATAAAAAAATAAAATAAGCTCCACAACAAGTGAGTTTTAAATTGGAAACCTTATTGCCAGTATTTAGAGCCGATTTGATGACCCTCGCTATTTGAGGGCAATGTTTGGCATTTCAACTATATATATAATATTATAAAACGTATTTTCCGCTTGTTTAGGGCCTCCGCGAGTGGCGCTTAGAGCCTACTTCTCTTCCAGAATTTTAATAGTTTTACTTCGAAAAACAATTGAATGTGCAGCCCGATGAACCCCGTTTAAGGGGCCCCCAATATTTTTTTGAGATTTTTGGTCTATCCGGTCAGACTCCCTTTTAAAATTTTCTGAAAATTCTAAAATTTCGCGTATATTGGGAAAAAGTACAACACAAATATTCCTTTTCCCACCTTTTTTAGTCCATCTTAACAATGCTTGCTACTCTAAGCTGCGCGTGTTCGAATCCCACTGATGTTGTCTAGTGATTGTCTTGAGTCATGAATAGGGAAGGGTGCCTTGATATTGGGAACCGCATTAGTGGGATTCCTAAAAACGGCACTAAAAAAATCTCTATTAAAGAATGCAAGCAATTTTAAAATGTATCTAACGAAATCTTGATTTCACCAGTAAGCGGATTAAAAAACCTGTAGTTTTCGGACTCTTGAAACATTCTAAAAAAGCTTATAAAATGTGAAAATACTTGAGATAATTTCATTAATAAACGCGAATTTAATTGAAAAATGAAGTGAGTTATTTCCTATAAAAACATACAGAACACATGTTTGGTTGCAGAAGCGAGAATAAATTTAATGAAGTGAAACAAAGAAAATATATTTTATGTTCTTAACAATTGGCTGCACTAAAATACAGTGATACTTAATTTAATGTTCCCTGAAAAATGAAGTAGAAAATCAAAAGTATCGACTTTCCCCAGGAATTTACAGAAAAACTATTTTTGGGGTTTACAGACGAATTTCTATGCCGGAAACAGTCATTAAAATCGCATAGGTATTTGTAGTACTTGCTTTTTCCTTGAGCCTCATCCAGTAACTAAACAGCAATTGTGTTTGGTCTGAAAATAAAAGGTGAAATTTTGTTAAAAAGAGCAATTGTGATCGGGTGCAAACTGTAGTAAACGGCATACAAAAACTATTCAATTAACCTGTCCTAAGAAAAACTATAAAATTTATATTTCTAACTTATTTTGAGCGGCGAAAATTTAACTTTTTGTTAACCTACGAGAAATATTTCTTCGAACTCTTTATTCGGATTTGATAATGATCTAATAAATCGAAAGCTATCAACTTTTTAGTCTTAAAACGAATGAACAAAAACCAAATATAATATGGCTGCGAAACACCCACACACAAAACACATTTTGGAGTACAAAATTGTTTTTATCAAGATATTCAGGGATTGAATATACCTTTTATTGCCTCTCCCAAAGATTTTGGTCCCTCAAAAACACGGGAGGAGGGTGAGAAAACAACGGGTTTGTCAAAAAACGACCAGCCGATTAGGTTCTTACGATAGCTCAAACTGTGCACAAATATCTAGTGTATAATACAAAATAAAATTGGTCCGAATCACCACCAATTGTTTCTATTTTTAACAAAAATAATAATTAAACCAATTTCAGTAAATCTTAGAAAAAAAAAATATTGGTCCTATTAAAAAACAATTTTTAAATGTTATATCAATTAGATAATTGTGCTCAAGTTGAGCTAATCAAAGACTANCTCCTTAAAATCGAGTTGTCAGACCCCGTATTTAATCACTTAGTTTAACGTGGTATCTGAACCGGTAACGAACCATTCGCTTCCGTAAATTCCGCTCGGTACATAAGCGTATTATTACCTATTATGACTATGTCCTTAATATACGGCTGGACTCGACAGCATAAAGATGTCTGTGGTAAAGTTTTGACAATATGTGCAGATTTTTAACGATAAAAAAAATATTATTGGCACATTCGGGCTCAATGAAGTTTAAATAGTTACGTTAATTAAATGGGGTGTATAGTACTCGGTAAGCAGTATAGTTCTCGGTAAGCAGTATGGGAATTTTTTTCGGTAATTAAATCCGATACGGTAATAAAATCCTATATGGTCATAAATCCGAAACGGTCATAAATCCGATACAGTTTTAAAACTTTCAAATAATGAAGTGTACTGTACCCTATGATCACCTTATGGTCAGAACTTTCTATTTTTGACTGGATATTAGCCCAAAATATTTTGTTCACGGCTATTGAATTACAAAAAACTGAAGAAAGGCATTTTATAAAATTTTTTCCGGTGAAGGGAAATATTAGCCTACGTTTTATTAGCACGTGATTTTCAGAAGATGATCAAAATATACCGATTAACCCCCTCACACCAAAACCATTGAAATTTCCCCTCACACCAAAACGCCATTCGGGACGCCACTTTGAGCGGTTTTGCGGAGATATAAATGGGATTAGAATATTCATTATTTTTACTGGCCCAAGATCAAGGATAGATTTTAATTGGAGGCCAATATTTTTCCAAAATTTTTATTCTGTTTCTCGATAATTGCAGAGAAAAATAGATGTTTAGTTTCAGGTACTTCATTCGGAAAACCATACATTTTTAAAATCACAGATGAATTACAAAAGATGTGAGTAGCACACTGGCTATTCAAATGTGATCTCGAATTTTAAATTGCTCATCTGAATCGTCTGAATAACAAGTTTTCGTATCTGTTCGAGCCAAAATGCACGCACTAAAATCAGAAACAAATTGATATTAAATAGTTTTTACTTGAACTTTGAAGCGCATTCACGGTGAATTGGAGAGATAATGAAAAAGTTCCAAAATTCAATTATTCTATGATGATATACGCCATAAAATGAACTTTATTTTTTTCAAAAAAACGATTTCTCCATAGTGGTAGGCAAACTGATATAAATAATCGAACCTTGGCTTTCTGAATCTGTTTCTCTGATTTAAATATATCTCTCTTCATTAGTCTGGAACATGATAACTCCTTTTTTCCTGTGCCGAAAAATACATTTCGAAATTGTAAGCAACCTATTTTGGGATGGAAATAAATTTATTAGATCAAGTTGTTCAGCACTAAAAAAGGACAAATGAGTATTGGGTCAGTTGTAAGCTTGATTACTCGGCATGAATCTTCGCTGTGCCTTTGTCGCTTTGCATCGAGATTCTAACTTAAAAATCAAACGGATTCATTTTAAAATAATTATCGCGCATTATGTGTTTTTTTTATTTTTGAGTTTATAGAGAAATCACTTGAGAAAAATAAACTCTCAATAAAGACCAGAGAAAAAAAATAATAGTTTCCAAGAGCAGCCTCAAGTATTTTCCTAAATCTGAGTCACCTCAGAAATTTTGATTTAAGTGTCGTATTAACGCTAGAATTTTTTACGAAAATCAGGCGAAAATACCTAAAAAAAAGTAGGAAAAAATAGTCTTTTGAACTACTAGTCGTACGAATTTTTAACATTACTATGAAAAGATTGCGAAATTTTATGACAAATCTGAATTAAAAGTCTGTGGAGTTATTATTTCTATCTCGTTTTAAGGATTTAAAAAATCTCGCGTCCCCGAATGGGTTTGGTTGTGAGGGGGTTAAAAGTGTCGTATTAGGCCACGGTATTGAATACATACAATCTGAAGAAAGGCATTTTAAACCCGTTTTTCTACAAAAAATGATTTTATTTATCGTTAAAAGTGACATATAGCCTACGTGTTGTTAACACGTGTTTCAGAAAATAATCAAAATCTTACCGATAAAAATTGTCGTATTAGACCACGTGTTAGTTGAAAAAAAAACAATCGCGAAATTTTTTTGCGGACACATCCTCCTTGAACACGTGATCTCGAAATTAAGAAAAAAAGTTTTTGTCTGTAATATTTGTGAAATAAAATAAAGTGAGGTTAAATAAGTGCCATATTTTTGGCGTGTTTTGGAAAACAAAATTGAAAAAAAACCCGATATTTTTTACCGCTAAAAAGGTTCAAAGGCACCTACGTGCTTTAAACACGTGAAAACAAATGAAAAATTGACAATTTTTATGAATAAAACTACCGTTTAGTGAGAGTCATACTTAAGGCGTGTTAGAAAAACACATAAATTATAATTAAAAAATATATTATACCGTTTAAAAAGTGTTATGTTAGCCGATATTTTGCGAACCTGTGTTTAAAATTTTGCGATATAAAAAAACAATTTTTGGAATAAATACCGTTAAATCAGTGTCTTAATCATGCCTGACAATTTAAACTCTTTTGTAAAAAAATATTATGTCAAAATTTGTTTTAAACATACCTTTATATGTATGAATAAATGACTGTTTTATAAGTGACAATTTTTATCATCGTACGAGTTTAAACCAATCAAAAATATATTTACCGGTAATATAAACTTTAAAACTTGATTCAGAGCGCGCTAGTACGATATAAGGACCTTGCTGATATTTATAATAACGCAGTTTAGTGACAAAGTGCAGTTTTAAATTGGTTTAGTAGTTATAATAAGCATTGAATGATTAAAATTATCTTGTCCAAATTCGCAAATTTAATTATCGTTAAAAAGTGAAATTTGTTAAAGTGAAAAAAATTGTAGGATACCTTTAATTCCAAACTATATTACCATCGAGTGACTCTTTACCCGTCGAGGAATTAAAAAATTTGTGTTCCCGTCGAAGGAAAAACATATGAGTTCCCGTTGAGGAAAAAAAAATGTGTTCCCGTGAGGAAACAAAACAAACGCTTAAATTTCTCACCAAAGAATTTTGAACCCGTTAAAGTTATCGTTAATTGCTTAATTATCAAATCGTTTGACTTAAGTCAAATCAAAAAGTTTGGGCACGTTAATAGAATGACTTTCCGTGTTATTAAACCCAAACATTCATATTACAAGAATGAGTAGGCAAATCAAGCAATCAACTTGAAATGAAGAATACAAAACAAGATTTGTCTTACTTTTAACGCGGGCGCGGCGCAGAGAGACAACTTTCCGGTCTCTGGAAAAAGAGAATGGATTACAGGAAGTAATAACTTACCGTTAATTATTAGCCCGGCTGATGCGATTTCCAGCTGGGCCTAGGGGCTGCAGATCAGGCTTCTGGCCGACTTTAGTGGAAATAGAGTTCGTCGGAAGCAGAAGCTCCTTAAAAGTTGGCTACCTTTTAAGGATCTGATCTCAGGCCCCGCTTAAAATCCTTTTCAAGCCAACTTTTCTGTTACCGATAATTAAGTGCATTATTAAAATAAATTAACGGTAACTCAATAGGTGCGTCTGTTTTAAATTTTTGCAGGGCAGTTGCAACATATAATATTAAGGCGGTTTGACCATCTTGAGGCACTTGTTTAACGGAGTAAGGATTTGAAATTTGATAGGTTGTTCTCGAATTCGCCGCAAGGTTGTACCAGGGTCGCTCAAAATTATCCTGATAGATTTTATTCAGCTCAAAAATAGCTTGAATAGATCTACCAAATGGCTTTTCTCAAAAGTTTCGAAGCAGTTTATTATTCTGGTAAAGTGGAGTGCAAGAGTACCATTTTACGAAGGCTTCCCCCTTAACAATATTTTTTGGCAGATTATTAGATTTTTGGTCATAATTCATATACACGTCAAAATTTATAAAAATGGATTTTGTTTGAAGATGAGTATTATATTCTCCTTTCACACTATCCGGAATATCCGGACCCTGTATAGTAAACCTTATATGTTTTGAGTAGTGGGGCCGAGATATTGCGGAAAGTGTGAAAAGAGGATATACACAAAAAAAGAGTTTCCTATTTGTACCAAACAAATGAAGCGCAAACTTTACATTTCAAGAAAAAAATCCATAATTTACGAAAATTAATTGGATAAAAATTTCACGGATATGAAATTATTTCTTTTTCAAAGTCATAAAATATATATATCATCCAAAACATTTTGATAAAATTTTAGATCAAATATTTGATAAAAAACTTTTTCTAATTATATGTGAAGTTAAGAGTCCACAATTAAAACCAAGCGACATAAATAACAATTTATAAAAGTGTAATAGAATGATCAATTTATGCTTCAATTTACATAAATATTATTAATTTTCGAGAATTTTTCTGCGAGTTGAAAATTCGACAACTTTTAAGGGTCGGCCCGGTCGGGTCAGATGGCAAATTTCAACTCGTTAAGGAAAATCTAATCTCTGGTCGGAACTACTAGTAAACAAAAATGCTAAATCATACTTTTTTCAGAAAAATGGTTAATTATTGAATTTAACTAGTTTAAAAAAACTATTTCAAATCTAAAAAGTCATACCATAGCGGCTTTATCTCCATCATCGACAATATCTCCTTCGCTGATTTGTAGACCAAGATTCGTCCAGTACAAAGCCTCTGCTGGAGTGTATTTGACATCTCCATTTAAATAAGGCTTTACTCAGGTTGGGAAATATACACACTCATGATCAGGGATCGGCATGATGAATAAAAAAATCGTCTTGGATCGGATCGAGGAGGGGTGAAATAATAACTGTATTGGATCAGATCGTATCAAAGGGGGGTAAAATTTCAACTGTATTGGATCGGATCGTATCAAAGGGGGGTAAAATTTTAACTGTATTGGATCGGATCATATCGGAGGGGGGGAAATTTTAAATGTATTGGATCGTATCGGAAGAGGCGAAAATTTAAACTGTATTGAATCGGATCGTATCGGACGGGGGGAATTTTAACTGTATTGGATCGGATCGTATCGGTACCGATTCGATCCGATCCAATACGATTTTTTCGATGACTTTATCGGTAAATATACAATTTAATTTGTCATGTAAAATAAGATTTTCAATTGAATTAGTTGTCACTTTGTTGCGCGGAAGTTCACTTTGAAAAATATCATAAAAATAAATATATTTCATGTTAGATTCGATGTGTATAAAAATGTAATCTTAATATAGAAGTTTTAACGTAAAGTTAGAACGACAGATGTGAGGGTCGTTAATCTGCAGTTCCATCCTGATCGTAAGGATGGACTTATTAGGTGTCTTGCTGTGTTAACGAATCCGACGGTGTTTTGAAAATTGCAGGTTAAATAATTATTCAACGTTTTCAAACAAGGGCAGGCCGGCGTGCTCAAGCTTCAATGCTGAAGCCAAACGCTCCTTTAATTATGTTAAATCGGCTGAAATTTTGGCTGTGAGCTTATATATCAAATGATCAAATTTGAGCTCGCTGCCAGAAGTTTCATTTTTAAGGCTTTTAATTGTTCGAAATCAATTTTCATATTTACAATGAAATCATGGAACGAGCGTCTTGTCTCGTTTAAGACGATTCCTATATAACCCGTAAATTTTTTAAAATTAAGTCCGGAAAATTGTAAAAACTTGTTTTCTGCTCTAGGTGCCTTCCTACGTTTTATCTCGATTTTCGATACAGTATTTTTTAGCACACTTATTTTTTTGGCGACATAGCAATCGGCAAATGTTTGATTTGTTTTAATTTGAATCTACGGAAAATTTCATAAAATTGCGGTTGAGCCTTTTTAACTGTTTGTCCTTGCACGAACTGTGCCTACAATGAACTTTATTTGTTTAAAAAAGAACCAATTTCCCGTTCATTCTTAATGCCCTTCCAAAACCACTCTTTTCCCGATATTTTTTTAAAAAGTTTTTTCGACAAACCTTAATTAAAAACTTTTTGGTTAACTTGTGTTTCTTCCGGGTTCAAAAGTGTGACTTTTGAGAACAACTTTTATTTTTTCGGAGCACATTCAGCAAAATTAAGCCGGGGAATTTCTAATTTTCGTAAAAAATTCCAAATTGTTTTTAAAGAAAATTGAATCTCTTAAAAATTTTGCTTTTAGCAAAAATAACTGGTTCCTCATTTATTTGAATGCTAAAATTAACTATTATTTTTTTTTTTTAAGAAAAAAATTTGACAATTTTCGTCCATTCTTGATGGCCCGTTTTAATAAACTGTTTTTCCCGAATTCCTTTTTGTTCCTTTAATTCTTGTTTGTTTAAAATAAATGTTTTTCCTTCCTGGTCCTTTAATTTTAAAACCTTTTTTTTGGTTTCCGTTTTCCGGGGGTCCCAAAAAAGTTTTGAAAAACTTTTGGAAGCAAACCCTTTATTTTTTTTGGACCAATCCCAGCAAAATAAAGGCCAAAAAAGTTTTTTGGAAAATTTTTTTTTTGGAAAATCGTAAAATAGGTTTTTTTTTAAAATGAAATCGCTTTCCTTTAAAAAAATTTTTTCCTTTTTAGAACTGATTTGTCCGTGATTTATTGAAAAAGTCCAAGTCTTTCACAGTTAAATGCTAATAACCTTAAAATTTTTTTGTTTAAAAAAAGAAAAATTGGGGGGAAAAAAATTTTATTTTCCCCGTCCCCAATGCCTAAGTCAAAAACCCTAAATACCCTAATTTTCCCTGGATTTCTCTTGAAAAAATTTTTTAAAAGTATGGTTTTTTTTTCCTAGTCTATTGGGGGAAATTCATAACGGTTAAAGATTTTCCGTTGGTTTTTTTTTCTAAACATTTTGTGGGGTTTTCCCAACCCATAAACCAAATTTTTCCCCAAAATGATAATTGCGGGGGTAAAAAAAAACTTTTCCTTCTTTCTTCCCAAAAATTTTTTTTTCTTTTTACGTATCCCCCCTTACTTTTTCCCCCGAATACATATCCAATTTTTCCGAATATGGTTTTTCCGCCTTTTTTTCGATACGTCCATCGGACTTTTTTTTCCCCAATTTATGGTTTTCCGGGATTGGGGAACACCTCGTACCGAAATGGAACCTGAAAAACCCTAAAAAATGTTTTTAAATCATAATTTTGGGAAGGAATTCCGGAATCCGACCTGAACCCCCTCTAAAATTTTTTTAATCAATATCGGGACGGAAAATCGACTGGGACCCCTCACAAAAATTTTTATCCCCAAAAATAAATTTGGGAATCGGGCATCGACCCTTGACCCCTAAAAAATTTTAATCCATAAAATTTGGAAATCGGAATTCGACCCTAACTCCCTTCATTTTAAAATATATCGGGAAAAAACAAATCGGAAAATCGACTGGACCCCTAATTTTTAACTCAAATATTTGGGGGAAATCGGAATCGAATACCTCCTAACATTTTTTTAAATCAATAATTTTTTGGGAAAATTTCGGGATTCCCGAAACTAAAAACCTTTCCTACCATTTTAATTTCTATCTTGGATCCGGAATCGCCTGGACCCCCTAAATTTTTACTCATAATTTGAAAATCGGACTCCGGTAAATCCCGGAAAAAAACGATACGATCCCATAAATTCCCCTAATACGGATTCCAAAATCCGATTTTCCCCCCGCCCGATCTCCTGGCCCTCATGGATTCAAAAAAACTCCCTTATCCAAAAAGAATGTCCCCCCCCCCATACATCAGGGGGGGCCCGGAAATCGCCTTGGGGTCCAATTACTTCGCCGAATTTTTGGCCCAAAATCCATCGGAAAAAAACTTACGCGCTGGCGCCAATTTTAGGTGCATAAATTTTTCCTTTTGGGGGTCCCAATAATAACTCCCGCAGTTTGGAAAAATAATCGCCGAAATTTTGGCCCCAATATCGCCAAATTTTTTTAATTTTTTGAACAAAATTAATCACCACAAAATTTAACCTGGTTGTTTAAAGTAATTTTTTCGTTGGAATTTTCCTTTTTTGTATAAATTTTTAAAATCCCGGCAATCAAAAATTACCAAAAACCTATTAAAAAATCAAAAAAACTTTTTTGGCCCTGAAAAAAATAAAAAGGGGGGCCTTTTGGGAAATTATTTTGCATATTTTTTTTCAGGCATCAATTTTAAATGCCCGCCCATCATTAGAAAAAAACTAAAAATCAAGAATTTTTCTTTAATACAAATATTTAAAATGGTTTTTTTTTCGTCCAAAATGAAAATGTTTCCCGTCATTTTTTTTTTCCCCAATAATGGGGTAAATTCTAACAAAATGCTTTTATTTTTTGGGTGGCAAAGAAATTTTTTTAAATTGAGTTTTTCATTCGGCCCCCAACACAATTCAACATTTAAAAAAATAGTTTATTAAATTAATACCATTAAGTTTTTTCCAACTCCAATGCCCCTTCCGAAAAAAACCCCCTATTGTTAAAAATTAACTTTTATTTCGCGAAACGTAACCGTTTTTTTTTTCAATTTGTTATCGCCTGAGGTTGGGGAAAAAAATTACCGGTGAAAAAAATCCGATAATTGCCCGAAAAAAAAGCCCCCATAAAAAATCGCCCCGGAATTTTTCCCAGGGCATAAACCTGGAAAAAAAAAAATTTTGGCCCAAAATGCAGGGGCCCGGAAAAAAATTTCATTAAAAATGGTTGGCCAAAAAAGGGTGGTCCAAAACTATTTTGTGTTTTAAACCGGTGTAAACTGAAATCTGAGGAAGCCAATTTTAAAAAGAAGGAGTTTTCCCTCCCCCTCTTCAACAAAATAATAATGCACAATAAAATTTAAGGTCTTTGGTTTTACAATCCTGTTTAATAATTTTTTAAAATAAAAAATCCCCTTGGAATAAATTTTATCATCCAACGTTTATTTTTCTTTGATTCTTCCATTCTGAAATTTGGAACCCATTTCCACTTTTTTGGGCTTTGGGACTTTTATTATGGAAATTTTTTGGAATTTTTCCCAACCTGGCTTTTTGGGAAGACAAGGGGTTTTTTTTGGTTTTTTTAGCTTGGGTTTTTTTGGTCCTTCTCAGTTAGAGGAAAAACCCAAACTACCGAAAAAAGGGTGAATTAATTCCCATTTGAAAAAAAACTTTTTTCAAAAGAAAAATTACGGAAAATTGCCCCGGCCCAGCACAAAAGCCCCTTTTTTTGGCTTTTCTTTGGGACTTTTTTCTCCTTTCTTCCGGGTTTTTTAATTCTAAGAATGGGAAATAAATAAAAAGTCAAATTTCCCAGCATAACATAATACGAACAGTTTTATACTTTCTTATAAATATCTAATGCCTTAAACGGTTCCCCGTTTGGGTTCCGGTTTTCAAAAAAAAATTGATCAAATTTTGAACCGCCTTTCCGGATTTTTTTTTATAATAACCCAAACATTTTTTCCGGTTTTTTTTTTACTTTAAAAGTTTTAAGGAAACGAAAGAAATTGAAGGTCCGTTTCAATTATTCCTGCCAAAAAAAAGTTTTTCCATCCTGAGCCGGTTAAAGGGGGGGATTGGACCTGAAAATTAAAGGTTTGGTTCCTTGCCCCCTTGTTTGGGTTTTTTAACGAATCCGGAACGGTGGGTTTTTTTTGGGGGAAAAAAATTGCCAAAGGTTTTTAAAAATTAATTATTTCAAACGTTTTTTCAAAACAAGGGCAGGCCCCGCGTGGGGGCTCCAACTTCCCAATGCTGGAAGCAAAAAACGCCTCCCCCTTTTTAATCATGGTAATCCGGCCCCTTGGAAAAATTTTGGCTTTTGGTTTTTGGAAGCCCCTTTTTTTTTTTTATTTTTAAAAAAAAATGGCGCAAAAATTGAGGCCCCCGTTGCCCCCAGAAATTGTTTCCATTTTTAAAAGGCCCTTTTAAATTGTTTTTCCCCCGAATAAAATCGAAATTTTCCCAACATATTTTTTTTAACATGAAAAATCAAAATGGAAACGAGGCGGTCCCCTTTCGTCCTCCGTTTTAGACGAAAATTCCCTATTAATAAACCGGTAAAATTTCTTTTAAAAAATTAAGTCCCCGAAAAATTTTTTTAAAACATTTTGTTTTCTTCTTTGGGGTCCCTAGGGTGGCTTTTTTCCTAAAATTTCAATTTTTTTTTCGGAAGGAATCAACAATTTAATTTTTTTTTTAAGCAAAACTTTAATTTTTTTTGGGCCCAATTCAGCAATTCGGGCCAAAAATTGTTTGAAATTTTTTAAATTTGAATCTTTACGGAAAAAAATTTCCCAATTCAAAATGGGGCTGTTTTGGTCCCCTTTTTTTGGAATGTTTTTTGTTTCCCCTTGGCCCCCAAAACAGAAAAACTGGCCTTAAATGACTTTAATTTGTTTTTTTAAAAAAAATTGACAAAATTTTCGTCCATTCTAAGTGCGCCCTCCACAAACCTTTTTTTCCGAAAATTATTGTTTTTTTTTAATTTTTAAGAAAAAAGGTTTTTTTCCCCTGGAATAAATTTTGTAAAACCTTGTTTGGGTTTTTTTTTTTGTTTTTTCCCGGGGTCCCAAAAGGGGTGACCTTTTGGAAGCCAACTCTTTATTTTTTCCCGAAGGCCAATTCCAGCCAAATAAGCGGAAAATTTTTTCGTTACAAAAAAAAAATTTTTCGAAAAAAAATAATGTTTTATCAGTATTTTAGAAGGATAAATAAGAATGAAGAGAGCACGAATGCTTTCCGACCAGTTAAAAAATTTTGCTTTTAGACAAATGAACTTTTGGTTTTCCTCGATTTAAGCAATTTTTGAATGCCCTAAAATAACCTATTAATTTTTTTTTTAAGAAAAATTTGAAAACAAATTTTTTCGTGATCTGAGGTGCCCCCCTTAAATAAACTTGGTTTTCCCGAAATCTGGTTTCCCTTAATTTTAAAATATGTTTTTTTTCTGGGTCCCCTTTTAAAACTTTTTTTTGGGGGTTTTTTCGTTCCCGGGGTTCCCAAAGTTTTTTTGGGGACCTTTTTGAAAGCGCACTTTTTAATCTTTTTTTTTTTTGATCCAATCAGCCCAAAATAAGCCCAAACAGTTTTTTGAAAAATTTTTTTTGATTCGGTAAAAACAAATGTTTTAAAATGGAAATCTCCCCCTTTTAAAAAATTTTTTTTGGCCCTTTTTTTAGATGAATTGGTCGTTGATTTTTATTTGAACGTCAGGTTTCCCCTCTTCAAGCATTAATGCCCCTAAAATACTAAAATTTGGTTAAAAAAAGAAAATTGGAAAATTAATTTTTTCGTTCAAAGTTCTTAGGCAGTACCCCTAAAAATACTTTTTTTGTTCTGAATTTCTTTGGGGGAAAATAATTTTTTAAAAGGTATGGTTTTTTTTTTTTTAGTCCAATTGCAATTCACGGGGTCTTTAAATTTCGTGGTTTTTTTCTAAAAAAAATTGTTTTTTGGTTTCCAAAGCCACATTAAATTCCCAATGAATTTTCGTAAAAAACTTTTCTTTTTTTTCCAAAAATTTTTTTTTTTTCCGAGGTTTTTTGTGCTTGTCTTTTCTTAACGTTTTTAATCCCTAACCTTTTTCCCGAAATAATTCCAAATTTTTTCCCGATTATGGGTTTCGCCCTTTTCCCCCCCGCGGAGGAAATACGGGTTAAATCGAAACTTTTTTCCCGAATATGGGTTTTTTCCGATTTTTGGATTCGTAATTCCCCGGAATTGACTGACCCCCTAAATGGTTTTAATCATATGGGAAAAATTTCGGATTTCGACTTGAAAACCTCTAAAAATTTTTTTAATCATAAATCGGATGCGGAAATCGACTGGGAACCCCTAAATTTTTTAATCATAATTTGGACGGAAAAAAAAATTGGAACACTGACCCGTAAATGTTTTTAACATATTGGATCGGATCGGATTCGACTACCTCTTACCATTGTTTAAATCATATGGGATCGGATCCCGACTGACCCCTAAATTTTTAAATCATAATTGGGGGACTCGGATCGACTTAACCCCCTTACATTTTAATCAGATTGGATCGGAGGATCGACTTAAACACCTAACAATTTTTTATCCTTTGGATTTCGGATTAACAAGACTGAACCCTAAAATTTTTAATCATATTGAATGGATCGTCATCGGAAAAAACGAAATACGATCCCAAATAATTCTAAATACGAATCCAATCCAGTTTTCGCCGATCCCTGGCCCTCAATGAATTCAAAACTTTTATGCAAATATGATGTGCATACAGGGGGGCCGCATACGCTTGGGCCAATATCGCGCCGAATTTGGCCAAAATCGTCGAAAAAACTTTACGCATTTAGGGTGAATATCCTGTTGGAATCCTTAGCCGAATAGCTCGTTGAAAATATCGCCGAAATCTTTGCCCCAATTGGCCCATTTTAATTTTGACAATAATCCACACAAAATTAAGGTGAAGTTGCTATTTATTTGGTACTAAGTAAATTCGTGGGATTTTCTTTTTGTATAATTATCGCATCAATACAAAAAAGCCTTTATTAATCAACTTTTGCTTGAAAAAATAAAGGCCTTTGAATTCTATTTTTGCCATATTTCAGGGCAATCATTAAATGCCGCATCAAATTACAGAAAACAACCCTAAAATAAAATTTCCTTTATAACAATAACTTTTTAATGTTCGTCAGAATGAATCGTCCCGTCATTTGTCAATATGTATCTAAACAAAGCTTTATTTTGTGCAGAATTTTATTGAGTTTTATGGCCACAATTTTCAAGCATTATAGTTATTATATAGCATTAAGTTCACTCACTGCCTTCGAAAACCTTATTGTATAACTTTATTTCGAACGTATACATTTTTTTTTTCATTTGTATCGCCTGAGGTGGAAATATCGCTGAAAACTCCGAATATTGCCGAAAAAAGCCCATATCGCCGAAATTTCAGGCAAATAACCTGATGGCAATGCAGGGCCCGGAAAATCATTAAATGTTGGCAAAAAAAGGTCAAAATCTATTTTGTGTTAACGTGGTAAACTGATCTGAGGAAAGCAATTAAAAGAGAGTTTCTTCAAAAATTATAATGCCATAAAATTACCTTGGTACATCTTATTAATTTAATAAAATCCTTAATTAAATTTTATCATCAACGTTTTATTTTTCTTCCTGATCTTCTGAAAATTGAACCAATTCACTTGCTGGGACTTATTATGATTTTTTTGATTTTCAACCTGCTTTTGGACAAGGGTTTTGGGTTGAGCTGTTTTTTGGTCTTCAGCTAGAGAAACAACTACCAAAAAAGGTTGAATAATTTCATTGAAAAAACTTTCAAAGAATACGGAGGAAATTGCCGCAGCACAGCCTTTTTGCTTCTTTGAATTTCTCGGTTTATTTCCTAAAAGAATGAAATAAAATAAAAGTCAAATTCAGATAACATTTACGACAGTTTTATACTCTTAAAATATATCTTAAATGCCTTAACTGTCGTATTGGTTCGTTTTCCAAAAATGATCAAATTTGACGCTCGATTATTTATATACCCAAAATTTTCTGTTTTTTTTTTTTTAACTTAAAGTTAGAACGACAAAAGATGGTGAAAGGAGTCCGTTTTATCCTGCAGTTTTCATCCTGAAGGCGTAAGGAAAATTGGACCCTGATTAGTTTGTCCCTTTGGCCTGTGGGTAAACGAATCGAACGTTGTTTTTGGGAAAAAAATTTTGCCCCCAGGTTTTTAAAATTAATTATTCAC
>SCLH01000192.1:1010189-1029962 GCA_004367855.1 Oikopleura vanhoeffeni
AAACTTTCAAAGAATACGGAAAATTATCGGCAGCACAGCCTTTTTGCTTCTTGAATTTCTCGGTTTATTCTAAAGAATGAATAAATAAAAGTCAAATTCAGATAACATATACGACAGTTTATACTCTTAAATATATCTAAATGCTTAAAGTCGTATTGGTTCGTTTCCAAAAAATGATCAAATTTGACGCTCGATTATTTATATACCCAAAATTTTCTGTTTTTTTTCACCCCCAAAAAGCTACTTTTGCTCAATTATGTTATTATATTTATTTCACAATGGATATGAGCTGATACCATAAACGTCAGATTAAAACTATCTGTGATAGAAAAAAATAATAAACTTTTATCCAGAATCAGACTCAAGTCACTTACATTTGAAGAACAATAAACTTTCGCCAAAAACCCACTTTTGTACAAATGATATTTTTAAAGGATCTTTCAATTTTCTTCCGCAGAAAGTTTTTTTGTTAAAATCATAAGCATTTATTTGTGCTTTAATAACCAACGAGTTATACTTAATCTCAAAGCCAAAATCTGAATCTATCTATTCAATTAAAAATTGATAAAAACTAAAGTACAAATTTTAGTTAATTTTATTTAATCTTTATTAATATCGCCGTGATTAAAGGTTATTCATATCAAAAATTTCCATTTTTTGTCATGTGGTGTAACCGCATATAAAGATCAATTCATGTACGGATATCAAACTTTTTGAACTACATCAAATTAAGATTCGGTATTATATCCCCTATTCACACTTTTGTAAATATCCCGGCACTCCTACTTAAAAACACACTACGTTTCCTGATCAGGACCGGGATATTTACAAAAGTGTGAATAGGGTATAACAGATATATTTTATTTTTCGACTTTTGATACTAATATCAAGTGTTTCTCATATTTAAAAAAACAAGATTTATTCTTTGTGGTACCCAACTTCTCAAGAGGTAATAGAAGAATATTATCTTATAAATAAAAATAATGAAAATATACTTTTACAATTTTTGATACGTTCATTTATATTTAAGTAAATCGTTCTGTTACTAGAAAAATAATCTATACAATAAATAATCAGACGAAACTTCAGCGATTTTCAGCCTCCTAACAATTCTGACCAATTTTCTCACGTGACCAACCTTAAATTTTGGTTTTTTCAATTAATTTAAAAAGCACTTATGGCCCATAAGTTATGGGCCATAAGTTATGGCCAATTTGAGAAATCATCTCAAAGTATCTGAAAAAAAAGTTTGAACCAAAAAAAATACTTGTAACGAAATTTTTCGAAAAAATCATTGTTAAAAAAAATTTATTTTAAAATTTCGGGAAAAAAATCTTTTTCAAGTAATCTTTAATAACACCAAATTGTTAATACCAAAAAACATGTTCCCGGTCAAAATTCGTTAGGAATACGCAAATTTCAAATAAAATGGAATTAGTTTTTTTTTTATTCTTAAGGTTTTGTTCGATACCGATAACATCAAATGGCAACAATCGCGTCAACCCTAATGAAACACGGTGTATCAAACAAAGGGTGCGCACCGGAAGGCCGTAGGGCCAAACTGAAATTTTCATGAGTGTTCTTTTACATCATGGGGGTTATCGTAACCAAATAAGTTGATTTAAATGATCGAAAAAAATTTGACTTTCTTGGTCAGAAAATCGCTCTAGAAAACTTTATTCCTGGCTTCAAACTCGATAAAAAGGAGTTAATTTTGATTTTTTTTCGATAATTGACTGCAACAAAATTTGGATTTTGACAAAATAAATATTTTTTGTATAAGTTTGAAAACGAAATTTTAGTTATTTGATGGACAAATTTTACCATCGAAAATTGTGGCAATGCGTTGGCAGAAAAATTTCCGCACTCCCTAAATTTATATTTGCCGATGTTGGATAGAATTTCACGGACCACAATTTGTACTTATTGGAATTTTTTGCGGTCGATGCTCAAGTAGTATATTTAAAATTTTGACGCGTCATTCTAAATATTATTTTTGCACGGTGCAAAACATAGTCATACAACAAGAACGAAACGTTCGAGGTGATTCGGTGTCGGTTGGCTGATCGTGTCACTGCTCGTTCACCTATTTGAGAAAAACAGCAACTTCTGAGATTGATCTTAGGCCAGAATTCAAGAAATATTCATCGACAAGGATTCTAGAAAATACAAGAACGAAATTCAAAAAAATGTGCCGATCATATCAGTGACCGCATTCATCGCGTACTTTGTATGAATTTTCAGACGAGTTGTATGTTTGGCCTGATAAAACTGGATCTTTCAAAAGATCGGGTGTTCAAGAATTGACTAAGCACCTGGTGCTGTGGTATTGATGTTTGAGATATGAAATCGCTAGACGAAGGCTAGGCCTATTAACGAGTATCCTCAGATTTTCCGCAACTGCCCTAGAATTATTCTCAGACCAGATTGAAAGGTACCAGATTACAACACCTACCCGCTCAATAATTTAATTGTGAATGATGCTAAATAAGAAGTTTGTAGAACAATTCGTTGATTCTTTTTTTGAGAAAATATATATAAAAATATTTAATAACGCCAATAAGACAGGATATATTTGACAACATATAAAATCCGAGGATAACAGCTTAAATGATATGCAAATCTTATGTTTTCCGTTTTATTCAGGGAGACAATATCGCTAAAAGTTTTTGCGACAAAAATAAAAAAATGCGTACGCGTTTAAAATGACCTCATAGTTTAAAAAGTTTTTACGATTTCATAATAAAACAGAACGCCAAAAATCGACTAGCTCCGATTTTATTTATTTTCGAAGCACTTTCATTTTTGTGCTGGAATTGACCACGAAAAATTTATGAAAAAAAATTGAGTTTGGTGTTTTAAAATTAAACAGTTTTTAATTTTGTGCTACGTTTCAAAGTTTGAAATTTATTCCGAAAATTTTTTAGCCTGGTCAATTTTCAAAAATTGTTTTCAATCAATCAAGTTTCATTTTCGAATCATTTATCAGAGCATGCTTGACTAAACTATTGCCCAGTCGGGCATAAATGCGCGATTTGACCTTCGAAATGAAATCTGTAACTATTTATTATCTTTCTTTCATACAATGATTGTATTAAAACAAACTAGTTTCAGCTTTGGTTTATTTGACATAATTGCTCTCGACTCTTATTACTGAAAATTCTCAATGCTGGACTACCTGAAAAATATAGTTTGACTTAGACTTCACAAGAGTTAAGCCGATGTCTACAAATTGGATTGTCGAAACTCATTGCTCAAGTTTAGATTTCCATTAAACTAGTCTGAAGATTGCAAATAAAAACTGCACACCCTGAATCGATTAGAAAAGTGTCATAGTCACACTTTATTATAGAGAAGCACAGAATTCGTAAGATTTATGAACAAATATTCGATTATATTAATGTTTCGAGACATAATTATTATATTTTTCAATCAAACAGATCTGTTCTTTATCGACGTTCGGCTACACAGCGATTATCAATGTGAGAGATTTGGACATGACAGAAAATCGAAAGTTGACGTTTTTTTGACCGCGAACGAGTTTCATAATTAGTCGCAAAATACAATTTTAAATTTAAGGTGCCGTTTACTTGCGAAGACTCAATTATCGAGCCTCAGATCGGTTAGTTAAAAATCATATCATTAATAATTTTTAATCATAATTTACCACTGGTTTGTAATTTATCTTCTTTGAGGATTAAAGGTGTCGACGCAACAGATTTCATCTTGGAATTTCGATTTGATTCTGTGTGTATATTTTCTGAATTTGAACATTTAATTATTCCTTTTATAATCCGTCTCACACTCAAAATGCAGCTTCCGTTCACACCTTGAGCCATATTTTGGGCGTTTCTTGAAGATAGTCAACGAAAACTGAAAAATCGTATCAGCTTTTTAAAACGGGATAATATTTGTTTATAGCCAGATAGAATTTTGACATGTGAGAGTGTGATGCACTTGATGTAATGCTAAGAAAAAGGGTTCGTTAGCCTGTTATGTTTAACACTTAACAAATAGGAAGAATTATTTAGAAAGTATTTTGTAGATTGATAAGTGTCCAATAAGTCACAGACAGCAAAAGCAGCTTACTAAAATGTTAAAGCTGACCGTTTTCACATATGCAAAGGTTGACGAAATCTAGACAATTGTCACTGTTTCTACCCGTTTGACCTAATTTAATGTTGAGTATGACAGCAAGTGTTGATATCATAAATAGTTGGAAAAGTCACATCAGAAAATGAAGCGGTAATCTACATATTTTGTTCTTAGAACAAGAATTGGAGATGTTACACAACAGTTAAGTCTATTCTTGTTAGAAAATTAACGTTTTTATGATAATCTTATTAATACAAGGAAGATAAAGTGTCCAGGGCAACGATTAATACCTGATGATGGAGCAAAAAATTGAAACATAAAAACCATTTATCAAATTTAAATAAGTGTCCACATATGTTAATAAGAAATAATTTGAATTTGGAATTTGATTAAATTCAGTCTTTATAATGAATATAAACTATCATCCAGATAAGGGGTTGATGGTAAACTTTTTGCCACTTCAAATTATCTAGATGAAATTTTTCGAACAATTGCCGACATATTGAGCTTACGCGTGAAAATTCTGCTTCTTTTTCAGATAAATTTATTCTTATTTTCTAGAATTCGTGTTTGAAACACTCAAACGCGCGTTGCCTATCGAAGCGTCTTAATTAAGTTGTATATATCCTATTACGAGGAAAGCTAATCAAAAATCCTAGGTAAAAATATCAACATACAATTACAAGCGTAAAATAACGAGTTAAAAAGACAAACCAAATACAAACGATAGTGAGACGGTAACCAACAATCAAATCCCTGAATTGACACACTATTGGTTTGTATTCTTTACCTAGGCAATTTTGATCTACCTTACTTCGTATAGGATATTATATGAGTTTCGCCGTTTTCCCTGCTTTATCCTTTGTATATTTTTGCATTTAATTTTTTGTTTTAGTGGCCAAAAGTCGTTGTTGTAGAAAATTTATTTTAAAATATAATCTCATAATCATAAATGGTGATACCGGAAAGCTTTTTTTCAACCTAGACTTGATAGTTATTGTGATATAACAAACCTATTTTCTATCTAATAATATTGTATGAAAAAAAAATTAGTCACTTTAATTTGTTATTGCTTGGTTATCGTTAGCTAGCTATATTGCTATAATATTATTGTGCGAAGCGCTTTGAAAATCAGTTGCTCTATTTTTTGAAACTTTAGGGTCGGATTTTGGAATTTTCAATTACATAAAATTTACAAGCAGTTTTGAAAATGATGAGACAGTTTGAGTCAAATGTTTTTTTGATTCAAAACATAACTTCCGTTCGTTTACTTAATATTCACTTTTAAAAGGTTTCCAGTGAAGTCAAAAAAAAAAAAAAAAATAATAAGAAAAAAAAATTTTCGTACGGATTAAATTCGTATAAAATGTTGTCATGATCGGTTCGGAAAAAATTTTGTAAAGCTATTGAGATCGGTCGGTTCAATTTTTTCCGATTTGCTAAGGTGCCGACCCTTCCTTCTTAAATATCCCGACAACAACATTTTTGAAACAATGATGTTGTGCTAGACTGTATAGTCTATAGCGTAAATCAAGCTAAATAATAAGAACATGAATGCCGAATATGTTTTTTGTCAAAGGTCATTGATTAACGAAACTAAATGTAAGATAAACAAAATTTTCACAGGCGTGAGTTTTTTTTTATTTTCTCTTTTTTTTACCCAGCGCTAATTGCCAAAATCTTAAGCAAAGTATAGCATTTGCCTGTCTACCCGTATCGAAAAAGAGGAGAAACCGAAAAACTCACGCTGTACATAAAAAATTGAAAAAATATTAATATCAAGACACGCCCGCGTTAAAATTGGACATACATATTTTAAAAAAACCCAGAATGGTGAATTCAAACAAAATCTATTGTAGACAAGCTGGATCTATATCAGCGATGATTTTGCCATTAATTAAGCTTTATCATATTTTTTCTTAAATAAATAAAAATTTCACATGCCTTTTTTTCTATTGTCTGGTATTCATGGCTGCAAATTTCAAGACATTTTGTCTTCTCCTTTTTTGATGCATAAAATATATTTTATGGTATTCTGTCAAATAGTACTTGTCAAGAAATACGTTCACCTCTCCTAAATAATCGCGAGGAAGACTTTTAATTAAAGTGCCTCTATCGGAAATTCTACTACAAAAACGCTTTATAAACAAAGGGCCCAGTTCGCTCACCAACGCTGATTAGTCTAGTGATTTTCTTCTCGCACAACGCGAAAAACTATATACAACGAGATGTTGAGAATGCGAAGCATAGTATTTAATCATAAAAGCGCCGTAAAACACGGTCTCGATCAGAGTTACAATTAATTTTATTCGTTTAACGATTTCTTCATCGAAATCGCGAATTTTAAATTTTTGAAAAAAGACAAAAAAACGAACTTTTAAGAGCACATCGCAAACATATCTTTATATCAGGTTCACTGAAACTAATTAAATCGTGAATGTGGTCGGCCTTAAATAATATAATTTGGCAAAATTCGGTTGTAATAATTTTTGGATTCTGAATAAAAAAAGGGCTTCGATGGAATTTCTGTCAAATTCGTATTTCCGTTGCATTCTCAAAATTTTCAGAACAGTTAAGCTCGGGAAATTTTAGAACACCAAATGAGGAAAATTTCCAACAATCATTTCCTAATATTTTGAACAAAAATCACAAAACCATTCAAATGATTATATTCAAAGAGCAGTATAAAAATTTGTGGTCACCGACACAAAAGAAAAGTGCCATTTTGGATATTATTTTTGGTTTATTAAAACTAATAATGAAAAAAGATATTAGATCGAAAAATAGAAGCACATTTTTATTTAAATGCTTTGAACTTTTTTTCAAACATCACTCAAATTGTTTTATCAGAGCCATATATTTGTCCAGTGTATTGTCCAAATGCCCGCTCCCCTTAATACGACCCGCATAGATGGCATTACCGATGATATTAATTTTGCTTGGTTCAAGTTTCATACAGGTTCTTTCGAAAAAAAACGGTCGGAAATCGCTCAAATGAAAAATTCCGTATTTTCAATTGTTCTGACATTGCGCTTAAATTTTTTCCAATAATAAAACCTGAAATAACGGATTTTAATTGCAAAGCATCGCTGACATTTTCCAAACAAATACTTGTAATGAAGTATCAATAGACTTAAGTTGAATCAAATTTTAAAGAATGTTTTTAACATCTTTCTATATTGTAAGTTAGAGCTTCAATTAAACTTTCGTTTGAATAATTTGTTTTTCAAATAATGTCTTTCAGTTTATTTCAGAGACGCTCCAGTTTAATTATAGTTAAAATTCAGAATTACGAAAAATGATCAATTTGGTTGATGTTTTATTGATAAGCAATTAAATATGTTGCTCGTGTCTCAAATGACCTCAGCAAACAATTTTGGTGTATTTATGAGAAAGGTGAACAATTTTCTTCTTTTAACAACAGAAGATATTTAGCGATTGACCTCGTGCAACACTTCAGAATCTTGGCAAAAAGAGCTTTCGATCATATTTTGATCGTCCGAAAACAAAGAATTTTTCATCGAATTCTAGACCGGATTCAAACGATCAAATAGTGGACGCTTTTTGCTATATTTTAAGTGGGCATTTTTCAAAAATGTACTTTTGTGCCATAAACTAGTTCGTAACAGAATTCGTTTTCTAAAGAGAATTCTCAGCTCGCATTCTTCACTGAGATTAGAACTAAAAAGGATACAAAATATTTTTTCTGCCTGCACTCACGCTCTTCAAATATCTTTCTGAACTGATCAGGATAAAATCCTGAAAGCTAAATAAAAAGGTAACTTGAAATTTGTAATTATTTTTATTATTGTTGTTTATTGCGATACCACCTTTCAAATCTATACTATGCTTTATCACATGTTTAAAGCCCTCCACGAAAGTAAATTGCTGAGGCAGTCCATAATGCTGTTCATATGGAATTTCTGTTTTTTCCGGCTTCGAATCAGTCGACAATTTTCTAAGCGCAAACTTTTTTTGGTCTAGTTGTAGTTATTCGTTGACCTTTATTTAGTCCCTAGGCTTGCGCCGTTTCTTTGTTCTTCCAAGCTTTCCGTGTTTCAATACCATAATTTTATCAAACTTATAGTTATTAAAATTATCTAAATTCTCAAAATTATCATGAGAATTACTTTTCTCCAAATTTTATCTTGACCATCGTTCCATCATCGATTTTCGGTTTCATGGCTATGAAGATTGATATCATGGAAATCGGTGACAATTCATAAAATAACGACGTTGTCTACTGGACAAACTTGGTTTCAACGGTCATTGGTCTGCAACTTCTTTTTGGTAAAAACGGGACGGCCCCATCATACTGGCAGAACACATTTCTAACGCGACAAGCATTTCAGTATATTTTTAAGTTGTTGGATTCATATTTATATATAGTTACGTATAAACTGAATATGTCAAAAATTTTTGAGAAAATATTTAAAAATTGTAAATACATACCTGTCCATATATGCGTTGTATGTGTGTATGAATGTGTCATAGTTGTGTCAGGTTCGGCTATAAGTAAAACGTATGGATTAGTTATTCTTGTCAAAATTGAAAAAGCAATGACCAAAATTTTCTAAAATATTTCTTGAACCAATAGTAAACCTTGGCTGTTAGTATAACTGTCAGGGAGAAAATGTCAGTTTAAAATGCAGGCTTCCAAAATAACCATTATATGAATCAACGATCCTCGCCGTACAGATCATCGATATCCAAAAAATGCGAAACGCGAGAATATGATTGGAAATATCAATATGATTGGATTGTCGCTCATATTTAAGCAAATTTCATCGGCTCATTCTGATATCAAGAATGTCGATTGACAGCGATGTCAGCATCTTTCAAATATTCAGGACACATAGTATCATGATCCGATGCAATTACGCCGATCCCTGGATTCAAGTTGAATTTTCAATTACTTTTTCTCGTTGCAAATGTTAATAAAATGTTTAGGATCAAAACTGATTTAGTCGAAAAAACCCTCATATGTTAAGAAATTATCTTGACAGAAAAATTCGGGACTATTTGTATTCTGATTTTTTTCGATTTCAGAGAACAACAATTTTTCCAAGTATAGAAAAACTAATTTTTACTTTTTTTTTAGACATTTTAACAGTATCAAATTTCGGGAGATCATATTTTGCGAAAACATTTTTTTGGACAGAATTTCTCATTTTTTCGTCAAAATTTCGTGTTACGTCAAACTTTTATCAAAACAAAAATAAGTTTTTCGGCAAAAAGTTTTTTCGTCAGACTCGTAATTGACCTTCTACACAACGTGATTATTCTTCCGTAGCTTTGTTCCACAGAAGAATAAATGTTGACGAAAAACATAAGTTTGACAAAAAAAATGCTGGCTAATAAATTTTCTGTTGTTTTTTCGACAGATTGGAACTGTCTAAAATGAATTTAGAACTTACTCGTGAGACACATCGCTGCAACCATATTATAGGTCAAGTCAGCAAGCGGGTGATCTGGTCGTGCTTTATGGAATTGCATGTCATGCTGAAATGTATTTGTTCTAAAAGCCCAGTATAAAGTTTCTCCTCCATCAATCTCAGTACTGATGTGCCAGTTACCATAACTTGTTGCATGAGAATGAAGATAAAGGTGCTCAGAAGTATGATAATAGAATACTTTCCCGTTGTACAGACTTTTTAACGGTCAAATAAAGTGTCCGCAGTTAAGCAAAATTTCAGGAACAAAATTTTCGAAAACAACATTTTACATTAGATTTCACGCTGATGACAAAATGAACTCAATTTAAAAAAAATTCAAAAGCTTTATGCTATTTAAATCACATTTTTGCAATTCCTGAAATTTTAAATCATTTTATAAATTTCTAAATATCATTTTAATTTGACAATACTTATTATTGATGGCCCCTGGCCCAACTAAGGCCAGAAAATTTCAAGAAAATATCAACCAAACTTGGTCAAATTTTCGAAAATTCTGATCACTGGATCCAACCCCTTTTTGCATTCCGAATGAGGATCCGCCATCTGAGATCTTCGACTAATAAAACTAACTGTTTCAGATATTTTTTGACCCTGCCTTTGTGCTATGTTCCATTCTCCATTAACTTGCGGATGTTCAGTCGCACCTTCAATCCAGACCATCTCTGGTACACACCACGTGGTAGCTGGAAGTAAATTGTTATATCAAAGATAGAGAATCCTAAGTATCTACTTTTGCGTTCGTGTTTGACCTGCATTTGCCAAATAAGAGCTTCGAAAATAAGTTCAAATGTGAACGTGAAAGATGAGGCCTAGGCCCTAGGGATCTTCTTTTCAGAATTTGCTGAAGTTTTTTTTGTTTTCTACAGGTGAAAAAGACACATCAAAATTTTCGGTTGCAGCGAAAAAGAATCAGACTGTTTTTTAAGAAAATGGCTCTTCAAATCAATATATTGATTGCTTTCATTAAAATTTTATCAACATTTTATAAAATTTTAAGTTTTTATAAATTTCATGAAACTATCAAAATTTTTGAATTGTCCAAATTCTACTAATTTTGTAGTTATAAAGTAAAGCATATTTTTTTTAACTTTTGAAATAGTCAAGTTTTAGAAATTTGAAGAATTTAAAAATTGTTTATACTTTCTGAATAGTCAAAAATTGTTGAAATTTTCTAAAATTCTTGAAATAATCAGAAAAAAATTAATTTTCGATAGTCAACAGTTGACTGTCAACTAAACGAGGAAAATTTTATGATAATTCTTTTTCTGAAAATACTTTAAAATTTTTGAATAAATAAAAGTTAGCTTTTTGAGAAAAATATCACTTTAATCCGAAGCTCGTTTCTGATTGATCGAGCAATCCTTGAAAGTCAATTATTTCACAGGATTTGATTTTATTGTTCAAATATAATACTGAAGAGAAGAAAAATAGTAAGCAACGGCCAATTTTTTTCAACGTCCCATTTTATGTGATCAAGTTGCCTTGTTTTTCTCAAAGATGGATTAACTAATTTTGAAACTAACAGAAATACACTAAAGTTTAGGATTTTGCCTCGCATAACACTTTTGATTTTTTAAATCGGATGATATAATTCTGATACTTATCTACCATATTCTTAATTGACCCAATATCTCTTGATCACACTTGCTTAGAAAATGACGTTGAAAATTTTTTCTAGTATATTTAAGACTAAAAAATCTTCCAACGTCGTTTTTAAGCAAAGTGTAATGTAGGGAATTCATATGAGGGATATGGGCGGTTTTGTTATTAAAACCTGTGGCGTCATGTTACTAAATTAAACCACTAAATAAAGGTCGTAGAATTCAATTTCCAAAGATGAAACATTTAGTGTCTTATCATCTAAAGTGACCACGAAAACGCCTATTAACTAGAGACAGCGTCTCTTAGCAAAATGGAGTCGCTGAAAAATAAGCAAATATGGTACATTAAGAAATTGGCTTCAAAACCCCCCCCCCTCCATAATGTCTTTTTTTATGAAGGATTTTTTTATGGATATATGGATTATTAAGGAATACATATAAACTTACATATATGGGGAAAACTTTGATAGAAGTGAAAATATAAATGGATTTCATAAGAACATAAGTGGATCATATATAGATAAATAAAGATATATGGACCTCAGGGTACAAATCCTAACTATTTTAAAAATGCGAAATCTGAGCATTTGATTAGTTGATCCTTTCCTAATCTGACCAATGAAATCGGCCTATCCAGCAATCAACGGTTTTGATCGGGTGCTAATATCTTGCGTTGGTTGTATCATTCGAATAGTTAGGATTTGTACTCTGAGGTCCGTTGATCCATATATGTATGATACATAAAAGATATGTATGATCAATAAAAATACATGTATGATACATAATGTATCAAAAAAAAGCTCTACTGTCTTTTTAAACACTTACACCATAGACATCGAATCATTTGTGCGCCTGGATAAGCAGAACCTACAGTAGCTCCGAGTGACCAACCACTTTCTTCACATGTTTGAGCCTCCGCTTCCCACATCCAACAATTGGTTCTGTCTGCATCAGGATGATCTCCAGACCAAATTTGACCAGCAGGATGCCAGTGTGCTTTTTTACATAATTCATTTTCTGAACATTTTTCGAGGCAATCTTCGGCAGTCGAATCAAAAATAACATCAAGTGGGTCGTCGCAGTGCCTCATGAAATCGTCTGAGAAAGAGCACCGACCTAAAAAGTTAAGAGTTAGAAATTTAACCATAATGTATTGACATTTGAGTGCGAAATAAAAAGCATGGTAATAAATATTTTAAGATTGTACCGTTGTATGTTGTCATCGTCGTTGTTACTCCGGGCGTTGTTGTTTGTGCTAAAACATGATAATTTAATGCTCTTGAAGAAGAAAATACAAAAAAAAATTGAAACTAAATTTTTTTTCTTAAATTTGATAAGAGTTATGTAATACTCTAGAAATTTGATTATGGGGTTGACATGGACGGTCAACATGGGCGCCGCTTATGTAATCGAATATATTATTAAAAACTTGTTTAAATTTGTCAATCGTAGAAAGTAGAATTTATGAAATATCCCTTTAACAAATTTTTGGTAATCTAGGATGTGCGGGCTGAGTGAGGCAACTAAAACCTCTCCTAGGCATCATGGGGCCACTTTATTAGTCCAGCACATCCATAGATTACAATAATTTGTTAAAGGTAATAGAATATAAACGGTCATAAGTCAAAACCCAATATTGTAAAAAAATTCGTCGAAGCATACTTGAAGCGGGTATCATGACATATAAACACATCGGTATCACAAGCATTTCACTCGCTCGCGCGTTTGACCAGAAGGACACGAATATAATTTTTTTTTGAACTTTAAATTTATTTTTATACTTTAAGTGTTACTTTTTCATACATTATTAGATTTTGCAAGTCAAGTTTCCTTGGAAACTTATTATGAGATTAATCATCAAGAATACGTGGAAAACAGATAATCATTGGTTTTTCAAATTAATTTATTAATTAACTTCATACAAGTAAATAACGTTTCTTGTCATTTTTTAAGGTTTCTTATGCGAAGACCTTGCGTTTGGTTTCTTCCAAAGAATGATGAAAATTTTCCTATTCCTATAAGTTTATTTGTTGAACATCATAGAGCATTTTTTTTTCTTTAAAATTATTCATAGATTAAGAGATCGACATTATTGAAAATGTTAATTTGGACCAATAAATACCATCATCTAATAAGCAAATAAACAAAACGGTTTACCTATTTAAGTTGGCCCATTTGTATCATAATTTCGCCCACATTTTTTATGCTATATTTATGCGCAAATTCCAAAAAACTCTAGATTGTGTACTTTTGTGTTTCTGTTCTGAAACGTCTAAGTCTTTGATTAGCCTGGGAATGATTAATTCAAAAAGTCGCTTTAATAGAAATATATTGTTGAAAATGTATTTTTTTTGATTTTCAAACAACAACCAAGTATCTTCTCAAACTCACCTGTGGTTGTTGTAGCATAACAAGAAATCGCAAGAAGTTGACATTGAACAACATGTTGGATTTGCCTCACATTCTCCATCATTGGCCAAGAAGCAAGCTCTCGTTGTTTGTCACGCAAGAAGCGCTTAAATGAAATGTGAGAAATTAATAAACACGTGACCCCGTTTATAACTTTTGAGAGTTTTTGTTTGAAAACTGAAAAAACCCTGAAAAGCTTTTTTTGGTTTGGCCAGCTTCTGCACAGAGTTTGAGCGAAGTTGCAAATTTGACTTTAGACGAGAAAAAACAATGGTTTTGAATATTTTGGAACAATATTTAACTTATTATTTTAACCATTTTTAGAAGGCTTAACCACTAAATAATAAGTTATTTGACAATTTTAATTTATTCTAAGTAAAACTTGGGAGGAGATAGCTTTCACGATTTTGCATAAGTCGCCTTCGTTAAGGTTTCAAATCTACGAGTGAATTCTACAAAATAATTTGACAATTTTTTCCGCAAGCTTTTAAATTAAATCCGCCAAAACTGGATTGGAAATTGTTGGAAATTGGGATTTTGTGTCGGCAAGATATCAATCTAAAGACAAACGCCCTTTGAGGGTTACTGTAGTCAGCGAAACTATTCCGCATCTTGAAACTCATACACGTTTTAAAACAATATAGTGATATTTTGTGCTAGAAAGTCTTCTTATCGTGAGTTTTGAAGATGAAAAACTACAGCCTGCGTTTTTTTTCCGCAAAAAATGAACCAATCAGATACAGTATTTCGGATATTGGCAAATCACCATTCAGTTTTTTTGCTGAATGAAAAAACCCCGTAAACGAGAAATTCAGGCTGTATTTTTGAATTTGCCCATTAAAGTGAAAAACGTTTTTTTGCGGATTTTAACGGTATATTTGATTAATTACTGTGTTATGGAATAACCCTGTGCAAAACCCTTCTCTGAAAAGTAATCAAAACCTTGTTGCCATGTGGAAATTTTATCAAAATTCCAAATATCATTCCATGCGCCTTGTTTATGCTAATAAATGCATTGTATTTTTTCTGATTCATCCTTAGTTAATCTTTCACCAATAACGGAGAGCAGTAATTTTATCAGAAAAAATTGCATAGCTCAAGAGGTCGTCCTTGGCGACGCGTTACTTATAGAAGCCATCATTTTTTCACGTTCACAAGAGTAAATATGTTCTAGAGCGCATTTTTTTTTGAAAACCTTGAAAACTGTATTAGTTAGTTTTCAAACAAAAGCCTAAGTCTCTTGAACTGACTTTGGTTGTAGGTGTCACGGTGGTGTAGTAGGACAAGTATCACAAGAAAGTTGACAATTGACCAACATGTAATTTGGGATTGACCTCACATTCTCCTTGATTGGCCAAGCAGCACAGCTTCGTGTGGCTGTCAGAGAGCAACCATGCCTTAATTTGAAATATTTTAAAATTATAACTAATGATTTCAAGGAGAGGTGCCCGATAATACAAGTTTCTTTATAGGTTTCAGGTTGGGTTCCGAAAATCTTGGCTCGAAAAATATCTCATAACATTTAAAATATAAAGTACAACTCTTCAGGATGATTAAACATAGGCTAATAAAAAAAGTGATTTCGGAACACTTTTGAAGCCCGTGAAAGTCTTTATTTAATATAGTGGAGGTGTTGTTTTTAACTTTTCGAAAAAGAGCTCGAAAAATTCACGTTTATATCATGTGTAAGAGTTTATGTCAAAAATTTTATGGATCACAAAATGCCTGAAAGTTAGCTTGAAAAGTAATATAATTTTTTTTGTCGGTAACCTTTTTATAACCACGCCCACAGCTTAAAGAGATTTGGTTTTAAAGGGAGTGAGGGGTTATTCCACAAAACAGTTCTAGCGAGGTACTTTTCCCTTCCACGCTTTCTTTGAATTACAGTTCATATTTGATGACGTATTAGGCTAAAACATTGAGGCCCAATTATTCAAAAATCTTATTTCGCATAAACTATTGTTAATATATTTCATGAAATCGTCAAAATTCGTAAATTTAATCAATTTCAAAAATGTTGCTTACACTTTATCGACAAAAATATTAAAATTTGTCAACCATTATTTGTAATATTCCGCAGTTTTGTCAATGCGGCGAAATAACAAATTTTGTTTGAATTCGAATCGAATTATTCATAATGTTCGATTAAGCAAGATAACAAAAAAAAATAGGAGTCGATCAAAATGATTTTGTGTCCAAAGTCTAAAACTTTTGAAATTTTGATATAGAATATTTAGATATTTTATTTTCGCTATTGATATGAGAAACCAAATGTAGATATGCAGAAATACAAGAGAAAAATTTGGAAAATATTAATGGAAAATTAAATTTTAATCAGGGTTTCTACCACAAAATTGAAACAACAGTTAAATACAAACCTCCTCCGATAACATCCTCCATCCAAGTGTATACTGATGTTTCGGCATAAACTCCTGGTAACCAGCTTGAAGCACATCCGTAACCCCAAGAGACAACACCGTACATTACTGGCTCTCCATTTTCAACACAAATCATGGGTCCTCCAGAATCACCTTGGCAAGAATCCTGTTCAAAAAATTACGTCAATTTGATTTTATGAATTGAAGGAAAGTTTCAAAATATGAGACTTCTTTTTCCGATTTCTATTCAATTTCTCGAAGACTAAGGTGTTTAAACGCGAATTTTAAATAAAAGTTAAGCCTTGAAAAATAAACTTGAACAAAAAGCCCATTTATAACAAAATATAATATCAAGAATAAATTATTTCCAAATAAAAAAAAGTTTGAAACTATTTATATCGATTAAAGTTTTTCGGTATGAAAATTTCTAAATAATGAATTTATTATAATGAAATATTAATAATCTTCTCAATTGTTTATCNAATAAATGGTACCAAACCGGCCAAAATACCACTTTTCTAAGGTTATCTACTGTATTTTTATAAAGTCAGAGAAAAAACCACCACATTATTTTTGCGCATTGAGAATCCGCTCAATTTGACACATGAATGAAGTTGATCGGATATGTAATCAAGGAGAAAATGGTACCTCCGTTTTCGACTTTGCCGCCCTCTTGTGGGAGAACCGATGATTGAAAAGCGACGAGACCATCAACGATCGTTTTTTTGGGGGTTGTTTAGTACTTTATTAGATTTTCAGGCCAACTTTTTTTGCGGACACTACCCCCTTAAAGTGTTACTTTTTTATACATTATAAATTTTTTCAAGTCAAGTTCCCTTGAAAACTTATTATGGGATTTAATCATCAAAGAATACGTGTGAAACAAGATAATATTGGTTTTCAAAATTAATTATAAATTAACTTCATACAAGTAAAATAACGTTTCTTGCTCATTTTAAGGTTCTTCTGCGAAAGACCTTTGCGTTTGGTTTCATGCCAAAAAATACATGAAAATTTTCCTTATTTCCTATAAGTTTATTTTTGAACAATCAAAGAGCATTTTTTTATCTTAAAATTTTCATAGATCAAGAGATCGACATTATTAAAAATGTTAATTTGGACCGAATAAATCAACCATCACTTAATAAGCAAATTAAACAAAAACGGTTTACCCTATTTTAAAGTGGGCCCAAATTTTTTTCATAATTTCGCCCACATTTTGATTATTCTATATTTATGCGCAAATTCCAAAAACTCTAGATTGTGTACTTTTGTGTTTCTGTTTCTGAAACGTCTAAGACTTTGATTAGCCTGGGAATGATTTAATTCAAAAAGTCGCTTAAATAGAGAATATATTGTTGAAAATGTATTTTTTTTTATTTTCAAACAACAACCAAGGTATCTTCTCAAACTCACCTGTGGTTGTTGTAGCATAACAAGAATCGCAAGATAGTTGACAATTGAACAACATGTAATTTGGATTTGCCTCACATTCTCCATCATTGGCCCAAGAAGCACAGCTCTCGTTGTTGTCAACGCAAGAAGCGGCTTAAATTGAAAATGTGAGAAAATTAATAAACACGTGACCCCGATTTATAACTATTAAGAGTTTTTGGTGAAAACTAAAAAAACCCTGAAAAGCTTTTTTGGTTTTGGCCAGCTTCTGCACAGATTTGAGCGAAGTTGCAAATTTGACTTTAGACGAGAAAAAACAATGGTTTTTGAAATATTTTTGGAACAATATTTAACTTATTATTTTAACCATTTTTTAGAAGGTTTAACCACTAAATATATAGGTTATTTGACAATTTCGATTTATTCTAAGTGAAACTTGGGAGGAGATAGCTTCACGATTTTGCATAAGTCGCTTCGTTTAGGTTTCAAATCTACGAGTGAATTCATACAAAATAATTTTGAAAATTCAAAATTTCATGCGCCTCTGTTTTATGCTAATAAATGCACATTTATTTTTTCTGATTCATCCTTAGTTAATCTTCCACCAATAAGAGAGCAGTAATTTTATCAGAAAATTGCATAGCTCAAGAGGTCGTCCTGGCGACGCGTTACTTATAGAAGCCATCATTTTTTCACGTTCACAAGAGTATATATGTTCTAGAGCGCATTTGTTTTTGAAACCTTGAAAACCCGGTATTCACCGCTAACGGATAACTCCTTATGCTCTAAATGCGAACTGGCCCAATGCATGCAAGACACCTCAATCTAGGAGGCCGTTTAAACGAAGGCGATAAGGGTGAGAGCCAGCGAGGCGCAGGCGATAAGAGGGGTGGACGGTGCCCAATGGACGCTATGGAATCTACAGGTGACGCTGAAAAATCAGAGTCTGATTCAGAAAAAATGAAAATCTGAGCGTGAGAAATTATAAAAAAAATGTGAGAGAACACATCGATGAGCGGATCAAGCGCGGCCAAAAGGTCATTCTAACCAAGGGATAATTTTCAGCTTTAAAAAATGAAAGCCAGCGATAGCAGGCAAATATTTTGAATTTGGGGCAGCGTCAAGAGAATAGATTTAACGGAACAAGTTTGGTTACCAAACTGGACATTTTTAAGGCGGCCAGCCAAGGAAATTTTAACCAAACTGACATTTTATGCCGACAACCTGACGCTTTTAAAAAAGGCTCTTAAAAAGACCAACGCCAGTTCTACCTTCTCTTCAAATTATTCATCATTTTTTATTAGTTTTTTTGCGTGAGGCTCCGGAGAAGCCTAACAAAAAATGCCAAAAATTGCTTTTGTTTTAAAATTGCTTTCCCGGCGACCCACAGAGAACAGCAAAAAAAACCGAAAACAAAAAATTATGATTTATTATGATATTGCAATATGAAAGTGGCCTATATTTTTGCTTCTTTCTGACCAGCTACCAAGTTAAAAATTGCAGCAAAATCTCTATAAAGTGTTGATTTACGGAAAAATATTTGAAGCATTTTTTCTGTTTATCTAAATTTTGTCAAAAATTTAGCTCAAAAATGGAAAGTTGCCATGGCCCCCAGAGACGGCCAAAGAAAAATTTCGCAAAAAAAACTCCTCTAGTTTATTGTGGAACAAGTCTAGTGCTTTCAGGATGCAGTATGATCGAAAACTATATCTCTTCAACAACTGGTTGGTAGGAGATAGCTTTGCCTGAGCCTCCCAAACTGATTCATTTCAAAATTGTAATTTTTGGTGTTTTCGCGTTTTTGTCCCTGCTGAAAGCAAAAGTTTTAAACAAAAAGCGCTTTTGCATAATTCGTACAGGTTCTCCGGAGCCGACACAAAAATAATACAAAAATGATGAACAAATGAAGGTAGGCAACTTAACTTGCGTGTTTTTTAGGAGCTTTTTCAAAGCGTAGATGTCGGGCGGGAGGTGGGATTGGATCAGATTACTGTTAAGTTTAACATAATTACGGAAGGTTGGTTCTGGTTACTTACAAATGTTTTTCGAATATCACCTTGCTAGTTTGAGGAAAATTAACCTTGCAAGAGCTCAAATTTGCGCACAGCCCACTCCCATTTAATGGCCGAATTTTAAGTATTATTTTCATTTTCACAAAAGTTCTTCTCTGACGTAAACTCAACTCTTCTATTCTATATCCTGGCGTCAAAATTACTTTTCAGCAACCTTTTGTTTGAGCCAATCAGGAACGCCAAAACAATTGAAAAAAATTTTATAAAATTCAAAAAAATGATCTCCGTTAAATTTCCTACAAAATGGCTATCTTGACTTTTCTGGATTTTCAAGGCCCTTCCCAGAAATGCATTCAGGACCGCGGCACTCTCTTTTCAATAAAAAAATCATATTGAAGTCCCATGGTCTCATTCGTTCGAGTCGCTC
>SCLH01000192.1:1029983-1046650 GCA_004367855.1 Oikopleura vanhoeffeni
TTTTTCCGCAGCTTATTATAAAATCCGCAAACTGGAATTTTTGGAAATTGTGGGAATTTTGGAAATTGGGATTTTGTGTCGGAAGATATCCAATCTAAAGACAAACCCCTTTGAGGTTTTACTGTAGTCAGCGAAACTATTTCCGCATCTTGAAACTCATACACGTTTTAAAACAATATAAGTGATATTTTGTGCTAGAAAGTCTTCTTATCGTGAGTTTTGAAGATGAAAAACTTACAGCCTGCGTTTTTTTTCCGCAAAAAATGAACCAATCAGATACAGTATTTCGATATTGGCAAATCCACCATTCAGTTTTTTTGCTGAATGAAAAAAACCCGCGTAAACGAGAAATTCAGGCTGTATTTTTAGAATTTGCCCATTAAAGTGAAAAACGTTTTTTTTGCGGATTTTAACGGTATATTTGATTAATACTGTGTTATGGAAAACCCTGTGCAAAACCCTTCTCTGAAAAGTAATCAAAACCTTGTTGCCATGTGGAAATTTATCAAAATTCCAAATATCATTCCATGCGCCTTGTTTATGCTAATAAATGCATTTATTTTTTCTGATTCATCCTTAGTTAATCTTTCACCAATAATGGAGAGCAGTAATTTTATCAGAAAAAATTGCATAGCTCAAGAGGTCGTCCTTGGCGACGCGTTACTTATAGAAGCCATCATTTTTTCACGTTCACAAGAGTAAATATGTTCTAGAGCGCATTTTTTTTTGAAAACCTTGAAAACTGTATTAGTTAGTTTTCAAACAAAAGCCTAGTCTCTTGAACTGACTTGTGGTTGTTAGGTGTCACGGTTGGTGTAGTAGGACAAGTATCACAAGAAAGTTGACAATTGACCAACATGTAATTTGGATTGACCTCACATTCTCCTTGATTGGCCAAGCAGCACAGCTTCGTGTGGCTGTCAGAGAGCAACCATTGCCTTAATTGAAAATATTTTAAATATTATAACTAATGATTTCAAGGACGAGGTGCCGATAATACAAGTTTCTTTTAGGTTTCAGGTTGTGGTTCCGAAAATCTTGGCTCGAAAAATATCTCATAACATTTAAAATATAAAGTACAACTCTTCAGGATGATTAACATAGGCTAATAAAAAAGTGTTTCGGAACACTTTTGAAGCCCGTGAAAGTCTTTATTTAAATATAGTGGAGGTGTTGTTTTTAACTTTTCAAAAAGAGCTCGAAAAATTCACGTTTATATCATGTGTAAGAGTTTATGTCAAAAATTTTATGGATCACAAAATGCCTGAAAGTTAAGTGAAAAGTAATATAATTTTTTTTGTCGGTAACCTTTTTATAACCACGCCCACAGCTTAAAGGATTTGGTTTTAAAGGGAGTGAGGTGTTATTCCACAAAAACAGTTCTAGCGAGGTACTTTCCCTTCCACGCTTTCTTTGAATTACAGTTCATATTTGATGACGTATTAGGCTAAAACATTGGGCCCAATTATTCAAAAAATCTTATTTCGCATAAACTATTGTTAATATAGTTTCATGAAATCGTCAAAATTCGTAATTTAATCAATTTCAAAAATGTTGCTTTACACTTTATCGACAAAAATATTAAAATTTGTCAACCATTTTTGTAATATTCCGCAGTTTTTTCAATGCGGCGAAATAACAAATTTTGTTGAATTCGAATCGAATTATTCATAAATGTTCAGATTAAGCAGAGATTAACAAAAAAAATAGGAGTCGATCAAAATGATTTTGTGTCCAAAGTCTAAAAACTTTTTGAATTTTGATATAGAATGATTTAGATATTTTATTTTCGCTATTGATATGAGAAACCAAATGTAGATATGCAGAAATACAGAGAAAAATTTGGAAAATATTAATGGAAATTAAATTTTAAAATCAGGGTTTCTACCACAAAATTGAATACAACAGTAAATACAAACCTCCTCCGATAACATCCTCCATCCAAGTGTATACTGATGTTTCGGCATAAACTCCTGGTAACCAGCTTGAAGCACATCCGTAACCCCAAGAGACAACACCGTACATTACTGGCTCTCCATTTTCAACAAAATCATGGGTCCTCCAGAATCACCTTGGCAAGAATCCTTTCAAAAAATTAGTCAATTTGATTTTATGAATTGAAGGAAAGTTTCAAAATATAGAGACTTCTTTTTCCGATTCTCTATTCAATTTTCGAAGACTAAGGTAGTTTAAAACGCGAATTTTAAATAAAAGTTAGCCTTGAAAAATAAACTTGAACAAAAAGCCCATTTATTAACAAAATATTAATATCAAGAATAAATTTATTTCCAAATAAAAAAAGTTGAAACTATTTATATCGATTAAAGTTTTTCGTATGAAAATTTCTAAATAATGGAATTTATTATAATGAAATATTAATAAAAAATCTTCTCAATTGTTTATCTCTCTCTTGGGCCTTAATCCTCATTAGTCCAGTAATCCATCTTGAGAAACTTTTGCTTGTTACAAATTAAACACAACAAAAAAAACTGGCCTATAAGAAGAAATCACGTGGAAAAAAGGGAAAAAAAGGAAATAGGAGGTCCACGCAATACAGAGGATTACTATCTTTTAATGGTAGTTAGTTTTCAAACAAAAGCCTTAGTACCCCTTGAACTGACTTGTGGTTGTTGGTGTCACGGTTGGTGTAGTAGGACAAGTATCACAAGAAAGTTGACAATTGACCAACATGTAATTTGGATTGACCTCACATTCTCCTTGATTGGCCCAATCAGCACAGCTCGTGTGGCTGTCAGAGCAACCATTGCCTTAATTTGAAAATATTTTGAAATTTATAATTAATGATTTCAAGGGAGGGGGTGCCGATAATAACAAGGTTTCTTTTATGGTTTCAGGTTGGGTTCCGAAAATCTTGGCTCGAAAAATATCTCATAACATTTAAAATATAAAGTACAACTCTTCAGGATGATTCAACATAGGCTAATAAAAAGTGTTTCGGAAACACTTTTGAAGCCCGTGAAAGTCGTTTTTTAATATAAGTTGGAGGTGTTGGTTTTTAACTTTTCATAAAGAGGCTCGAAAAATTCACGTTTATATCATTGTAAGAGTTTTATGTCAAAAATTTTATGGATCACAAAAATAGCCTGAAAGTTAAGTTGAAAAGTAATAAATTTTTTTTTTGTGGGTAATCTTTTTATAACCACGCCCACAGCTTAAGAGGATTTGGTTTGAGGGGAAAGGGGAGTGAGGGGTTTATTCCACAAAAAAACAGTTCCAGCGAGGGACTTTCCCTTTCCACGCTTTCTTTGAATTACAGTTCATATTTGATGACGTATTGAGGCTAAACATTTGAGGCCCAATTATTCAAAAAATCTTATTTTGCATAAACTATTGTTAATATATTTCATGAAATCGTCAAAATTCGTAATCTTTAATCAATTTCAAAAATGTTGCTTTACACTTTATCGACAAAATATTAAAATTTGTCAACCATTTTTTTGTAATATTCCGCAGTTTTTGTCAATGCGGCGAAATAACAAATTTTTTGTTTGAATTCGAATCGAATTATTCATAAATGTTCAGATTAAGCGAGATTAACAAAAAAAATAGGAGTCGATCAAAATTGATTTTTGTGTCCAAAAGTCTAAAAAATTAAAACTTTTGAAATTTTGATATAGATATGATTAAGATATTTTATTTTCGCTATTGATATGAGAAACCAAATGTAGAAATGCAGAAATACAAGAGAAAATTTGGAAAATGATTAATGGAAAATAAAATTTTAAAAAATCAGGGTTTCTACCACAAATTGAATACAACAGTTAAATACAAACCTCCTCCGATAACATCCTCCATCCAAGATGTGTATACTGATGTTTCGGCATAAATTCCTGGATAACCAGCTGAAGCACATCCGTAACCCCAAGAGACAACACCGTACATTACTGGCTCTCCATTTTCAACACAAATCATGGGTCCTCCAGAATCACCTTGGCAAGAATCCTTTCAAAAAGTTGGGAATCATTTGATTTTATGAATTGAAGGAAAGTTTCAGAATATAGTGACTTCTTTTTCCGATTCCTATTCAATTTTCGAAGACTAAGGTAGTTTAAAACGCGAATTTTAAATAAAAGTTAAGCCTTGAAAAATAAACTTGAACAAAAAGCCCATTTATTAACAAAAATATTAAATATCAAGAATAAATTTATTTCCAATTAAAAAAAAGTTGAAAACTTATTTATATCGAAATTAAAGTTTTTCGGTATAAAAATTCCTTAATAATGAATTTATTATAATGAAATATTAATTAAAAAATCTTCTCAATTGTTTCACAAAAAACATCAACGAACAGTAAATTTTTTTTAAATATAAATGTTTTGTATCTTTTGCCGATAAAGTTGAACAAGATAAACATTTTTAGAAGTATTTTTTATCTGCGTTTTTGTTTTGACCTTATTTTCTACCACATAACATTTCTGTTGAGGAATGTATTCTTGAATTAAATTATTTTCTTTAAAAAAATGAATTTTTTATTTGGAAATAAATTTATTGTTAAATTTCGCTTTGATATTCACAAGATATGTTTTTCAGTGTCCAATCCGTATAAAAAGTCGAATTTAAGGGTCACATTTCATAAATTTCGAAACATCTGAACATTCTTTATCATAACTTTTCCTTTCCACCTTCAATTTTACCGGCACAAATTTCGTTTTCGCTCACAAAATTTCCTCCATACGACGCATCAGCAGCACAAACACTGTCTTCGTAAATGTTTATATCAACAGATTGCAAAAACGATGGACTATTTCCTCCCGAAGCCAAAGTACCCCAACCTCCAACAAAACAGTGTCCTTCCAATGGAGCGGCTTGCATGTAGTCTGGAAGACAGACAAAATTAATGGTATCAGCATTGAGCTCTAATCCTTCAATTTTCAATAAGCACATATCATTGGAATTTATGTCTTGAACGAGGATTAATTCAAATTAAACTAGATTCGTTCATCAAAATATTTCAGTTTTCTTACTAATTATTCAATGTTTGAGGCGCAGCGTGCCAAAATGAAGTAATTTTGAGTTTAGTTGATTATTGTTTGACGGAGGTCGACCGAATATCAGCTTAACTAGCGAAGAGCAGTGACCACAGGATACCAACAGGTGTGGTTCCGGTTCAAAAGGGCAATTTATGAAACTACTGCTCTTCGATGGAATGATTACCGAAGAGCATTAATTTACGGCCGTTGAGCAAACACACTACCGAAGAGCAGTAAATTTAAATCAGTTTGAAAAATCTTAGTGTGAAAGCAATCGACTCACTGAATTCACGGCATGGTCTGTCAAAAATCGCATCAGATCACGACAAGATCTGATCAAATCTCGGTCAAATAATTGATATATTAGTCAAATAAAAATTGTATTCAGATTTATTTTCGAAATAATTTGTACTTTCATTCATTTTCTAAATAAATTCTGTTCGAACCTTTTTCCGTAAGCATTTGGATCTTATTTTATTTTTAGTTATCCATCGAATCAATATTAATTTTTTTGATTCTAGTACTGGTTATTTTAATGGTACTTTCATTTATTTTTGAACTTATTTTTAAAAATAATGAAATTTATAATAAATTTAGAAAATTAATTCCGAAAATTATTCAGAATTGACATCTTCTTTTTCTTCCACATTAAATTTTCCATGTTGATAATTTTATTCAATTTTCACAAGTTTTATTTATATATTGATATATCCGGCATCTGCTGGTGATTTCCGAAGTGAAATCGCAACTAAAGCCTGATAGACCAACCAATGCTTCCTAAAAGAGTCGGCTAATTGAAAGTCGGTAACTCATAAAGACAAAATTCTGCATTTTTAACAGTTTTGAAATCATTTACTCAATTTATTTAACAAGGAGATAATTTTTTCGTTGATGAAACAAGTAATTTTTATTCAAATTAAATTTCTAAAATAGCACTTTTTTGAAAAATAACGTGAGCAAGTCCTTTGTTATTATTTTAGTCATGATTCAAATTCAAATTGACAATAAGTTTATTTTCTCAACTTTATTCAATAATTGAGCATCTTTGAGGACCGTAATAATCACAATGGGGGATGCTCCCAGAAAATATTATAAGAATATTTCTCAACAAGCAACAATCATGATTGAAGAAACACCATTCGAATTAAATTGTCTATCTGCGTTTAAAACAAAATAAAATAAAAATAAAATTTTATATCAACTTTGCTTTTAAAAATTTTGAATTTGACAAAAACTTTATTTTGTGAACTATTTTATATGATTTTTGACTGATTTTAATTTTTTGTTTTATCATATTTCTAATCCCTTGACTGGATAACCAGGATGAATGTGAGCTTCTAAAATTTCGTTTCTTTTTTCAGTTTCAGTGTGCACATTATGGATTCCAGCAACAACGTGTTTTCCGACAATATCGCCACAGCAATGAGCAGCTGTCATGACCCATTCATTACTGATGATAGATCCACCACAGAAGTGGAAATCTCCAGATTGAATAGAAACGATGAAATTCCACGAATGAGGGTCAGCATCAGTGCCACCGACAATTCGAGGACTTGAAAATGCGTTGCCTTGGCAGTTTGTTCCTTAAAATTTGTTAATAATACAATGATAATGTCTCGTCTGATCTTAATTTGAGCAGAATGTTATTAAAGTTTTTTATGAGAAAATTTAAAAATTTCATTATGAAATAATATTTTATCGATTTGCTCGTCCATTTCGACGTCCAAAGAACTTCATCAGTACGGTTTAATAATATGAGAAAACAGGAAAAATTGGGAACCTTTTTTACCGATTATTATACAATATTTATTAAAGGAACATCCCCCTGCGGTCTCTTTTTAAACTAACGCGATAAGCAAAACGTTAATTTTGCAATTTTCATACCAATAAGATCTGCAACAAACTTCCACCATCTTATGTCGATCTGATTTTTACTTTATCGTTAAATTTACGTTATTTTCGGCGAGGAACAAGAAAAAGATAAACGTTCCAGCTTAAGGGTATCCCGGCTCCTACATTTTCTGCAGTTATTATATCATAAAAATGCATCACATCAATTGTTTATGTTTTGAACTCATAAAACAATCCAGATGACAACAAAAAAAATTTCGACAATTTTGCTTTTTTTCGATTTTTATCTAAGTATTTATCTCAAAATTATGTTCAAAAATAAGGTTTGTGTCAATTTAATCACTTAAACTTCAAAATATCTGGTAGATGAACACCAACTTTTTCTTCAGTGTTCTCCCAGCTTTTTTTTAAGCCTACTTTCGAAAAAATCGAAGTACATTTTTTTTCGGAAATTTTTTCACTTGACCTTGAAAGATTTATATTTTTTGTTTGGGGTCAAAATTTGACAAAAACGCTCCTACAAAGTTTCTGTTTGTTTAGAGCTAGCTTTTGCGAAAATTTGAGTACATTTAGAAATGTAACCTAGGAGATAGATTTTCCGATGATAAAATTCGTAAAACCGGTATTTTGTGCCGGTTTTTTAAATATTCCAGAATAAATATGGCACTTATTAACAAAAGCGCCTCTACAAAGTTTTGTATACTAATTATACATGTTATGTCCAAATTTAAATTAAAAATAAAACCTGAGAGGAGATATATTTTCCGTTTTGTGCCGCTTATGTGTGAAGAAGTGTGGTCATACAAAAAAGTTTTGCATATATTTTTCGCAAGTTGAAGGCAAGTTCTACAAAATGGCTAATCTGAATAATATGGTTGAAGCACTGTTTGGTTGATATTTATCGAGAATATGTCAAATTAGGGACCGGGATACCCTTAAATTTTGAAAACGACAGTTTTGTGGTAAATTTTGGGAAAACCGAAGAACCGCCCAAGGTCTCTTTTTTTAGCTCAGGACTATCTGTTCTGAGAGAATCAGACTAGATTGCCACAAACGGTTTTTTGCATCTGAATCTTAACCGAATTTAAAATGCAGGAAATTTTAATTTTTTCCGGTGATCACAAGTCCACCAGTTATTTTGAAAAAACGGGGTTTTCTGTACTTTTGAGCAATTTTGGTGGCTGATTAACGGTCATGTGATCGACCCAGAAAGCCAAAAAAATTAACAACTGCATATTTTTTCCAAGGTTTCCAATGCAGAAAACAATTTGTCGCTATCTTGTCTAGTGTCCTCAGTCATAATCATAAGTTGCCAACCTCAAAAAAATGACCTACGCAATTTTCTGCTTCCTTTTTTTGATTAAATTTTCAATGATATCGACTCAGAGTTGTCAAAAAAGTTCGTACAATTAATTTCGAGAAATTCAAACATGATAAAAGGTAATTTAAAAAACGGTTTATCGTTTTTGAGCACTTTTCTGGTGATTTTTTGGAAATTTTCAAAGCATATCATAAAATTAGCTACAATGAGCATAATATTGTTTTGTGTGGCCTCCTAATAATCAAAAATGTTTAAAAATGGCCTCCCTTCCAACCAAAGTGAATCGTGAAAATGATGATGATCTCTTTAGCGCTTGTCCGAATTCGACTTGTTTTGTCTGAGTGATTTAATTGGAAATAATAATAAGCAAGACTGCGTGATATTGGAACTGCCATAGTTCATTGATTCGTGATATCAGCCGATCAACCATTCGGCCAATAAGGCTCATTTCACAATTTAATTTGGTTGGAAAAGGGAGGATCACCTCAAAACCCAAGCCATTTGAAGAGCCGTCAATATGACTGGCGTTTTAAAGTGCACCGAAAAGAGAATATAAGTCTATTAGTTTGTCATGGAAAAAACAGGTTTAAACAATTCAAAAAGTTTCATCTCGCTACTGAGTCATTTACTGAGTCATATTTAAATAGAACTTACCAACTGGAACTTTGCATTCGGCACAGTAACCGGGAGTTGTTGTTCCAGTAGTCAATGTTGTTGTTGGTCCTGCAGTTGTGGAGAAGCACGTATCGCAAGATAGTTGACAATTGAACAACATGTTATTTGGATTGACCTCACATTCTCCTTGATTGGCCCAAGCAGCACAGCTCTCGTTGTTGTCAACGCAAGAAGCGGCTTAATTTGTTGATGTAAGAAAATTTATAAACACGTGACCTTGATTTATTCCTTTTAAGATTTTTCTGGCAAAACTGGACAAAACGACCCTGAAAATTTTTATTTGCTTTTTGCCAGCTTTTACGAAAATTTGAGCAAAGTTGCATTAACTTTCCACGAGATAGATTTTCTTATTAATAATGTCCAAAAACAATGTTTTTCCGAATATTTCGGAAACAATATTTCTTAAATTTGATAAGAGTTATGTAATACTCTAGAAATTTGATTATGGGGTTGACATGGGCGCTCAACATGGGCGCCGCTTATGTTATCGAATATATTATTAAAAACTTGTTTAAATTTGTCAATCGTAGAAAGTAAAATTTATGAAATATCTCTTTAACCTGTACGCACCAATAATTTCTTACCCCGGTACGCACCACTCGTACATAATTGTACGAGCACTTTTCAAAAAATCATAAAAGCAGTACCACTCATCCGATTAAAAAGTTAAGGCTGAGGCACATAGTTTAAACAATTATCTTTAACCTAATTTTTATTTAATAAGAATATATCGATTTTAAAGTGGTCAAACACTACACTATTGCGCCCCCGGAAGAGACATTTTCGATATTTTTGTCTATATTTCAAAACCCATACATTTTCAAGTTATACATTTTAATCACATNAATTGCTCGAATTAATTTTTTAATAATTAAAACATTTTGGTGAAATACTTAAAATTGAAAATTTTGAAATATCACTTTTGAAAAAAATATCTGTTCCTGTATACCAATTAATCTTTGTTTTGAGTGTCAACCATGGACAAAACACGTTCGTAAAAACTGGCTATTTTCAAATTTTAATTGACGCAATAGGTCGCATTTAATTTATTTAGAGGTAAAAGATTGGAAAAAAATCTCAAAAAATCAACCCTCCGTAAAATTTGAACAAAATTTCCAAAAAAAAATAAGTCACTTTTTTAAAATCCTTGCAAAATTCTTTATAATGTATTCGAAGGAGACAATTCTACGATGGTTTTTGCATATTTTAGATGATTTTAAATATGCAGTCACCTTTATAAAGGTATTGTGCTCACACGGGTTAAGATTTTTTGGTGAAAACTGAAAGAAACCCTGAAAAGCTTTTTTTGGTTCTGGCCAGCTTCTGCACAAATTTGAGCGAAGTTGCAAATTTAACTTTAGACGAGAAAAAACAATGGTTTTTGAAATATTTTTGGAACAATATTTAACTTATTATTTTAATCGTTTTTTAGAAGGTTTAACCACTAAATATATAGGTTATTTGACAATTTCGATTTATTCTAAGTAAAACTTGGGAGGAGATAGCTTCACGATTTTGCATAAGTCGCCTCGTTAAGGTTTCAAATCTACGAGTGAATTTATACAAAATAATTTTGACAAATTTTTTCCGCAAGCATAAATTAAATCCGCAAGACTGGTATCACAAATTGGGAATTTTGTGTCGGGAACATATCAATCTAAAGACAAACGACCCCTTGAGGGTTTACTGTAGTCAGCGAAACTATTTCCGCTTCTTGAAAACTAATACACGTTTTAAAACAAAATAGAGTGATATTTTGTGCTAGAAAGTCTTCTTATCTGTGAGTTTTGAAGATGAAAAACTTACAGCCTGCGTTTTCTCGTTAACTGCGTTTTTTTATTCTGCAAAAAATGAACCAATTAGATACAGGTATTTCGGATATTGGCAAATCACCATTCAGTATTTCTTGCTAAATGAAAAAACCCGGTAAACGAGAAAATTCAGGCTTTATTTTTATGAATTTGCATCATTAAAGTAAAAAACGGTTATTTGCGGATTTTAACGGTATATTTAATAATCAATTGGCTACGTTTCTTTTCAAAGTCAGGAGATTTTTTGATATTTAAACGCAATTGAAGGTCAATTTTTTCTCCTAAAAAGCTGTTTTTCTCTTTTTTTCATGAAAAAAAACTTTCATATGTAGGAAATTTTTTCATATGAATACTGATTCTCCCACTGATTAGCGCAGAACACCCGAAAATGCCTGAGGTTTATGAATATGGCCTTCAAAACAAATTCTCACATCGGGTCAAGTTGGACATGGAGTTGTTATGAAAAGTGGTTTTTCATATTTTTACAGATACCTAAGTATGTTGAGAAATTAAACATTTAAACGTTTGCAAGAATGAACACTATTATTAAAGATAAAAAATAAAATAAATTTTTTTTTTACTTTCAAAAATCACTCCGAAAAAATGTACCAATCTGCCACGTCGCTGCTACCCCCTTAACCATCCGAAGCATATAAAAAAAGTTCTGCCGAGGCATAATAGCCTTTCAGGAGGCTAAACTTTAAGCGTTGTTTACAGAAAACTCTTTTAGGATTAACCTTTAATTTGTCCTTAATGATCAAGTTGAAGAGTTAAATTTTCGAAAAAAAATTTCATATTCTTAAAATTTTATGTTTAATGTTAGAAAAAAACGTTTGAAAAGCAAGGTTAATTGAACCACGATATACTACCTCATGGTAGGTTCCAGCAAAAGTATGTTTATCTGAATAACTGCAAATTTTATAGACTAAGGGGTCGTCCTGGAGACGCGTTACTTTTTAAAGCCATCATTGCTTCACGCTCACAAAGGGTTGATATGATCTAGGGCGCTAATTTTTTGACAAAATTAGAAAATATATTGTTTGATTCTCAAACAACAGCCTCTCAAACTTACTTGTGGTTGTTGGTGTCTCAGTTGTAGTAAAACAAGTACCACAAGATAGTTGACAATTGAACAACATGTAATTTGGATTGACCTCACATTCTCCTTGATTGGCCCAAGCAGCACAGCTCTCGTTGTTGTCAACGCAAGAAGCGGCTTAATTTGTTGATGTTAGAAAATTTATAAACACGTGACCTTGATTAATTCCTTTTAAGATTTGTTTGGCAAAACTGGACAAAACGATCCTAAAAATTTTTTATTTGCTTTTTGCCAGCTTTTACGAAAATTTGAGCAAAGTTGCATTCACTTTACACGAGATAGATTTTCTAATTAATAATATCTAAAGACAATGTTTTTCCGAATATTTCGGAAACAATATTTCGATTATTATCTAATCCGTTCTAAGGAAGGTTTGCCAACCTATTAAACAGATTTCGCGAAAATTTATATTTATTCAAAATAAAACTTTGGATGAGATAGCACTTTTTTCTCCTCTAAGGTACCCTCGTTAAGGTTTCAAATTTACGATTGAATTCATACAAAACAATTTTGACATATTTTTTCCGCAAGCTTAGATTGAATCCGCAAGGCTGGTATCATAAATTGGGTAATTTTGTTGCCAGGGAATGCCAATTTAGAGATCAACATCCCTTAAGGGGGTAGCAGCGATGTGGCAGACTGACGTCAATTTAACTTAAGAAAATAATTAGTAGGTTTATTTTTTTGTGCTTATTATCGTTACTCGTTGAGCTGAACCAGCATAATGTGTATCAGCTCATTTACATTATTTTTTTATCTATTTAAGGAAAGATTTGAGTTCGACACTTTTATTTTTGAATTCGAAATTTTCCAAAAATATCAAAACAATATTAAAATTTCTCACGCATTTTTCACCCAAAATTTTTCTTTTTTTTCTGAAAGCTGTATTAGAAATTTTAAAAAGAAGCCACTTTAGACTTTTTTTTCATGCATGTTACCTATTTTCTGACTGCTGTTTAAAAAGATCATAACGATGTTCGTTTGTTCTTTTTTGTCAAACTGTTTTCAAGACATATTATGAAAATTTTTCCAAATCAAGTCCAAAATTTTTTATTCATGTCTTTTTGAATTTTTCCTGAAAATCAGGCCGAATCAGTTGTTTATTCTGGTATCTATATTTATTTGCCGTATTTCACCTATGGAAGGGTCAATCGCAATATTGTGTCTGAGCTACCTACTGATGAAATTTTAAACACATGCTATGTGACACCTGGTTTGTTGCTATTTGGCACGCAAATTATAAAAATTTTATTTAATTCAAAAAATCTCAATTAAATTTTCGGGTGTTATTAGGCTACGTTTTTTATCAAAGTCAGGATATTCTTGTATTTAAACGCAATTGAAGGTNCAACATCCCTTAAGGGGGTAGCAGCGATGTGGCAGACTGACGTCAATTTAACTTAAGAAAATAATTAGTAGGTTTATTTTTTTGTGCTTATTATCGTTAGCTGAACCAGAATAAATGTGTATCAGCTCATTAAAATTTTTTTTATCTATTTAAGGAAAGATTTGAGTTCGAACTTTTATTTTTGAATTTGTAAAATTTTCCAAAAAATTCAAAACAGTATTAAAATTTCACGCATTTTTCACTCAAAATTTTTTTGTTTTTTTTTCTGAAATCTGTCAATGAAATTTAAAAAATAGCCACTTTAACTTTTTTCATGCATGTTTACATATTTTCTGACTGCTGTTTAAAAAATCATAACATGTTCATTTGTCCTTTTTTGTCAACTGTTTTAAGAAATATTATGAAATTTTTTTCGCAAATCAAGTCCAAAATTCTTTATTAATTCTGGTATCTATTTTATTTCCGTATTGAAACCTATGGAAGGGTCAATCGAATATTTTTTCTGAGCTACTGATGAAATTTACAACACTTGCTTGTGACACCTGTTTGTGCCATTTGGCACGCAATTTATAAAAAATTTTATTTAATTCAAAAAATTTCAATTAAATTTCGGGTGTTCTAGGCTACGTTTCTTTTCAAAGTCAGGAGTTTTTTTGATATTTAAACGCAATTGAAGCTTAATTTTTTCTCCTAAAAAGCTATTTTTCTCTTTTTTTCATGAAAAAAACTTTTATATTAAGGAAATTTTTTCATATGAATACTGATTCTCCCACTAATTAGCGCAGAACACCCGAAAATGCCTGAGGTTTATGAATATCGCCTTTAAAACAAATTCTCACATCGGGTCAAGTTGGACATGGAGTTGTAATGAAAAGTGGTTTTCATATTTTTACAGATACCTTAGTATGTTGACAAATTAAACATATAAACGTTTGCAAGAATAAACACTATTATTAAAGATAAAAAATAAAATAAAAAATTTTCACATTTTTTTACTTCCAAAAATCACTCCGAAAATATGTACCAATTTTCCACAGTGCTGCTACCCCCTGAACCTTCGGAAGCATATAAAAAAAAGTTCTGCCGAGGCATAAAAACCTTTCAGGAGGCTAAACTTTAAGCGTTGTTTACAGAAAACTCTTTTAGGATTAACCTTTAATTTTTCCTTAATGATCAAGTTGAAGAGTTAAATTTTCGAAAAAAAGTTTCATATTCTAGAAATTTTATGTTTAATTTTAGGAAAAAACGTTTGAAAAGCAAGGTTAATTAAACCACGATATACTACCTCATGGTAGGTTCCAGGAAAAGTATGTTTATCTGAATAACTGCAAATTTCATAGACTAAGAGGTCGTCCTGGAGACGCGTAACTTTTTAAAGCCATCATTGCTTCACGCTCACAAAGGGTTGATATGATCTAGGGCGCTTATTTCTTGACAAAATAAGAAAATATATTGTTTGATTCTCAAACAACAGCCTCAAAAACTTACTTGTGGTTGTTGGTGTCTCAGTTGTAGTAAAACAAGTACCACAAGATAGTTCACAATTGAACAACATGTAGTTTGGATTGACCTCACATTCTCCTTGATTGGCCCAAGCAGCACAGCTCTCGTTGTTGTCAAAGCAAGGAGCGGCTTAATTTGTTTATTTAATAAAATTAATAAACACGTGACCTTGAAAAATTCATCTCAAGAGTTCTGCTTTGAAAGTTGTGGGTGAAAATTCGACAAAACGACCCCAAAAAGTTTAAATTTGTTTCTGGCCACCTTTTTCGAAAGTTTGAGCGAAGTCGCAAATTTGACCTCAGACGAGATAGATTTTCCCATTAATAATGTCCAAAAAACAATTGTTTTTAAATATTTTGGTAACAATATTTCACTTATTAACAGAACTGCTCTTATGAAGGTTTGTCCACTTATTATACAAGTCATGCGAAAGTTTAGATTAGTTCAAAGATAAACTTAGGAGAAGATAACTATTCCGTTTTGCAAAGGTCGCCTCGTTAAGGTTTAAAATCTACGAGTGAATTCGTACAAAATAATTTTGACAAAAATTGTATAGCTCAAGAAGGCGTCCTGGCGACGCGTCACTAATAAAAACCATCATTGCATCACGCTCACATGGGTTCATATGTTCTAGAGCGCAAATTTCTTGAAAACCTAGAAAAATTTATTGTTTGATTTTCAAACAACAGCCTAGGTATCCCTCAAACTAACTTGTGGTGGTAGATCCACCAGTTGCGTTACAGTCTTCGTTATTTAAATCTTCATCATCTCCATTTTCACAGTCATGAAAATTATTGAAACATCGAGTTTTCCAGAAATATCTGAAATATTCAAAATATTATATGAAAAATATACATGTAGTTATTCTTAATTCTACTCAAATGTTCTTGAAAATAATTTCCATCAATTTTAAACCTTTCAAAAATTTGAGAATAAATCAGGAAGGCCTAAAGTGATTTTTGAAATTAAGTTTATCCAAATAGTTTTATCATGCATGGTTCAAGGTATCAGGGTTGTTATAAAAATGGTTATATTCGGGGACAGAAAAGCGAAAATAGCTTATTTTGCTTGTTGATCTCAAGTTAGTTTGTCAAATTATATAACATAAATATATGAAATTAATCCAAAAATGTTTTCTTAGTTTGCAAAAATTAAATTTATTGCTTTTTATGGTCAAACGAATAATAAGTTAACTATTGTTTATTTAACAATTTCCGAAAAATGTCACCAAGAATTTGTTTAGTGCTTTTTAAAAAACTTTATTATATTTAAAATCCGTCAATACAACGAACAAACAAAACTTATATCGATCAAGGTGGCAAAAACAGCATTCTTAATAGTTTTGAAGCCGTTTTATAAAAAAAATTGAAATAAAGACCAGTTTATCATTTTTATAATTCCTTTTATAAAAAATCCAATAGTTAAAAAATTATTTTACCGTGGGAAATCATCACTGCATTTATACATATAAGTTGGGTGAGCTTCTCCCTCGTACGATTGAATTTCAATGCCAGCACATTTATCACAACCGTACATTTTGCAAAGTTGCCATATATCCATCGAAGAGCACCGCTCGGCTCTATCGACCACGGCGTTACCAGTGTCTTGAAGAGGGTACTTATATATTTTTCAAACCAATTATTAACAGAAAACTAAGAAACAAATATTTATTTAGACTCGTTTTAAAAGTTGCTAAAAAATTTTAATTTTTGGATCTTGTAAATATTTAGAAAATTATAGAAATTCCGTGAAGCTTAAGAAATTCGAAAAAATTTGATCTATCTCAAACAATTAAATTGTAATTTCTGAAAGTGAAAACAATTGACGGAATTCTAAAAATCCCGAATTTAAGACATTTTGAAAATTTGAGTATTTTTCGAATTTTCCAAAATTTAGAAATAAGAAAAATTTCAGAATTTCAAGTTTTATTAGCGCTGTTTTAAAAATCATATCAAATCGACGAATAATGTGACAGACATTCGATATACCAATTTTTCTCGTCAATATAACCGGTTCCGAACTTTGTAATTTACGAAAATCCCGTGAAACAAGATAATATGTCTTAAAA
>SCLH01000192.1:1049787-1074624 GCA_004367855.1 Oikopleura vanhoeffeni
AAATTAATAGATAAACTTATTAATTTGCGAACTTATTATTATAATTTTTATTATGTAGTTATTTTAAACCCTTTAACAAGGTCAAAATTTTTGAGAAAAAATTAGAATTTATGTTAAAATTGGCTATCTTTTCAAACAAAAGCAGAATATAACACTTTTGTTATTATTTTTAGGTTAATATAGTAATCAATGGTTGCTGTTACAAAACAAAAAATACTGATTAATAAACTATTGAACAACAAAAAAAAATGACAGTGTGAAAAATTTTGCTCACAACACTTTCCTAAAAACAGACCAATCTCAGATTTGTATTTAATATCTTATTTCGAAATCAAATTTTGCGGAATACTTCGGTGAAAAATCTCAAAAAATCAACTAATATTCGAACCAAATATCCAAAAAAAATGAGTATTTTTGAAATTCGCCGCTGAATTCTTTATATTGTAGTCGGAAGAAACAATTCTGCGACATTTTTTTGCTCCATTAAAAAGGTTTTAGGTAGGCTTACAGAAATTTATGAGCAGACCTAGCAGACCTTTTTTCGACCAGTCAAACCGAAAGATTTTTAATTCAAGCTTGAATCACTAAATAAATTAAAGCTTTATAAATTCTGATTAGCTTCTCAAAATTTTGGGAGGCCAAGGAGCCAATAACTCTCTATTTTTTTTCAAATTATCTTTTAATAGCGTCGTTATGGACCTGTTAAAAACGTGGTACCTATATCATTTTCATTGATAATTTTTTTCGTAGATTTTTGTCCTTATCTTTTGCTATTAAAATTGCGTAGGCATTAAAACCACTCTTATATTCGAATAAAAATGTAAACGATTAAAATATGGATGTGTTCAACACTGTGTTGATATCACAAACTTTGTCAGAAATATCATTTCATGATTCTGTTACAGTCAATGCAAAACTAAAAATTTTTAAATATTTAGAACATATTCTAGAAACTTGCATTAAAAATAATAGATATTTTCCGCCTACACATTGCTCTATAGTTGAAGATAGGCTTTTTAAAAAAATTGACCAAAAAAATTATCGATGAAAATAGTATACCCCGTTGAGAACTGACAGCCTTGACATTTTATGATGGGTAAATGGTATAATGTAAAAATAGTAAAATTAAAAAAAAAATTAAATGCAAAATTCGATATGCAATGAATTCCAAATGCATATAAAATTAGCTGACACTGCACTCAATGAAATTTTCTATCAGATAGTACCATTTTTTCGCAAAATACTGTCATTTGTTGAAAATTATGATGCCAATTTCATCTTTTTACATTTTACCCTTTTTACATTTTACCCTTGACCCTTTATGATATCACCCTGGCGTAAATTTTCGAAATCTGAGATTAAATTATGACATGTATGAACAGCCGAAATTGGATCAGCTCAATATGTTTGGCACGAACGTAACTTATACGTTAATTTAACAAGTTTAAACCCGTAACTCATAAGACCACCTGGATTATCGGCAGCAGTGTCGGAATCAGATTCGAAGAAATCAATACAAATTTCAAGTGACATATCGGCTAACGACGATCTGATGAGATTGTGAGTGCTGTCAGCAAGAGACGCATCGAGAAAATAATCAACACGGAGTCGATTTTCACCGGCGGCATTAACAAATGGTTGATTGTTCCAAAGGTTGATATTGCTCTGAAAGATTAATTTTAAAATTAAAGCAATATAATTTTTTTTTCAATTACTATAATAATTATGCCAAGTTTTAAAAAGCACCAAACGATTCTTAAGTATCGAGACATTAAGTATAATGTTTCTGAAAATTGTATCAGAAACGATCAGCAAATCATTGACCGTTCTATCGCGAAACTTATAACACGTTTTCTAATTTTGGAAACTATGTAAAAATTTCAATTTTTTTCTAATTTTTTAGAGTTTATTCACGACTGTTATAATAAGTTTACTAGTATACTTAATATGGACATAACTTATATCTTTAAAACAGATATCTGAAAAGGCCTTTCATTGCGCGTTCGCCTTAAACTTATATCCCTTTATCACTTTTTGGTTAGAATGCGTAGCCACAACGTTAAAATCACACGTTAAAAAAAGAAGTGGCTACGCATTCTAACCAAAAAGTGATAAAGGGATATTTCGAACGTCGCAACGCGTCGTTATCGGTCAAACTCGATGGCGCACCGAAGGGTCAAGGATGCCTCTTTCTTAATTAGCTCTGAAGAGTTAAACATATTTCAGTCCAAATTGCATGTTTTTCGGCAAAATTTACTTCAAAAAATAATTTTTAATCTCAAAAATCTTTTGTGGATAGAATTATATGTATTTGGTCAAGAATTCAACTTCTGCCAAAACTGAAAAAATTATATCATTCGCAATAATTATTTGAACACTGAATTATTTAAAGCTTTTAATGATGAAGTTTCATCTTGACAGAGTTTCACTCAAAAATTAAACCTTGAAAAAAAAATATTTTCCGACCAAAAATTGTTTTTCTCAACTCCTCATAAGTAATTTCCAAAATCATATTGTCTAGAACCACAAGGCCTCCCCTTTACCTCCATTAAATTTTTCTAGCACAACGCTAGTTCTTAAAAAGGCTAGACGCATACCATTGCCGCTTTATCTCCATCGTCGACAATATCGCCTTCACTGATTTGAAGTCCAAGATTCGTCCAGTACAGAGCTTCTGCCGGAGTATATTTGACATCTCCATTCAAATAAGGCTAATCCCAGGTTGTAAAAATTTTCACATTTTAGTGCATAATTTACGTTGAATATCACGGAACGATCGTCAAAGTATAAACTTCGATATAACAAAAAAAAATTCTATTCTCGAATGCTTTTAGTGTTCAAATTGCCGATTATTCTGAAACTCGCCGATTCTCATAGATTTTTATAACAAATCACTGATAGTGAGTCGTGTATGGCGCCTTTTCCCAAGATCTAATTTGTTCTTATTTTCAAAGAACTTTAAGAACAATTTTTTGCAGCAAAACATTTTCAAATAATGACATCAAATCGAACTTCTAAGCGTTTTTCAAAGGTTTTTAAAGAAAAAAAAGTAATTTGTATATCAAATAGCCAGAATTTATTTTTAGAAAAGTTCAACAATCGCTCTGTACATAATTTTAATACTAATTTTGATGTTAATTCTGAGAATTTGTTGTTCAAAAATATTAAGGTGAAATAGACGAAATCAAGAATTTTATCATCACTTTTTTCTTTTTTTTCAAGTTCTTTGAAACTCAAACAAATTAACTGAGATTTTTTGAAGCGTTCGTGATTTTCAACCTGGCTTCTGCAACAAGGGTTGTGGCTGGGTCGGTTTGTTCTCAGCTAGAGAACCAACTACAAACAAGGGTGATAATTTCATTGAAAATAATTTCAGAGAATACGGAAAATTGTCGGCAGCACGGCCTTTTTGCTTCTTGGATTTCACGGTTAATTCTAAAGAATGAATAAATGAAAGTCAACGTCAAATTCAAATAACATATTCGACAGTTTTTACTTTCAAATATATCTATCGATCTAAAGTCGTATTGGTTCGTGTTCGAAAAATGATGAAATTGGGCGCTCGATTATCAGTACACCCAAAATTTCGGTCCGCTTAAAAACCTAAAAAAATAAAAACTCGACTTGTATGATTTATAATTTGGAATTTTGCTTAGTTCCTCAAGAAACTGAGTATATAATAAAATTTAAACTGATGCTAGATAAGTAGTTTGTAAAAAATTCCGTAAATTATCTGTTTTGAAAAAATATGTGAAAATATTCACTGATGCAAAAAAACAAAATATATCTGACAACATTTCAAATCTGACGATAAAAACTCAACCCGCTTGAGCACAGAGCCTATATATAGGCTCAAGCATACTTAAAATTATCTAAAAATGGCGTTAAAACATTGTTAATTACCTCGTCCAAAAACAGAATAAAATTTTTTTGTGGCGATTCCAAAATAACAATTTTTTTTTGCAAATTTTTTTCATATATTACGGGAGGTTGATTAAAATTTAAAAATACTCAGTTTCAGAGGAACTGTTTTGTGCATGCTTGACACTTAAAATAACAATAAATTGGTAAACAGGAAAATATATTTTTTTTCAAAGTAAAATTTACAAATTTTCGATTTAAGTATTTGACGAAAATTTTTTAATTATTTTAAAAAATAATTTTAGCAATTCGAAATTGTCCAGAGAGTTCCTTGATCACAGTGGTTACCTAGATAATGCCCTTTCTTGATATTGCCCCCCTGTTTGGGCATATTTTATTTTCGACCACCTATGACCCGGTATTGCCTCCCGCTACAAAACATTGTGAAAATTATCATTTTTGTTTTATTTATTTAAAATTATTTTTAATTAAGCAACTCAGCAGTTTTTCACAATACTTAATAACTCGAGAACATTATATATGTATATCCTCAATCTACAAAAATCATTTATAAGAATAATTTTTGACAAACCCTGGCGACCACCAAGCGGCGAGTTCTAGACCGCGTTATCAAATTTAAAAGTGCAACTCCTCCTAGAGCTCGCATACGATTAAACTTAAACTTGGCATGAACTTCGGAAACAATTATGCTCGTATTTAAGGCGAATTAAACTTTTGAATTTCGGATAAGTATTTTCTAAGACTGTCAAAAACCGCCTAAATTCAAGGTTTCGATCTTCAAAGTTCTACTCCTCCTAGGTTTAATGTCAGAATACAGTAAAAAAGTTATTTAAGGAAAGATAAGATTTTTGAAAGTTATTTAAGGAAAGATAAGATTTTTGAAAGTTATTTAAGGAAAGATAAGATTTTTGAAAGTTTTTGTTCAATTCTAGAGAATCCCGTTTAAGGGGGTGGGCGGCGTAATTTTTTGAGCCCTTCATAGAATTAATGTATGATACATTAATATCGGTTATGACTAAAGTTGACCCAAGGAATCTCATGGTGGCAATAATTTCTTTCAAAACAATCTAGAACAAAATCTAAAATTTTCAAAATTCAAATATTTTTTAGCTTTAACCCGCAGAAAACCGGTATTCTACCGCGATATAGACATTTATTATTGGTAAATATGACCCGCCTAAAACAATGCATGAAATTAAAATTATCGAAAATGTCTTAATCGAATTCTAGAAATTTCAATTAATTTCAAGCAAAAATGTTAAACCTAATTATCGAATTTGACGCTGATTGGTTCAAAATTTTNATCAGCTGTAAGCCAACTTTTTGATCAGTGAAATCTCAGCTTCAATTTGGTGGTACTTTTGTTCCGACTAGACGAACTTTTTTTTCAAACTTTTCATTTCCGGTTCACTTATAGTCATATTTCTAGAATTTTAGGATAAAATTCGAAAATCCGAGCCGAACATATTGACGACACTATATTTATTTACCTGAGTCGAAAAAACGCTCTTATTCTGAACATCCGTCTTGGAGAAGTATCACTTTGAGAACGAAAAATTTTTAAAATCGGTGTTCAAGAGTGATTCTAGAAAATACAAAAGCGAAATTCAAAAAAATGGACAAAACATATTAGTGACCTCACTCTTCCCGTACTTTGTATAAATTTTGAGACGCTTTGTATGTGGGGTCTAAAAGAAGATAGATTTTGAAAAATCCGTAGTGCTCTATAGCAATACTCGCACCCTGGATGTGTGATGTTACTGTGTTTGCGATCTATAAGGACAGCTAGATTTGTCCAATTGTCCTTACTTTTTTGGTGCCATATGTCCTTATTATTTTAAAAATGTTGCTCTAAAAATTTCAAAAAGAACGGGTGAAGAGCTGAAAACATTAAGCAAAGTTTCGTGGGTAATTCTTACAATAAAAAATATATTTTGAGAAAAATAGTGAAGACTTTTTTTTTTTTTTTTTTCTCTTGCGGTAACAAATTTTTCGAAAAAGAGAGTGTTTATAGATAATTTTTAATGAAACCACCTATATTAAGAGACAAATTGTATTGACGTCATATTGTCCTAAGGTTTTTGCCATATTGTCCAGCTTGCCAGTTAGGTTTTCATATTGTCCTTAGGTTTTGCCATATTCCTTAAGATTTGCAATATTTCTCCTTAGGTTTGCCATTGCAGTTTGTCTTATCCTTTATATGGTTATTCGCCCATATTTCCTAGGTTATTAGCACAAAATATTGTACTCTGGTTTGACATGTCCTTAATTTGCCAAAAAAATATATATCCTTAAATTTAGCCATATTAGTCCTATTAAAAATAAAAGGAACATTATCGAAACAATATTCACAGGCTTTCGCCCCAATTTAGGCTTGAAAATGTAAATCTAAGGAAACAAGTTGGCCAGAAATTATAGGACAAATATATGGCAAAACCTGAGACAATAATGAAAAATTGAAGAACAATATGGCACAACTTTCTAAGGACAATTTGGGCAGAAATATGAAGACATATGGCAAAAAGTTAAGGTCACTTGGTGCAAAATCTAAGGTCATTGCGTTAAAATTTAAGGACAATATCATATTGCAATATGGCAAAATGTTAAGGCAATAGCCGAAAGTTTAAGGACAAATATGCACAAGAGTGAAGGTCTCAATACTTGCCAAAATGTAAAGCACATATGAAAGTAATTTAAGGACAATATGGACAAAATATGACTCTGATGTGCGTGCTTATAAGTCAGGTGAGGATTTTCCTAAATTGCCTTAAGCAAAACTTTTTATAGGACTTTTTTTTTTTTGCTCTTCACTTTTTGAAAAACGCTAAAAAGGCGTCGTTGTCTAGAATTTTCAATAAGAATATGCTCGGTACTTTTCTAAAAGTTCTCCAATTGTCCTCAATTCTTCCTCGTACATATTTATCATAAATTTGGTTCTAATTCCCCCATTCTACTTTTTTTGTTTAATTTTTTTTTTTTTTTCTTTTTCCGCCCCCAATGCTCTCTGGTAGTTTTTCCCAAATTGTCCTTAATTTTCTTCAGGTCACTAATACCTTTAAAAATATAATACACCGAAAATTATTTGTCGCTACATTCTCATAATTATCCACTTATTATCTAATTTTTCATAAAACGCAAATAGTGACAGTTATTATTAGGGACTCAATTCAACAAATATGCGGACAATTTAGAGAAAAATTTGGACCACTCGCGGTAATTTTTGGAACAATTCTGATATTAATAGGACTTGATGCCAACATTTAGGTAATTCGCGTTAATATTATAGCAACTATATATTTTTGGAATTATTTTATTGATAAGAAAATACACCTATCTAGTGAAAATTTCATAGCAAAGACCCCTTTTTTCAATAAGTGAGAGAGCAATATACATTGTGTACAATCGGAATACTTCTCGCAAAAAATGTAACCATACTACTATTTATTCGTTTACAAATTTTACATAATAATTTTCCCCAAAAATTTAACAGCACATAATCCACTATTTTATAAAAATTTCCTTTTTTCTTGTATTGTCTTCTTTCATTTATAATTACCTAGAAATATATTTTTCCCAACATGATCTACTATTTTCGTGATTGTCATATTTGGTGCAATTGATCTGTAATATCCGCTACATTATATTATCTTTTTAATTTCTCACTTCATGTTATGCCTTATATTTTGAACATCACAATTTGAAAAGTATCAGAACCAATTTGCGAATTTAAAGGATAACTCTGAAAAATTAAAATAATTTGGCACATTATAACGACATTATGAAAATGAGGACATTGCGGGAATAAAAAGACCAATTTTAAAAATATAAGGTTAATTAATGTGAATTCTTAATACGAAACTTACGTTCCATCCTGCCCTGGATATCACCACTTCCAATTTATCGATTATAGAATAATATTGGAAAAACCGAATAAATTTTTCCCGATTTTTTTTCATATTGCTTTATTGAGGACTTGGCCCTCTACAATAGTCTTTTCTATTGTGCGTGATAGTTTTGCCATATTCGGGCCAAGATTTCTGAAATTTCTATGTAGCTGTGGTTCCGTAGTCTTAAAAATCAATAATAAGACGGCTCCAATACACTTTGGAGTAACAGGTTGACCTTTGAATGGTAATCGCTTAGGCGAAGGCTAGACCTATATAACGAGTCATCCTCATTTCTCAACAAACCTACCTAGAATTATTATGAGGCGGGATTGAAAGGTACCAGATTACGACGCCCACCCCCTTAAGTTAACCGGAACTGAAAACTCGGAAAATTAAAGTTGTCGGATTAAGTCAAAAGTACCATCAAATTGAAGCTGAGACGATGCCGAGGAGAAAATCTGGAAACAGCTTGTAAAGTACTTTATCAATACGATATATTGATAGTATATGACCTTTTCACTATACAAGTCCGTACCTGATCAATCCGGACGAATCGGAACACGGAACCTAGTCACTATGACTGATATGTACCGTTGTCCTGATAGATCTCGGCAGCTTGATTATTCATGGTGACTAATCAGTACGGATCCATCCGGATTGACAGAAATCATCTAAGAATATACTGAGCCGCTTAAATAACGTCGGATAGGTTTCGATCCATCCGAGGGATCGGTTTCATTAGTCATTCACGATTTAGTGTTCCGATCATCGGGATTGATCGGAACATATGCCTCAATGATCTTTTCACTTATAAAATGCTCGGCGAATCTCAAATAAAGCAAGGACAACTAACAATAATAAACCCGGTTTATAAGTTAGGCAGCAATCCCAGGCAACGAAAAATAAACAACAACAAAGCAGCAAGTTCTCATACCATTCAATTTGGTGGCAGATCCGAAACACCCGCTTCAATCGCAGAAGCTCCACCGATTCGCATCGAGACCAAATCCAGTACCAATTCTGCACAATCAAGAGCTACGAAGGTTACAAATAACCTCTGCAAGCAATCCCAAAAATCCAGGCGTCCAATTCCGGATCAATCCAAGCCAATCCAACTCAATCTGTTGAAAATGTCTTTTTTTTATCGAATCGATTAAACAAGGTGTTCTAGAATTTCTGATTTGGCTATAGAAAACTGGTGCGTGTAAAGTTTTCTGATGAAGGTCGGAAATTTTTTCTATGAGGCGCGTAGCTATAGTTGCACTAACAACGAAGCACTTTGCTTTTGACAATGCCCAAAACGGACCAATCATCGTACCTTTTATGAATCCCATATTTCGGTTCATCAGCTGTCAAATGTTGGAAATATTACAGTTGGGTCCGAAAATTTGTTATACATTTGACCAGAGCAAGAGTACGTGTATCTAGAACTAACTGCGGAGAAGAGCAGACGATGCTCAAATTGCATGATGACCGAAAGCATGTATTTGCACGTGTGTTCTGTTGAAACTGGCATTTTGTGCTTTGAAGCATACATATCTCTTTCAATTATTCAAGTAACATCTTCAGGATCAAAATGAGTACCAAACAAGGTCTTGACCGGGCTCTAGCCATTATAGGTCTCTCAAAGGAGCAATTTTCTTCGTAGACTGTAATTATAGTCAAAGACTTCTATAGAATAAAAACTGTATTCGAAAGAGGAAAGCTACTATATTGGATTGAAGCTGGGAAGATAGAAGAAAGAATGAGGTGAGAGAATTCAAACCATCAATTTTCACTAGTGGGTGAAGCCCAACCGGGCCATCAGACAACAAAAAGAGATTTTTTATTGGAACCCCTCAGTAAATTTGGATGGAAATTGGGATGGGTAAACAATAGCCTCGTCTGGAACATCTCTTTCTGCTCCGATAATGGTCTCGGCTCAGGCAGAGCTAAAAGTTGTACTATCAAAACTAACAAAATTTGATACTTATGACATTCCCGCACAATAATGAATTACGTCAGCATAGATTTTCTGGAAGAATCCGATCGAAAAACACGATGGTTCGCTCAAGAAAAATTGATAACGGCTCATTATGAGGACCAACCAGATCAAAACAGTCATTTTTGGCAAGCTCTAACGGAAAAACGAAGACAAAACATTCTGACGTATTTGCAAGCTTAAAGCATTATTCTATCATGCACAAAAAACGAGCTGAATACCAAACGTCTGAGAAGAACACAATGGAAATCAACATGCTGTACAAAACTTGCAAGAACAAGCAAGCAAATGGAAAATTGAGTTTACAGATTATTGCGAAAGTTTCACTAAATGGTGACATTTAGTTTGAGCAGAAGCTTATGGCAAATACTGTGGTCAGCAAGTCACAAAAATTCAAAGATCGGAGCACAAATTCTGCTTATTCCTGTTCTGATAACACTAAGTACTTGGAGAGGTAGATCACTGTCAGCTGCCAGAATGGAGGGCAATACTGGATTTGGAGAGAGACGCAAATCCTTGACAGACAAGACAGGAGAAATGTTATCATTGCAACGCGCTAATATTTAGCTAGAAATGCTGTTCTCGCATAACAAAAATTGAATTAGACTGACGCAAATAATGGCAGAGCACCAAAATCCCGAATTGGGAGGCAAGACAACTTATCGCCAACCATTGGCCAAGGATCAAATTACAGACCAAGAAATCGATTCAGGCTCTGATGAACAACGGGCAATTTGGTCCCCGGTATATCAAAGGCAGACGACGAACACTTGGAAATCATTTCAATCCAATAAACTAACTTTCGGGGATAAACTAATAGGGGACGGGGGTAGTTGGAGCTACAACTTAGTTTTACCTGCAGTCACCACGTCCAAACTAATCAAGTCACTGTTTCAGATCCTCACTGGACACTGGTGGCAAGTTGACCTCTGTAACAACGAGAAGTTTTTGACACTACTTGTTTGTTTGTGGACGCTGAATTCCAAGGTCAAAGACGCAGACGTAAAAACCCCAGTTCAGCATCAAATCATACATTTGATGTACATGGAGATGTAGTATTGAAGCCTCAAATTCCAAAGCGTGATCGGTGATCTTCAATTAAATAGGATCATACGCTTCATAAATACTTAGCAATCTCTGATTCAGCAAAGATGATCCTTGGTATCCGAGGCGCTCGTCGCTTTGGATTTACGTCTCGGCGAATTCACATTTCTTTACTTATCGAAGGATAGCGCATATTGCGATACACTTAATACACAAAGCTTGGAAAATAATGATGGCACGTCAAACCAACTGATGAAGAAGTAATCTATCGGCTAACTTCGAATAATCGACGAAATGGTTTGTGGGGCATCCATCCGCAAAAATTTTACCATAGTAAATCGGCAAGTCTTCCCTGAAGAATGCAAAGTTCGGCTCGCGGTCCTTATAAGAGCCGCGAATCAACTCGGACTTAATGTTTATGAAAGGTAGTGAGTTGAAAGCTCGCTTTCAGTAGCTAACTTTATTCGGCCCGATGTTTTGAACTTCAAACACTCCTAGCAGTGCAAAGTAGAGGAAGTGGATAGCAGCACAAATGTGAAAACAAATAAAATAGAGAATAAATTGCTCTTCAAGAAAGAAGCAGAGTTGATTAATCTTGAATATTGAACAAATGGGCAGCTTCTGAATTTAACAAACTGACAAGACAAACTGCGAGAGGTTACTTGTCAAGTTATCGTGATGGTATTCTCGTCAATCAAGAATAACGAATGTTGGAAGAATACACTGGACGAAAAGTTGAAATTAGAATGATTAATCCTGAACCAGTATATTATCAAACCAAGACGAGTTCCGTAAAGCTTAGAGAGGTTTTGACAGACCCAACTCTGTAAACATAAATGCGTGAACAAGGAATAATAAAGAAACTTAAAAGGTCATGGCATATAACAGTCGCGTCCATCTAGTCAAGTAAAAAGCTATAAAGCACCCAAATGGCGGTTTTGTGGTCGATTTTGCGCAACAACTAAAACAAAATATTAAACAAAATCGGTAGCGTCTCTCCAAGTTTCAAGACTTACATCGACCAATTGCAGGATGGGCAACTTATCAAGTAGTTTTGATCTTAAACAAGGTTTTTTAAGCATTGCGCTCCGGAGAAATAGTGCAAGCAGCACTAACAGGAGCATTCTCATAGATGGCCGGACAATTTCAATTTTTTGAAAGCTCCGCGATGAGATTATCTACATCTCCTCAGATCTTCAAAGATATGCACAGACAATTATTTTACGAACTGACCTCGGAAGTGTTATGTTAGCTTCGAGGAATGTTTTTTCTTCAGTAAAACTAGGCGAACAACATTGGCGTTGATTAAGACTTTTCGAGAATTAGGCTCGTGCAGAGAATTCTAACTCAATGCCAGAAGTGCACACTAGGGCGACAACTTGACTACTTATGGAATTTACTATATCTGAAACGGCTACAGAGCTCTAAAAATGCAAAACTGATGCACTATGAAAGATTTTTCAAACGGCACGACTAAAAGGCGATATTGAAACGCTTCTTGGGAATGGGCTTCATTCTAAAAGCAGGGCCACCGTTGTTCGCGGCCCTGCAGCTTTGAAATGGGAGATCTACAACGAAATAAGGCGCGTTCTCAATCGATTTTGAGTGGACTCAAAAGCAAGAAGAATGCATTTAATTGAGAGCAAAGAATGTTAGAAAAAAGTGCTAGCTCTAGCATTCATCTAACAAACAGAATAGTAAGCTATTCTAGCAAGGGGGGGGGGGGGGGCGGACGCAAGTAAGAAGGCTTGAGGTATTTTATTGCCGAGGTCCGACCGTTAATATAAGGCATGGGAATAATGGAAAAATAGACTTCAGAGTGACTTGATGCAGCATACATGTTGCATCCAATGGAATATATTCCAAAAATCTGCCCATAATTCGAACAGAAGTAATTGGATGGTTGGAGTCAGGCTGAACAAACTGTTAAAACTAAATTGGAATTATGGCAAGTTTGATGCCTTTGCACTGGATTAAAAGTTTGAGGGCGATTGCATGGTTGGCTCTTAACTTGGAAAATATAGTGAACTCGAAAACAAGTCTATTTGAAACTTCTTCATGATTGGCTCCGTAGAACCAACACATTTGTAGAGCAACGGTAAGAAGAACAAAATAAAATCATCAGTTAAGGCATGGTCGGAATGGTAGATCAAAAACATACCGACATTGATGGTCTTGCTGCTAATTTAGACGGGCATACAAATTGGTAAATAGTAACGCACGATTGCAAACGAACCAACAAGCGCAGAAATCAAAAGCTCCGATACTACAGCCGTGGTGATTAGTACTTAGCATATCGTCATTCAAGTGCAACCAACAGAATGTGGCTAAGACTATACACGAAGCTTGGATAGTTAATGTACGTCATACTCGAGAAAGCTAGGATGGTAAACACATATATTGTCGGGCAAGAGAAGACGACAAAACGAAAGAAATTTATTGTTTATAGGGACCAAGCCTACGATTGATTGGCCTCCGCAGACAACAAAAAGACCAGTAGCTGGTAGCTATGGTGTCCCGAAACTAACGATGAAAAAAAAGCTCCAATAACTGACACCAAAAAGAGAAGTCCCAATCCGAAAGTGTTTGAGAGAAGATCAAATCGCGTCGATCAGCAGAGACTCAAGAAAAAAGTGACATAACTTCAAACACTTTTTCAGGCTGAATAATAGCTTGTAGAATAGTTCAAAAATAATGGGATTCACTGGCGGAATAGCTAAAATCCATGCGCCAACTGTTGTGGCCATTCCAGCTTCAACCATCATCAATTTTCGTACTACTTGTGATAGGATAGTGTAAAATGATAAAACACAGACGTTGAAGATTTGGAAAGTCCTTTCAAAGATCCGCAGCATTTAAGAAAAACAGACTTCTCTAGAAAATACATCGTTACCATTTCGCGGGCCAGGGCTATTTTCTTTCTATAGTTAGAACGGAAATTGAAAACCCTATGCAAGTTTGGCATAGAAGAAATCCAGCCAATAGAATCCCGAATGATTTTGGTTTAATCTCTGCTAGCGGAGTTTGCCAAAAGCAATTTACTTGGAACAAACGCAAGATAGATGGAATCTTGGCTGAGATCATTTTCAATACGGAAAACCGTAATTTAACAAACTTTCAGCAATCGTGACCTCAAACAAGAAGGCCAAATTAGTTTACAACAAACTGTAAATTCGGCTACCCGCGAACAAAAAGCCACAGTGCTTCATAGCAAGAAGAATATCACCAATAACAAACAGATATCCCAATGAGGCTTTCCGAAATCGTAACGTACTTTAGCAAATTTGATGATCAGCAATACCGGAATTATGCTCACTTTGTTTTGTTACAGAAAAACTGTTCAATACATTGGCTAAAAAGATGCCTCACAACTGACGTGTTGGCAAAGTTCAAATGACAATTAACTGATTCCCAGATTTCGAATTATTGTCACAATTTTTTCAAGTTATGTTATTCACGGAAAGTCACTTGCGAAAAATGCAAAACTTACTTTTCATATAATTTTTTCAACACTGAAAAAAAAGTCACAAAATAACATTCTATCAGCTTATTTTATGGTTTTTTTCATGGAAAAGTGCACCGCGCCAAACGGCAACGCTGATTTCTATCTAATTTTTTCACGGCAAAAGTCACCGCAGAAAATTGAATCACTTAAATTTCTTTCCATCTTTTGCGGCGAACGTTTTCGAATTTATTTCTAATTCATTTCAAGGCCAGGTTTTCATTAAAAATTTTTGTATATGCAGTAACTTCAGGGCAAAATAATTCTCGAGATCTTAGAACAAATGGCCTAAATTTAGACGATGTAATCATAAAAATATGTTTTATAACTGTTACAGTCATGTGAAGTAAATATGATCATTTTGGGGCTTAAAGGGGGAAAGCCGATGGAGGCTGTATCTCGAGACTCAGAAGTGATAGGAAGATAATTTTAATTGCATTGTCATTTCGTGGGCTGGTTTGCTTCCAAAAATATATAAAAAAATTTTCGATGTCAAAAATTTCGAAAGATTTTCTATATTGTTCAAAGTTTTATTTTCCTTAACGCGTACTGTATCTTTTGAAGTTAATACATCTTTAGATCTATTTTTTGCAATAGATCACTGTGAACAGATTTGAAAATGGCAATAAAAATTTTTAATTTCAAAAAAAATAATTCCAAATATTTTTAGATCCAGAAATTTGGGGTAACCGACGGAGGCTCGTTTCTCGAGACTCAGAAATGAAAAAATTTTAAGCTGGCATTCTTATCTTTATCAACGGTTTGCTTAAAAAACCTAAAAAAAGAAATGAATTTCGATAAAGAAAAGTGTTTTTTCAAGTAATTAACTTTTTTCTCCGTGATTCTAGACATTGATCTGACGATTGCAGCAACTAATTTTTATTGTTTAACAATGACAAAATGTATATAAAAATTATGATTTACTCAAAATAAAGTTTTTGGAATTTTCTTCAACAACGCGCTATTTTTGCCCATAGAATTTAGGGTGAAAAACTTTGATGCCTCTAAAAAGCTAATAGAAATAACATAAAAAACTCTACTGTACGTCCTCGCTTTTGCCAATTTTAAAGGAGTGCTTTTCTGTAAAAAATCTGATATGTGTGTTCGACTAAATTAGCATGTACTCAGCAAAACATGTGCACAAACACCCATTCATTTGCGAAAATTTCTATCTCTAAAAAGAAGCAATTTGAAAATCAGGGCTTGTAGCGGCTGTTTAGCTCTCACCAGAATTAAGTTATACTGAAAATAAGGAGAAAATTTTTGAATATCCAGGAGCTAGATGTAGTTGTACCGAAAAATGGAAAAATCACTTTTTGGACCGGTATACCAGGGCCGGTCCGGTTCATGACAAAAATTTTGACACATTTTTTGAAAATTTCAAACAATCTTTCGCTAGATCCGAAGTTTTCATCAATAGCGAATGGGGTTAGGCTGGCAGACTAACGTTGAAAATCAGTAAAACCCGTCGGTCAGCCCTTAAATAATATGAGAAAGCATAATTTATTTGTGAATTGGTATACTGTATAACGGTGCGGCTGGACATTAAATTTAAATGCCCGATTTTCTCTGAGTTCTATTACCATTTTAAAATAGTTTGAAATATTTTTCGCGATTCGGTTTGCTTATTGCGAAAAATAAAATTTAAAAGAATTTTTTTCAGCGAAAATTGACGTATTTTCATGGCAATAGTTTCATCCACAGATTAAGAACTGAAATTAACTCATCGATCGTATTTACAATATTTACTTATTTACTTTAAGCTTATGTCAGCAAAATTACTAATACTGGTGAGGGGCAGATTAAGTATTCGGATGTGTGAAGCCTCGGATTGGCCACAAACCGGACATCGTTGTTGGCGCGAACTCTGAACCGTGAGAGGCGAACCCTTCGGCGACCGCTTCAGAGATTAAATTGGATGAATGTCCGTGCCTTCCTGTCGGCCAGCAAAAAACTAAAATTGGAAATAGGCGCCACCTTGGGAAGCTTCGTAGGACAGTGAGCCCCTATCCGACAGGCGGCCATCTACCGGAATCAAATGTTCGGCCTATGTGCGACGCCAAATCGGCCGCAGGGTGCGCTTCGCTAAGAAGTTTGAAGCTCCTATCCGACAGCGCCCCCCACCGAAAAAAACCCTAACTTAATCTGATCAAGCGCGATTTTAAGTAGGGGCTGGCATACGGGGCTAACAAGTTATAATCAGAAATTATTAACGAAGAAATTCGCAATTACAAAAATAGCAGGAATAAACTAAAGGCTTAAATATTTAAATGAGCCATAACTAAAGTGTCAGCAAAAAAAAAAATGAAGTTTAAACTCAAAGCGATAAATCTTCATTCCTGGCGGGCTTATCTGTCACGCTTCTGTATAACTTAGGAGCTTTGGACGCCACCAAAAACCCAGCTGGCCCACTGGATCAGCAAGAATCGAAGATAAACAGAATATGTAGAAAAAACCAGAAGATGAAAAAAGAACAACAAGAAACATGGCCCTAGGAACTGTCCTGGAAGCAGCTACGAGTGCGGATAATGCCACGTGTTGGATCTAGCTTCCAGATCAATTACTCCTATGGAAACGATACTTCTTCTGTCTCCACAAGCGAATATAACGAATGCACTATTATGCCTCCCCTGGATTAAATTTTGGGGCAGCAATTGGATTTCGCCAGATTAGTTTTAACGAAATCGGTTCGTACACACCAGCACAGATGGCACATGATTGGGACTATTCGACATGAATGAATACTTAAACGGGATCCTTTGGGGGCCACCACCGGCAGAGAGGTAGCAACAATCCTCGATATGGCAAGACAGCCGGCTATGCCACAATCAAACAGGACCTAATCACCGACATTTTAACGCCATTAAGATTGGATCAACAAACGCTTAATGGAAATGATTAAATAAAAAAAAGCAAGTACAGGCTAACACGCGTTGGCAATACATTTAAAATAATTTTTCATTGTAGTCGAATGGCGGCACTGGAGCGGCATTTCTGCGCCAGAATGGCGAGATCACGGCGGCTGCACATAAAGGTCGCGATAATCAAGAGTGTAACATTTGCGCCCTTATTAAAAAATATAACATTGTTGAACCAATATTTTGATACATACTGTTTAGTTTGTAGATTGCTAGATGTTTTTTTTTTTTTTAATTTTTTGCTAATTGTCACGGTTAAAAACTATTGTACTGTAGGATTAAGCTTTTTCATGATTCTAACTGTGAGCTGCAAAATAGTTTGAAAGCATTTAATTCAGGGCGTGTTCTGCTTGTTTGAAATGAAAACAATTTTTTGCAGAAAATTCAGCCTTCTGATTAGCGCAAAGAGAAAAGTTTCGCATTCTTTTAGTTTAAAATGCATTTGGAGGCACATAGTTTTAAGCGTTAATTCTAATAAATTTTCTTCCTTATTTAATTATTACCGAAAAATTAAGGCAAATGTGGAGGCGGGTGATATGTGTATTATGTAGCTTTATCATACGAAGTAAATTGATAGTTTAACTGTTACTGACCTTCAGCTATACAAGTCCGTACTGATCAATCCGGACGAATCGGAACACTAGTCACTAGACGGCAGTAATGTTACTGATTTGTCCTGAGGATCTCGGCAGTGATTATTCATGGTGATAATCAATTACCGGATCATCCGGATGATCAGAAATCATAGAATATACTGGCGCTTACTGACTGGATGGTTTCGATGGCAATCTCGAGGGATGGTGACATTAGTCATTCACGATTAGTATTCGATTATCGGGATTGGATCGACATATCCTAACGGATCTATGACTGTATATAAGCTTCGAATCTAACAAATAAAGTAGGACAACTAAGAATATCCACCCGGTTTATAAGTTAGCAGCAATCCCCGGCAAAACAACAAAGCAGCAAGTTCTACATTAGCCATTCAATGCTATTGTAATATCTGGGGTTTTTCTAGTCGCAAAAAAGGTTTATGTTTGCGCGAAAATACATTATAAAATTTTCGAGATAAAACAAAAATAATTTCGAATTTTATTTGGCAATTTTTGTTTCTTTTTTATGATTTCAATAAGTACCCGAAAAAAAACAGTACGAACGGGCTTCCCTCCCCCCCTTACTCTTTGTTAGAGTTCTGTCCATGTTATGCCGGAGAGTAATCATCCATAAAAAGTCACTTGGGCCTATAAAACTCTCTTAGAAGGATACCTGATGGTTGTTTTAAGCCATTGTGAGGTTGTAAATCCTTCAAATTGATCGGAAATGGTTACTTAGGGTCAGGGGTCGGCACAAGTTTTGAAAAATTTCTGTCTGTTCCTGAGGAGCAAATTTCACAATTCTGTCTGTCTAACGAGTCCTGTCCTAGGACAGGTTCTGTCTGTCCTGTCCTGCAGGCGGGAAATTTCAATATTTTCTGTCCTGTCCAGTCCTGTCCTAGGACACAGTGTTTTTGTGAATAATACCAACCATCCTTTGATAGATAAGAATCTTACTGAAAGCTATTCGGGTGAAATTTTTAGCACAAAATATTCAATCAGGTTGCTGCGGTTAAATAATTGTAAAGAATTAAAGATTTTATATTTTTACTATAAGATATAATATAATAAAAAAGTATGACCGGCAGGATGATGTCAATCCGCTAAGGGGCAGGAGTTAGAAATCCAGCAAACAATCAACTGAGCTACTGAGACATACTTTGTAAACATATTATTTTAAGATTAAACTAGGCGTACGCCACCGATGGAGCCAGAACAAGCTGAAATTTTGCATGGGTACCTTTTGGCCTACTTAGCACCTCTGATAATCAAAATAAAATAAAATTTCGATACATTTTTAACACCCTAACCACAAAATATTTTCCCGCCGAAAACAGGACACCTACTGTAGAACTCATGCCAATAATCGAGCGCAAATTTCGGAGGCAAAGCCTATAAGCAGGCTTATGACCATTTTAGATTTATTTAATCTAAATTTTGATTTCTTGGCGGTCGCATGTTCCTTAAATCACAAGTTTGTTGAGTAATTTTGTTTTATTTTTAATTATTTTCAAAATTTCGAATTCCAGCTTGCTCTAAGGAAGCATAGGACAGCCCTACGGATAATTTTGAAAATTTTTAACTATATTTTGAATTTCTTTGGGTCAGATTTACCCTATGAATACGGTTTTGGTGAGGAATTAACTAAAAAAAAAATATGATCTAATTTCGAATTTCAGGAAGCTAGGACAGTAATTGATCATAATTAATATCAAGATTTTTGAAATGGCCTTTTGGGTCGATTTAGGCCCTGAAGGCAATAATATTGAGCCGCACTGCAAATTGGGCCGAAATCTAAGGTGGGGTAGCGCACGATTTAACCTAAAAATATTTTATTTTCAGTGAAACATTTTCACAGGACAGAAATTAGGAAGTTTATTATTTTCTGTCTTTGTCTGTCCTCGGGCTAATGAAGCAATCAGGACAGCTTTCTCATATTTTCTGTCCTTGTCCTGTCCTGTCGCTGACATTCATCACAGGACAAGGAAGGAGCAGGTGGACACCCGGACAGGAACAGGTATTGCCTACTTACGGGTACTTCAACCAAATCAGCCCTTTTTATTTTACAATTGTGGGCATATTTTTGATTTTTTCTTCTAACATATTTTCTTTCAGAGTTTTTACTGGCAAACCTTTTTTTTCTGTGGCTTGCACAAGGGTTTAAGTGTATCCCACATCTAACATTAAGTTTCATAGGGCAGGAAGGGGGTTGCATAATCGTAGAAAGTTTTTTCTTTAATTTCATAATAAATAAGGAATTTTGACCAGAAGAAATTTTGAAAAAAATTTTTGTCCGCGTTAAAAAAATCAGCATTTTTCAAAATTGGCGCCAATGATTTTTAAGCCTCCGGCTTTTAAGTTTGTTCTGAAAATTGGCCTAAATTCGATCAAGTGTTTTTTAAAAATATCTCGAATTTATCAACGTTTTATTTTAGAGATCAATTTCGACTCAGGTCAAGCTTGACTTAAAAACTATTGCCAGAACGAGCAAATGAAGCTAATTTACTCTTCAACAGATGAATAATCTGTAACTTTTTTTTTTTTTTCTTTGAATTTGCGATTCATATACACTGTATATAACATTTTGTTAGTTAATATCAAGAATTGACTCATCTTCTTATCTTAATTCTGTATCTAAATTCTTTCTATGTTCTCAGCACAATTTTTTGGGGCTTCGTCACACTTTGTTTCCGAGTCAAGGACGCCATGGTTGGCGCTAAAAAATTAGCATCCCCACCCCCCACGTTTCGAGCGGTAAAATTGCCGACGCGGGGCCACCTTCAATTGATTTTTAATGATGGCCAAGAGCTCCAGAAATTGAAGTTTTCAATCTGTTTCTCCGATAACTACCAGTCTTGATTTCCCGCCAAATTGTCATGGGTTGAGTACTCCTACCTCACCACACCAAGGGTTGGGCAGTTCAAAAAGCTACCAGAGGCTTTTCTAAAATTAATACGATTTGTATATGATAAAATTTTAATTGTCAACTCACACAAAATTTATAGTTTTGACCTTCTTTATAAATTTTTAGCAATTTTTTATAATTAGCAAACACTTTTCGGCAAAAATATTCAGATTTTGTGGCAAATTAAATTCTACAGAACACATATTATTGGCGAACCACAAACAATTATCACACTAGGGATCACTACCTACGGCTTAGAAATATCCCACGTTTTTGAGGTTCTGTAAAATAAGCAAGCAAGTGGGAAAAATCTTAAACTCTCTCCGAAATTGCAGACTATTTCAGGAGCTCATAGAAATATATAATTCACGCGTGACGCAACTGGCGTATAAAATCAGCATTCCTAAGAGTTTAACCTAAGATTAATGCTTTAGTGTTTTCGAGACATAAAATCGTTATATTTTCAACAAAGATTGTTTTTATTAGACGTGCGGCTAAACAGCTATTATAGCTGTGAGAATTTGGATGAACAGAAATCGCAAGTTTAGTTTTTTTCGAGGGCGGCGAAATCGAGTTTCAATAATTAGCTAAAATTAGCAATATTAACAATTTAAAGGTGGCATTTTCTTGGCGAAACTAAGTGATCGAGGCCCCAGATGGGGTGCTTAGTCACTTAGTTTGCGGCAGAAAACTGGCACGCTTTATTTTAAAATTGTAATTTTTCGTGCTAGTTATTGAAGACCGATTTCCGGCGCTGCAAAAAAAGTAAACTTTGCGATTTGCTGTTCATCACCAAATCTCTCACACTGTAATGGCTGTTTAGCCGAAACGTAAATAAAAAATATCTTTGATTGAAAAAATATAATATTTTATGTCGCGAAACGACTAAAGATAATTACAAAATGACAGACAGCGATACCGAGACTTGGAGAAGAAATTGAAAATTGGCATGAACAAACGAACATATCATTTTTAAATGAAATGCGCCGACCACAAATATTGTTGGCCACTAAGCTTTAACGATCTCTTTCAATTCTACAATAGGGAACACTTACTTGAAACGCACCACAAATCTACATTATCGACAAAAAATCTTTAATGACGCGCTAGAAACAAAAAAGTAATCTTAACTTATACACTTTTTGACTGACAATTTGTTTCACCAACAAATTCGCATAAATCTTCAACTTTTGGGCCAAAAAACTATTTCTATTATGAAATCCTAGTTCTAACTCTGAACTGACGATGATCAACCAAACGTCGCCAAAGAACTTAATGCTCTAAAATAAGGACGGAATCTAATGTCATCAAACTTAAAGTTACAATTTTTAACACCCAGATTAAAGTTCTACGCAGAGGAATAAAAAATAACTAGAAATGCGCGGATTCATGCAGCCAATAGGAGGATTTTTGGCGCAATAAAAATAAGGGTGATTTAACAAATTCGCCCGAAATATGGGACTAGCTGGAAACTCACGCAAAACAAGAGAGATAAGCTTGACGGTCCTCCGATAAACCACGTAAAATCGAATCTTTTCTCTGCTTTTGAAGCATTTTAAAATTGTAGGCAACCTAAAATGATGGGCTCAAAATTAAAAAAATTCTTGACTCAAATTCACACATTCTGTTTACTGAGTCGGATAATCGAAAAATATTTAATATATGGCCGTCGTTCGACTATTTGAATAAATTGGATGATATTTTTGAAGCCTGATATATTTAAAAATTTGGTGAAAATCTCATCCAAAATATAAGATTTAGCTGATTATAGAATAATGCAAATAATTAAAAAACCATATAAAGCGATAAACAGGATAAAATAAATCGCAGGCAGAAGAGTCCAAAAAAAAGGATACGGGATACGAAAACGCAAAAATCATCCAATAGGTATATTAAGCAGTCAATTGTATCAGTGTTAAAATCAAAAAAAAAAAACCGTCGGCCGGGGAAGCAGTTTTTGGACATACAATTAATTTCTCGCAATTGTAAGAAAAATGTAACCACGTCTTTAAACTCGGCACGCAAACGATTTCAAAACAAAACAATTTCAAAACATTCCAAATTTGATAATGAAGAGTTTGAATAGTGAGCTTTGATGTGTCTGCACTATACAGCTTCACTTGATTTAAATTTAGTCATAGATAAGATCAAATTAGGCACTATTTACGAAAATGTAAGATATTTTCGCAACAACCCCTCAAAAAACGGGTATATAAATAAAATAAATAATAATTAAGGCAAGCAGCGCCACCTTCAGTATGTTTTGCTGCAGAAAATTTTGATGGTATGTTGTACAAGAATAAAATTTCATGTCCAAACGCTATATGCTTTTACCGTCAAATTCAACGGATGTTCAAATGGGCAGTAAGCTAAGCCCAAAGTCTATCAAACATTATTTTGGCGATTTATTTGAAACCGAATTATGACCCAGAAATGAAAATGGTACCCTCATGTGCTATTTTTAGATATGTAACGAAATGTGTGTATAAAATAGAAAAATAATAGAAGCAATTTGTTCTTGAAAAACTAAATAAATTCACCGGGTATTCCCCTAATTAAAATTTACACTGACTCGATGAAAAAATAACGGGTTCAGTTTGAAGCTTGAAGATTAGATAACTTGAATCTTGAAAGTACAGAAAGGCCCAATCGTGCCGAAAATTTACTTAACTTTGCGAACGCAGTTTCAACGCGCCAGGTTATAAAATATCAACATTATTGGTGAACTTTACAGATGCAATAGGACACTACGACTGACCACCGCCGGAAGCATTAGATAGGGCCCTTAAGGAGCAACTAAAAATAGTTTTTCTAAGCTAAATCAATAGCGGTCCCTTAACTAGTAAATCAAAAAATTTTCAGAGCTTTAAAAATAGAAAATTTCCACCCCTTCAGCAATCGAAAGCTAGGCCGAGATGAGGAACTTAAAACTACGCGAAATACACGCAAATTTTACGGTTAGCCTTCCGTTCACTAGCTTTGCGATGTTCAATAAATTTGCCAGTTAATTATAAAAGATTCTTTCCGGGCATATAGCCCTATGTATAAATTAAATGTTGTTTTTTCGGCAACAATTGACCTAAGTTCACAGTCATTCACCTGGCTCAAACCAGAAAATGGGGTAAGCTATTTTTATAATGATGTTATTTACGATTATATATGTGGCATGTGAAGCTAATATATATAGGTTGAAACTCAACAAACTTCTAGGCAGCGAGCCGATTTTACAACATCGTTGTAATATAGGATGGTGTTTTTACATCTAACATATACAACTTTGTCCGAAATATATCGAGAAATTTCAAAATTATAATATAGTCTGAACCAGACATAACGCAGTCTCGGCTAAGTCTATCCAACAAAAGATTTTTCGAAAGTCACTTTTCAGTTCGTAGTTAAAGCATCTACATTTGCAAACGGCTTCCGTAAAAACTTTCGAGGGACTACTTCTACACTTATACCCGTCTCTGAAATACAGTTCAGCATAAGTGCCTAAACATTTTTTATGTGTCTGTATAATCGGCGGACAACTATATACGTGATCGGAGGCTACTAAGCAGCACGCTATCGTGAGGGCCCGATCAACTTATTTCTGTCAAGCATGCACCTTTAAATTTTAAAATTGTAATTTTCGCTAATTATTGAAACTCGATTCTCGCGCTCAAAAAAAATAAACTTTCGATTTCGCGTTCATCCAAGCTGCTCACACTGATAATGGCTGTTTAGCCAAAAACGTCGGCAATTAAAAACAATCTTTGATTGAAAAAATATATCTAAGGATTAATCCATTAACATATATTTTTTTCTTTGCTAATAATAAGATTTAAATAATTTTTGCATGCAAGTCGCATAAAACAACATGTTTTCAAAGAACTTACATGTAGGCACTTCTTATAATGTTATTTTCAGCCGACTGAGGATTAAAAACCTAAGAAAAGGAAAGAAAACTAAAAATTTTTTGAAATTTTATAAACATTTGTTAAAGTTTTAATAACATATTGTATTGGCAGTTTTCCAATCTGAATTTCGATTGAATTCGTTTTGTATATTGTCTGAATTTGGCATTTTATTAATTCATTTTTACGCGTTCTCCAACTCAGAACAACGGTGGATTTTCGCTCT
>SCLH01000192.1:1074645-1086501 GCA_004367855.1 Oikopleura vanhoeffeni
TCAGTATCTCGCGATGTATCATTTATTGAAAAACAAACCAAGTACATTTTTTGGTAAATTTTTGGAGATCATGTGAGTTGAATTTTGCTCAAATTGTCGCTCTCATGATTGTCAACAATTTCACTTCATTCGAGTTATCCAAATAAAGCATACAACTTTTCTTGTCTAATTAACTGACGTTTACTGATCTTAATTTTGATGTCAAACACATTTCAGAAAATTCGTACGCTTTAAAAGTGTCAAATTGAGTAACAACAGAGTATTATGGATTATACATTTTGAGCTTAATTTCCCACCAAATTGCATTAATGCCTCACCAAAAGCTTTAATTTTTTTTTGGCTTCCGGTTCATCTTAAATCACTCACATTTGTCTTAATTAATCTTTTGTGAGCAATTCACGCGACGTCATCCCGTCAGAAAGAAAAGTACATAGTTTGATGGTTTTGCAATCTTCTTGTCCACATTCAAAAACGTAAGACACCACAATAATGCCAAAAGAAACATACAATTGACCAAACCACAGAATCAATCAGTTGAAATTAATGATGAGACACTCAACAGTTCGAACATATATGACACTCGCGTTTTATAAAAACAACTTCCGGAACGCTTTAAGATTGTTTGTTGTCTTCTTTTTTCTCACGTCTTTTAAAAAAAATCATAATTTTCTATACAATCAATAAAACTTGCCCGCATAAAAAAAGTTCTTTATACAATTAAAAGACAATGACTCATAAACTTAAATGAGTCATAATCATAATTCGTATAGTAAAACTCTATGAGTCCATAATTTTAATCCCTGAATTAAACTTGACAGTTACCTCAAGCCAAATCCGTTCTTATTCGATTTAATTAATTCCTTAACTTTAATTCTTAGAAAATATGTTTTGAATTTGTTATTGTATGGAGTCGATATCGGGTGGAATGATTAACTGCAAATCTACCGCTTGATGCAATAACATCAAAAATTTATCAACGGACGAAACGATTAGAATGAATCCCTTTCACACTATCTGGAATATCCGGCCTTGCTACTATATCAAGCCGGGATTATACGAATAGTTCAAAGGACGATATACCGGCCTAACACTGAATTTAATTGATTCATTAGTCGGGCTTGTACAGTATATCCTGTACGAAAGATTATGTTAAATTTTGGAACAGGTAAATCTTCTTGGGTGTGAAATTTATTGTGCTATTCAGTGTACGGCGAGCTGGCGCACGTGATTACCTTCCCGTCTCTCACCATCTCACTTGCCACTCGCCGTACACTGAATAAGGACAATAAATTATCCCACCCAAGAAAGATTTTACGTGTTCCGAACTTTAACAAACTACTTTCATACAGGATATGTTATTTTCGTTCTCCCTTTCATGCATAGCCTTGCATCGTAGATTTAAGGAAAAGATAGGAATAAAGGGCAAAGGGCACACGCCACACAAAATCGTTCCTTTTAACTGCCATTGTTAAAGTTGAGAAATGCTGGTTCGGGAATGGCGGTAGGGCCGTGTAAAACATGAAAGGAACACGAATTTATATATAAAAAACAATAGGCGTGTTATTTTTTTTTTTATTTTACTGCTGTATGTACAAGCCTGATTCAAGTGGAAATAATGGATAAAAATGAGAACGTACTATTAAATTTGAATATACCTCGACGATCATCGAAAAATTATTAACGAACTTGTGCGTGTGGAAACCGAGGGCATGCATAGTTCGTGTTCGGATAGTTGTATTGCCATTCACAATCCATTGCCAATAGAAACTATCATTCACACCTCCAACTGAGCGCCCCAATGAAAGACCAACACCGTCAGCCAAAATGAAATCTGAACAGAAGGTTCAACCCAATATGTTTAATCAAAATAACAACAAAAAATAACTGAGGTTTAAATTAGACTGTGACTATCGAAAAGTGTCCGAAATTTTTTCTTAATTCACATTTTTGAAATAAATTCAATTAATTTTACTATATATATTATATTTCATCACACATCAAAAGCTTTTTTAGAAATTCAAATTAACATTTCACGTCATTTGAATATCTTTACCAAGAAGAATTTAAAATTTTGGCAATCTTTTTGTTTAAATAATAAAATCGGTTCCCGATATGAACGCCGAGCGTACCTAAAATATTTTTATGGTTCGAAATCGAATCATGACGAAACATTTTGTTGGCTCTCAGATGCCTAAAACAGTTTCCTAAACTCCTGAAAGCAACAGAAAAAAAAGTTCCGCCTGAGGCACCAAGCTGGTAATATCGGCTCCTACTATAGCCGTTGTTTCACAGCGTAGCAGCGCGTTAGTTCCTCAACGACCTCAGTAATATCAGAGCTTCAGGTAAACGCTGTGAACAGAGTTAACACATACGATGTGGTACAGAGTTAAAGCGCTGAAAAAAAAAAAAAAAAAAAAAACATAAAAAAATAAAAAGGTTGTGAACCTACGCTAGATCTGAGATTGGCACTAACCAAATGAGATGGCTAGTGATGAATCAGACTCGACTTATCTTGGTATCCGTCTGGTAGAGATATTGCGCTTTAGGTGACCTTTTAAGTAATTGAATACGGAAGGTTTGTATCTACATCATCTAAAGTGTCAAGACTTCATGAATCTGCAGGAATATCATCGGAGTTGAACCTACGGATAAAAGAAGGCTCCGCAAGGCCTACAGTATACTGACGCAGCCTGCTCGCAATACAAAGGAGCAAAATCCAATCGGAGTAATGAATCAATCATAGAAAGCTTATAACCCGGATTAGTCCTTTAATGCTACGCTAAACTCCTCAAATAGTCTGCACTCCATTTTATCACTTAACGGTGTTAAATACGTTTTTTTCACTTCTAGGATCCTATTTATTATCAGTCTCAAAGTGATATTAAACAAAGGTCAAAACTTTAAAGAAAAATTCGAATGTATTTTAAATGGGCTATTTCAAACAAAAGCAGACTATAACACCTTTGTTAAATTTAATGGTTGAATATAGTAATCAATGGTCGTTACAAAACATAAATTACTGATTAATCAATTATTGAAACAAGCAAAAAAAATTAACAGTGTGCAAAATTTTGCTCACAACACTTTCCTAAACACTGACCATCCAGATTTGGTTTTAATATCTTATTTCGATAATCAATTTTGCGAATACTCGCGTGCAAAATCTCAAAACAATCAACTAATAAGTCGGATACCAAAATCAAAAAAAATGATATTTTTGAAATTCCGTCGCTGAATTCTTTTAATATTGTATTCGGAAGAACCAATTCTGCGACATTTTTTTTGCTCCTTTAAAAAGGTTTAAGTAGCCACAGAAATTTCTGAGCAGCCCTAGCAGACCTTTTTTCGACCAGTAAACCCGAAAGATTTTAATTCAAGTTGACATCAACTTATAAATTGAAGCTAACTAAATTTTGATTAGCTTCTCAAAATTTTGGGAGGCCAAGGACCAATAACACTCTATTTTTCTTCAGAATAATCTTTTAATAGCGTCGTTACTGGACCTGTTAAAAACGTGGCTACTATACATTTTTATTGATAATTTTTTTTCGTAGATTTTTGTCCTTATCTTTTGCTATTAAAGATTGCGTAGCCATTAAAAGTTCTCTTATATTGGAATAAAAATGTAAACGATTAAAAAGGATGGTTTCAACACTGTTTTGATGTTCACAAACTTTGTCAGAAATATCCTTTTCATCTTCTGTACCGTCAATGCAAAAAACAAAAATTTAAAAATATTTAGAAGATAAGCTAGACGACTTAGCTCTATAGTTGAAATAGGCTTTTAAAAAAAAATGACAACAACAATTATCGATTGAAAATAGATACCCCGCTTGAAAACTGACAGCCTTGACCTTCATGCTGGGTAAATGGTATATATGTAAAAACCAGTAAAATTCTGAAAAAAATTAAATGCAAAATCGGATATGCAAGGAATTCCAAAATGCATATAAAATTAGCTGACACTGCATCTCAGTGAAATTCTCTATCAGATAGTACCATTTTGTCCTCAGAAATCTGTCTTGTTAGATTATGATGCCTAATTCAATCTTTTTTACATTTTAACCTTTTTTAACATTTTACCTTGACCCTTTATTGATATACCCTGGCGTAATTTCGAAATCTGAGATTAAATATACATGTATAACAGCCGAAATTGGATTTAGCTCAAATGTTTTGGCACGAACGTCCTATACGTAATTTAAACAAGTTTAAACCCGAAACTCCTAAGACCACCTGGATGTATCGGCCGCAAGTGTCGGAATCCGATTCGAAGCAAATTCAATACAAATTCAAGTGACATATCGGCTAACGACGATCTGATGAGAATTGTGAAGTGCTGTCACGCAAGAACGCATCGAGAACAATAATCAACCACGGAGTCGAGTTTTCTTCAGACCGGCGGCATTTACAAATGGTTGATTGTTCCAAAGGTTGATATGCTCCTGAAAGCTAATTTAAAGATTAAAGCAATATATTTTTTTCGATTACTATAGTAATTATGCCAAGTTTTAAAAGCACCAAACGATTCCCTTAAGCTATCGAGACACATTAAGTACAATGTTTCTGAAAATTGTATCAGAAACGATCCGCAATCATTGACCGTTCTCATCGCGACACTTATAACACGTTTTTCCTAATTTGGAACTATGTAAAAATTTCAATTTTTTTAATTTTTAGAGTTTTTTTCAACGACTGTTATAGATAAGCTTACTATGCACTCAATATGGACATAACTTATTATCTCAAAACAGAGATTGACAAGGCCTTTCATTGCCGCGTTCGCCTTAAACCTATATCCCTTTCTCACTTTTGGTTATAATGCGTAGCCACAGACGTTTGAAATCACACGTTAAAAGGCAGTAGTGGCCTAACGCATCCTAACCAAACCAGTGATAACAGGGATATCGAACGGTCGCAACGCGTCGTTATCGGTCATCACTCGATGGCGCACCGAAGGGTCAAGGATGCCTCTTTTAATAATTAGCTCTGAACCAGTTAAACATATTTTAGTCTAAATTCATGGTTTTTTCAGCTAAACTTTAACTTCAAAAATAATTTTACAATCTTCAAAAATCTTTGTGGCTAGAATAATATGTTTTGGTCAAGATCAACTTCTGTCAAAACCTGAAAAAATTATATTTATTCGCAAAATCTATTTGAGACACTGACTTATTTAAAGCTTTTAATGATGAGGTTCATCTTGCAGAGTTTCACTCAAAAGTTAAAGCCTTGAAAAAAATACATTTCGACCAAGAATTGCTTTTCTCAACTCCTCAATAAGTAATTTCGCAAAATCATATTGTCAGAACCACAAGGCCTCCTCTTCCTCCATTAAATTTTTTGAGCACAACGCTAGTTCTGAAAAAAGGCTGACTCATACCATTGCCGCTTTATCTCCATCGTCGACCCAATATCGCCTTCCACTGATTGAAGTCGCAAGATTCGTCCAGTAGAGAGCTTGCCAGCGTATATTTGACATCTCCATTCAAATAAGGCTAGATCCCCAGGTTGTAAAAATTTTCGACATTTTAAGTGCATAATTTACGTCTGAATATCACGGAACGACATCGTCAAAAGTATAAAACTTCGATATAAACATAAAACAAATTCTAAATTCTCGAATGCTTTTAGTGTCGTCAAATTGCCGATTATTCTGAATACTCGCCGATTCTAATAGATTTTATAATAAATCACTGATCGTGAGTCTTATGGCGTTCCATTTTTCCAAAGATCTAATTGTTCTTATCAAAGAAATTTAAGAACAATTTTTTGCAGGCAAACATTTTCACAATATGACATCAAATTCGAACCTTCTAAGCTTTCAAAGTTTAAAGAAAAAAAGTAATTTGTATACAATACCGAATTTATTCTTTAAAAAAGTTCAACAACCTGTGTACAAATTGAATACTCAATTTTTATTTTAATTTTGAGAAATTTTGTTGTTCAAAAACTATTAAGGGTGAAATAGGAACGAAACTCAAGAATTTTATCATCACTTTTACTTTTTTCTCAGTTCTTGAAACTCAAACAAATTACTGGAGATTTTTTGAAGCGTTCGTGATTTTCAACCGGCTTCTGCAACAAGGGTGGTGGCTGGGTCTGTTTTGTTCTCAGCTCGAGAACCCAACTACAAAAAGGGTGATAATTTTCATTGAAAATAATTTAAGAAGAATACGGAAACTTGTCGGCAGCACGGCTTGTTTGCTTCTTGGAATTTCACGGTCTAATTCTAAAGAATGAGAATAAAACACAATGGGATGGGGAACAAAAAATGAAAGTCACGTGCAGAATTCAATATAACATATTCGACAGTTTTATACTTTTAATATCTCTAATCTCATCTAAAGTCGTATTGGTCGTTTCCAAAAAATGATGAAATTGGGGCGCTCGATTATCAAGTACACCAAAAGTTTCGGTCCGCTCAAAACCTTAAAAATAAAAACTCGACTTGTATGATTTTATTGCGAATTTTTGCTTAGTTTTTCCTCAAAAATGAGTTATAATGAAAATTTAAACTGATGCTAGATAAGTACGTTTGTAAAAAATTCCGTAAATTATCTTTTTGAAAATCTGTCAAAATATTCACTGATGCAAAAAAAACAGAATATATTCTGACAACATTTCAAAGTCTGACCGAATAAAAGCTTAACCCCGCTTGAGCACAGAGCCTATATATAGGTTTCAAGCATACTTAAAATTAATCTAAAAATTGGCGTAAAAACATGTTCCATTGTCTCGTCCAAAACAGAATAAAGAATTTTTGTGGACGATTCCAAAAATAACAATGTTTTTTTTGGGCAAATTTTGTTCATATATTACGGGGTTGATTAAAATTAAAAAAAACTCAGTTTCTGAGGAAGTGTTTGTGCATGCCTTGAAACTTAAAACACAAATATTGGTAAACAGGAAAATAATTTTTTTCCGAAGTAAAATTTACATTTTTCGATTTTAGTATTTGACGAAAAATTTTTTAATTATTTTTACAAAATAATTTAAGCAATTCGAAATTGTCAAGAAGTTTCCTTGACACAGTGGTCTCAGATAATGCCCTCTTCTGCACTTTTGCACCCTCGAACCTATAACTCGCCCCGTCTCTCGGCGCACATTTTATTCCCTTCACGACCACCTTGACCGGTCATTGCCTCCCCTTTAAAACATTGTGGCAAATTATCATTTTTGCTTTTATCTTGATTTAAAATTATTTTTAATTAGGCAACTCAGCAGTTTTCATCAATACTTAATTAATTGCGAACATTTATATATGTATACATCCTTAATCTACCAAAACTCATATATCAGAATAATCTTTGGCAAACCTGGTGACCCACCAAGGGCGAGTTCTAGACAGCGTTATCAAATTTAAAAGTACACACTCCTCCTAGAGCATACGACTTACACTTTAACGTGGCATGACACCTCGCAACCATACATGCTCGTGTTTGAGGAGAATTAAATTTTGAATTTCGAGTAATATTTCTACGCACTGCCAAAACCCGCTCAATTCAAGGTTTTCGCTCTTTCAAAGTTCTACTCCTCCCCTGGTTTCATGTCAACGCAGTAAAAAAAGTTTTTATAAGGAAGATAAGAGTTGAAACTTGTTAATTCTAGAGATTACGAGCCATAATTACCGGAACTGAAACTCGACAAAATTAAAGTCGTCGGATTTAGTCAAAAGTCGCATCAAATTGAACGCTGAGACGAGCCGGGAGAAAATTCTGAAGCAGCTTGTATAAGTACTCTTTATCAATACGGATATATTGATAGTATCATAGTGACTTCACTATAGCAAGTCCGTACTGATCAATCCGGACGAATGGACACACTAGTCACTATGACTGTATGTACCGATTGTCCTGATGAGATCGGCAGCTTGATTATTCATGGTGACTAATCAGTACCGATCCATCCGGATTGATCAGAAATCTTAGAATATACGAGCGCTTAAATAACGTCGAATAGGTTTCGATCCATCCCGAGGGATCGGTATTCATTAGTCATCAGTATTAGTTGTTCCTGATCATCGGGATTGATTCGGAACACTTCCTCAATGATCTATTTCACTGTAAAAGCTGGCGAATCTACCAAATAAAGTATAGGACAACTAACAATAGACTAACCCGGTTATAAGTTAGGCAGCATTCCCAGGCAACGAAAACAACACAGCAGCAAGTTCTCATACCATTCAATTTGGTGCCTGATCCGAAACGACCCGCTCTCAATCCAGAAGCCCACCGATTGCATCGACAAATCCAGTACCAATTCCAGCACAAATCCAGCAGCTAACAGAAGGTTAACAAATCAACCTCTGGCAACACAATCCAAAGTCCAGGGTCCACATCCGGATCAATCCAAGCCACATCCAACTCAATCTGTTGAAAATCGTTTTTTTTTCATACATCGATTAAAAAGGGTTAGATTTCTCTGATTCTGGCTAAGAACAAACTGGGTGCGTGTAATTTTCTGATGAAGGTCGAAATTTTTTCTCATGAGGCCGTGCTATAGTTGACTAAAACGAAGCACTTTGCTTTTGATGAAGCCCAAAACGGACCAAATCCATCGTACCTTTTATGATCCATATTTGGTTCATCAAGCTGTCAATTGTTGTAAAATATTAGAGTTGGGTCGAAAATTTGTTATACATTTGACCAGAGCAAGAGTACGTGTCTCTAGAATGACTGCGGAAGAGGCAGACGGATGCTCAAATTCATGACTGGAAAAGCATGTAATTTGACGTGTGTTCTGTCTGAAACTGGCATTTTTGGGGCTTTGAAGCATACATATCTCTTTCAATATGCAGTACATGCTTTCAGGATCAAATGAGTACCACAAGGTCTGACCGGGCTCTAGCCATTATAAGGTCTTCAAAGGAGCCAATTTTCTTCGTAGACTGTAATTAAGTCAAAGACTATTATAGAAATAAAAACTTTATTCAGAGAGAAACTACTATATTGGATGAGCTGGAATACGAAGAATATGAAGAATCAGAAGATTAGGTGAGAGAAATTGATATCCTTAACCAAACGGCTAACCACATGATGGAAACTGCATCAAAAATAATGATCGCAAATTCGGGAATGGAGCATGAGAAGTTGGAGAAGCTGCTCTATGAAACAACAGAAGATATTAAAAATCGGGCAAATAAAGTAGCAGAACAGCAGTACGAATCCGAGCAAGAAGCGAAACTCGACATTCAGTCATTAAACAATCGCATAATTTTGTACAAAAAACAATTAAAATAGGAAAGGACGAAAGTCATGAGCTCACAAAAGAGCACATACAGAAAGAACAAAGAGAGAATCTCGTAATAAGAGAAAACTCTTGCTTAAATTGAGACAGAAAATAAAGAGAATTCGGTAGAGATTGTCGTATTGGAAGACGAACTGGTCAACCTTTAACTTGAGAAGTTCCCTGCTGGTCCAACACCCACAGTTAAAAATACCGCTAAGAGAATTAAAATAGAATCAGAGCTATTTGATGAATAAGATTCGTCATCCGATGAATAGAATGATTTCGACCAAACATATTCAAAACAAAACTTGTTCAAACCATCAATTTTCACAGTGGGTGAAGGCCAAACCGGGCCATCAGACAACAAAAAGAATTTTTTTATTGGAACCCCCAGTAAATTTGGGATGCGAAATTGGGATGAAACAAATAGCTCGCTTCTGGAACATCTTCTTTCTCTCGAAATGGGTCTCGCTCAGGCAGAAGCTAAAAGTTGTACTATCAAAACTCAACAAAATTTGATACTTATGACATTGCCCCACAATAATGAATACGTCAAAGATTTTCTGGAAGAATCCGATCGAAACACGATGGACTCCTTCAAGAAAAAGTTGATAACGCTCATTATGAGGACCAACACAGATCAAACAAGTCATTTTTTGCAAGCTCAACGGAAAAACGAAGAAAACATTCTGACGTATTTCCGAAGACTTAAAGCATTATATCTATCATGCACAAAAACGACTGAAACCAACCTTGAGAAGAACACAATGGAAATCAACATGATGTACAAAAACTTGAAGAAACAATGCAACAAATGGCAAAAATTGAGTTTACAAGATTATGCGAAAGTTCACTTAATGGTACATTTAGTTTGACAGAACTTATGCAAAATACTGTGGTAGCAAGTCAAAAAATCTCAAAGACTCCACAAATTCTGCTTAATCCTGTTCTGGATAACACTAGTACTTGGAGAGGTAGATCACCAGCTGCCAGAATGGAGCAAAATGGATTTGGAGAGAGACCAAATCCTTACAGACAAGAAACTAGAACATGTTATCATTGTCAACGTCCTAGATATTTAGCTAGAAACTGTCTCCATAACAAAAAATTGAATTAGAGACCAATAATGGCAGAGCAACAAAAAATCCGATTGGGAGGCAAGACAACTATCGCCAACCATTGGCACAAGGATCAAATTACAACCAAAGAAATCGATTCAGCTCTGATGAATCAAAACGGCAATTTGTCACCGGTATATCAAACAGACGACGAACACTTGGAAATCATTTCAATCAATAAATTAACTTTCCATAAACTAGATACGGGGGTAGTTGGACCTTACAACTTAGTTTTAACCTCAGTCACCACGTCCAACTATCAAAGTCACCTGTTTCAGATCCTCCTGGACACTGGTGCAAGTGACTCTGTAATCAATCGAGAATTTTTGAACTACTTGTTTGTTTTGGACTTGAAGTTCCAGGTCAAAGAAGCAGACGTAAAAACCCCAGTTCAGCATCAAATCATACATTTGATGTACATGGAGATGTAGTATTGAACCTCAAATTCAAAAGCGTCGACGGTGATCTTCAATTAAATAACATACGCTTCATAATACTACAATCTCTATCAGCAAAGATGATCCTTGGTATCGAGGCGCTCGTCGCTTTGGATTTACGTCTCGGCGAATTCACAATTTCTTTACTTAATCGAAGGATACCAATTTGCGATACAACTTAATACACAAAGTTGGAAATAATTGATGCAGTCAAACCAACTGATGAAGAAGTAATTATCGCTAACCTTCGAATAGTCGACGAATGTTTGTGCATCCAATCCGAAAAATTTTACATAGTAAATCCAATCTTCCCTGAATATGAAAAGTTCGCTTCGCGGTCCTTATAAGACCGAATCAACTCGGACTTATGTTTACTGAAAGGTAGTGAGTTGAAAGCTCGCTTTCAGTACCAACTTTATTTGCCGATGTTTGAACTTCCAAAACTTCTAGCATGCAAAGTAGAGGAAGTGGATAGCAAGCACAAATGTAAAACAAATAAAACATAGAGAATAAATTCTCTTCAAGAAAGAACAGAGTTGATAAATCTGGAAATATTGAACAAAATGGCAGGCGATTCTGAATTTAACAAACTGACAAAAGACAAACTCGAGAAGTTACTTGTCAATTATCGTGATGTATTCTCGTCATCAAAATACGATGTTGGAGAATACACTGACGAAAAAGTTGAATTAGAATTAATTAATCCTGAACCAGTACATATCAAACCATGACGAGTTCCGTACAAACTTAGAGAGGTTTTGACAAACTCTGTAAAATAAATGCGTGAACAAGGAATAATAGAAGAAACTTAAAAAAGGTCAGCATATAACAGTCGCGTCCATTTAGTCAGAAAAGCTAAAACAACCAAATGGCAGTTTTGTGTCGATTTTCGACAACTAAACAAAATATTAAAACAAAATCGGTACCCTCTCCAAGTATTCAAGACTTACTCGACCAATTGCAGGATGCAACTTATCAAAGTAGTTTTGATCTTAAACAAGGCTTTTTAACATTGCGCTCCGGAAAATAGCAGAGAACTAACAGCATTCTCAGTAGATGGCCGACAATTT
>SCLH01000192.1:1086653-1096953 GCA_004367855.1 Oikopleura vanhoeffeni
ATTTTTTGAAACTTCCGATGAGATTATCTACATCTCCTCAGATCTTTCAAAGAATAATGCAAGAAATTATTTACGATGACCTCGGTGAAGGTGTTATCGTTTACTTCGAGGATGTTCTTTTCTTCAGTAAAACTAGCGAACAACATTTGGCGTTGATTAAGAACCTTTTCGAGAAATTAGGTCGTGCAGGAATTCTACTCAATGCACAGAAGTGCAAACTAGGCCGTCGACAACTTGACTACTTAGGATTTACTATATCTGAAGACGGCTAAAGAGCTCAAAAATGCAAAACTGATGCTATAAAAGATTTTTCAAAACCAACGACTAAAACGGAATTGAAACGCTTCTTGGGAATGGCTTCATTCTACAGCACCGTTGTTCCGGCCCTGCAGTTTGAAATGGGAGATCTACACGAAATAACGGGTTCTCAATCCGATTTTGAGTGGACTCAAAAGCAAGAAGATGCATTTAATAGAGCAAAAGAACTGTTAGTAAAAAGTGCTACTCTAGCATTTCCATCTAACAAACCGAATAGTAAGCTGATTCTAGCAACGGACGCAAGTTAAGAAGGCTTGAGGTATTTTATTGCCGAGGTCCACCGTTAAATATAACAATGGATAATGCAAAATAACTTCAGAGTGACTTGATGCACAACATGTTGGCATCCAATGGAATATATTCTCAAATAATCTGCCCATATCGACCACAAAGTAATTGGATGGTTGAGTCACTGAACAAACGTGTTAAAACTAAATTGGAATTATGGCAAGTTGATCCTTTGCACTGGATTAAAAGTTTGAGGGCGATTCAGTTGGCTCTTAACTTGGAAAAACTCAGTGAACTGAAAACAAGTCCTTTTGAACTTCTTCATGATTGGCTCCTAGAACCAACACATTTTGTAGACAACGGTAAGAATGACAAATTAAAATCATCAGTTAACATGTCGGAATGGTAGAAAACAAACCGAACATTGATGGCTCTTGCTCTAATTAACCATTACAAATTGGATAAGAGTACCCGATTGAGACGAACCAACAACCAGAAAAATCAAACCTCGATACTAAAACCTGGTGATTTAGTACTACGATACGTCATTCAACCACCAACAGAATGTGCTAAACTATACAGAAGTTGGATAGTAATATACGTCATCTTAGAGAAACTAGATGTAAACACATATATTGTCGCAAGAGAAGACGACAAACGAAAGAAATTTATTGTTTATAGGGACCGCCTACGATTGATTGGCCTCCCAGACAACAAAAAGACCAGTACTGGTAGCTATGTGTCCGAAAACTACGATGAAAACAAAAAGCTCCAATAACTGACACCAAAAATGAGAGTCAACCGAAAGTTGATTTGAGAGAAGATCAAATCCGTCGATCAGAGAGACTCAAGAAAAAAGTGACAAACTTCAAACACTTTTTCACTGAATAATATTGTAAATAGTCAAAAATAATGGATTCACTTCAGAATGCTAAAATCCATCGCCACTGTTGTGGCCATTCCAGCCTTCACCATCATCATTTTCGTACTACTTGTGATATGGATATGTAAAATGATAAAACACAACGTTGAAATTTGAAGTCCTTTCAAAGATCCCAAGCATTAAGAAAAACAGACTTCTCTCAGAAAAACATCGTTACCATTCCGCCTGGCTATTTTCTTTCTTATAGTTATAACGGAAATTGTAACCCTTCAAGTTTGGCATAGAAGAAATCCACCAATAGAATCACCGAATGATTTTGGTTTAATCTCTGCTAGCGAGTTTGCCAAAACAATTTCACTTGGAACAAACGAAGATAGATGGAATCTTGCTGAGATCATTTTCAATACGGAAAACCTTAATTTAACAAACTTTCGCAATGTGACCAAACAAAAGCCAAATTACTTACAAACAACTGTATTCGCTACGCGCGAAACAAAAACCACAGTGCTTCATACAGAAAATATCACCAATAACACAACAGATATTCCAATGAGCTTCCGAAATCGTAAACGTACTTTAGCAAATTTGATGATCACAATACCAGGAATTATGCTCACTTTGTTTTGTACAGAAAAACTGTTCACAAATACATTGCTAAAAAGATCATGCACAAAACTGACGTGTTGCAAAGTCAAATGACAATTAACTGATATCCCAGAATTCGAATTATTGTCACATTTTTTTTCAGTTATTTATATCACGGAAAGTCACTGCGAAAATGCAAAACTTACTTTCATATAATTTTTCATGAAAAAAAAGTCACCAAAATAATTCTATCACTTATTTTATGGTTTTTTTCATGGAAAAGTCACCGCAAAAAGGCAACAGCTGATTTCTATATAATTTTTTCACGGAAAAAAGTCACCGCAGAAATTGAATCACTTAAATTTATTTCTCATTATTTTCGCGAACGTTTTCGAATTTATTTCTAATTCATTTTCAAGCCGGTTTTCATTAAAAATTTTTGTATACAGTAAACTTCACAAAAATAATTCTCGAGATTTTAGAAAAATGCCTAAATTTAGACGATGTAATCATAAAATATGTTTTATACTGTATACAGTCAATTGAGTAAATATGATCATTTTGCTTAAAGGGGGAAACCGATGGAGGCTGTATCTCGAGACTCAGAAGTGATAGGAAGCTAATTTTAATTGCATTGTCAATTTCGTGGCTGGTTTGCTTCCAAAAATATATAAAAAAAATTTTCGATGTCAAAAAATTTCCAAGATTTTCTATATTTTCAAAGTTTTATTTTCCTTAACCGTACTGTATCTTTTGAAGTAATAACTCTTTAGATCTAATTTTTGTTGCAATAGATCACTGTAAATAAGATCTTGAAAATGGCAATAAAAATTTTTAAATTTCAAAAAAAATAATTCCAAATATTTTCTTAGATCCAGAAATTTGGGGTAACCGACGGAGGCTGTTTCTCGAGACTCAGAAATGAAAAAATTTTAGCTGCATTCTTATTTTTATCAACGGTTTGCTTATAAAAACCTAAAAAAAGATGAATTTCGATAAAAAAAAGTGTTTTTTTCAGGTAATTAACTTTTTCTCGTGATCTAGACATTGGATCTGACTATTGTCACAACTAATTTTTATTGTTTAACTAACTGACAAAAATGTATTAAAAATTATGATTTTTACTCAAAAAAAGTTTTGGAATTTTTCTTCAAAACCCTATTTTTGATGAATTTTAGGGTGAAAAAACTTTGAATGCCTCTAAAAAGCTAATGAGAATAACAAATTAAAAAACTCTATGTACCTCCTCGCTTTGCCCAATTTTAAAGGAGTGCTTTTCTTTAAAAAAAATCTGATATTGTTCGACTAAATAGCATTGTACCAGCAAACATGTGCAAAAACACCCATTCATTTTGGAAATTTCTCTAAATAAGAAGAAATTTGAAAATCAGGGCTTGTACGGCTGTTTAGCTCACAAATTAAAGTTTATACTGAAAATAGGAGAAAATTTTGATATCCAGGAGCTAGATGTAGTTGTACCAAAAAATGGAAAAATCACTTTTTGGACCGGTATAAAACCGGGCCGTTCCGGTCTACAACAAAATTTGACATCCATTTTTTGAAAATTTCATAACAAATATCTGCCGTAGAATCCGAAAGTTTGACGTAAATACGATGCGGTTAGTAGGGACTAACGATTGAAATCAGTAAACCTCGGTCACCCCTTAACCAGAAAGTATTTTTCGGTTCTACTTTCAAAAATAATAGTGAAAGTCCTGACGAAATATTTTATTCGAGACAAAATCATTAATAATAAATAGGAAAGACCAAAATGTTTTAACGTTTCCGTTAATAATAAGGAATTTGACTTTTTTCATAAGCAGAAAGCAATTTATATCTTATTCGTAGAGCAAGGTCAAAGATCTCAATTAGTCTTATGCCGGTTATAAATGCCTCAATCTTGGTATCTAAAAAATTTGATTTTGATGTAAACCCACCCTTATTATAAAAGCTCAGTTTACACCGCAGAGACAAATTAGATTATGTTTTTGAAAACGCACCCGAAATTTAAAGCAAGAATCCGTAATTATTTTTTTTTTATTTTGGATTTTTGAAAAAAAAGACTTAATTTTCTTCCGATGATATTCAATTTTTCAGATTTGACTCTCGGCGCCTGAAGCAAAACTTAGAAGACAATGTCAAAATGTTCACCTACAATCGGTTTGCTGAAATGTTATGGTTAATTCATGCTACTTATAAAAAATTATAACACAAACTGACGCGAGGAGAATAGATTTTGAAAACCTCTTGATTTCCAGGGCTGAAAAATCGATTCTTGCTCAAATTAAAGTGTTCTAAAATTAAATTGTCAAAAATGTCACCTACGATTCGATTAACATTGATAATACGGCGCTAAATTTTGAAAAAAATAATTCAGCTTGATACCCTCGAAAATTGAGAGAGGAGATAGACTTTATTAAAATTTCAAGGTCCATAAAATTCTAGGCGGCGTTTCCAGAACCGGAGATGATAACGACTAGCCTTTCATACATCGACAGTTTCTTGTTTTTTAAAAAGTTTTCTTTTTTTTGATAAATCTGAGGAATTAATTTTTCTATTTCAAATAGTAATTACCTATTAGAAAAAAGTCATTTTGGCCCATTTTTGCGACTTTCCAAACCCCTTAATAGATACCAAAACATTTAATTAAGTGATTCCTGCATGATTGTTTACGAGATTCAGAAAACACGACTAAAAAATTTGGACTTGATTTGGCGGTAAATTTTCATTAAGTTTTTCTTAAAACCAGTGATAAAAAATGAAAAATAAAAATTTTATGATTTTCAACAACGAGCGGAGTGAAATATGCTAGGAATCCATAAAAAAAAGTTAAAGTGGCTATTTTTTTTGGCTTGTGACCCATCAATTTCTTTATTATAAACAAAAAAAAATTTTGGACAAAAAAATGCGGAAAATTTTTCATAATTCTTCGATTTTTTTCAAATTTTAACGAATTTCAAAAGATGAAAACCGAACTCAATCTTTCCTAAATCGGACAAAATGATTGTATGATAAGCTGAAAACATATATTTAAATCGGTTCACTAACTATAATAAGCATGAAAAATATACTGAACTTACTATTTTCGTTATATTGACTCCAGGATGGCAGTTATGCCCCTTAAGGGCATTATACTATTAAGGGTATACCAGGTCCCACATCTGGACAGTTATTATGTCTTCATCTTCAGTTTTCCCCAGCTTTTCCTTTTGAGCCTACTTTCGAAAAATTCGAAGCACTTTTTTTTTCCGGAAAATTTTTCACGTGACGTTGAAAAATCATTATTTTTGAGTTTGGGGTCGGAAAAAAAAACGGCTCCACAGAAGTTTTAATTTGTTCTGAGCTTCCTTTGCGAAAACTTTTTGAGTGAAGTTTGAAGATCTAACCTCAGAGGAGATAGAATTATCGATGGAAAATCTCAAAAAAACGATGGTCTATCGCATAATTCTAAAAAAAATAAAGCACGTTTATCGCGAAAAACACTTCACAAAGTTTGTTATACTAATTATACAGGTATGTAAAATATAATTTCAAACCAGATACCTAAGAGAGATATAATTTCTGTTTTTTATTCTTAGGACCTGTTTCGCTAATGTTTCTGGGAAGTGTATTCATCGCAAAAAGTTTTGACACATGTTTTACGCAAGATGAAAGAGCAGTTCTACAAAAACTGGCTAAATCTGAATAATATCCCTAGCCGTGTTCGCTAATATTTTTCGAGAGGGAAAAATGTCAAATTAGGTACCGGAACCTAGCACTCCATCATTAATATCAACTTAAATAGAAATAATGGGGTGGAATTCTTCTGAAACTTTTTGGGGGTTAATAAATATATGGAAAAGTGGAAAAAATAAATAAAGGATTTTTTTCGTTTTTTCAGTATTAAATTATAAATAAACAAATGCCAAAATCGGTAGTTTTTTGGGTAGGACCGCCACTTATTTAATGAAATTAACACACTTTTGTAAAAAATATAACAATTTCGAAAATTATGATTTTTTGGGTCCAAACCTCCGATTTTTCGAGAAAAACGTGAAAAGTAAAGAAAAAAGGGATGCCCATTTTGGATCGCGACAAATTATTTTATTATCAAATTAACCCGCCTGTGAAATCTCAGTGAATGACCATTTTTGTACAGTTATAATCTCAGATAGAGGTGGTCCATACAGCGGGGTGCGGCGTATAGTTACGCTATAGTTGGAACCGGATAAACCCTACGTAAGCCCTCCGCAAAACCTAACGCTTTGAAAATAAATTTATTCGTAGTCCTGGCGCCCAATTGGCGTCCGGGATAGTCTTATAGGAAAAGGATAGGGCTTTTTTTCAACGTATCCTAGGAAAAGATAGGCGTGGTTTTCACCAGATTTCAGACCAAGATTTCTCCTGTCGGGAGCGACAATGAAAATACATTTTTTTAAAACATGTTCAGATTGACCAATGAAGTGTCCGGTATTTCAACAAAGTTTAAAAAACATTTGTTCAAGTCAATACATAATCCTGGTTGTACATCTTAGAAGATTGTACGAAAAATTAATTTTAAATAACAAAATTCTTACTGCTGAACCCAATTAATCAATTAACATGTAAGCACTCTAAACACTGTTTAAATTGACCAATCAGCAGTGGTCTAATTTTTTTTCCTTTGAAATCTACCTTTGAATTCATGTTTTTTTTTATTTACTTATCTCATTTTTCAGAATGAATCAAATTTATACATACACTAAAAATTCTAGTCTAGAATATATTGTTAAGTTAACCCTTAAATCACCGAAAATTTTTACTCTGACCATATTTCAAACGCAATTTAAACCTCTAAGATATTGTCCAAATTGACCAACCTCTAGAGCACATTTTCCCCAGAACGTACGCGTATAGTTAGAAGTAGCGTATATCCGGATAACGCGTATAGTCCGGTTTTGCGGGCGACGAACTTTCTAACTATACGCGCACCCCGCTGTATTACACTTTTTTGAGAATTTTTGAAATTTTTGCATTAGTATTTTTCTACACTGGAAAAAACATTTTTGCTAGAGGTTATGAATTGTATTTTATAGACAAAAAACCTGTTTTTTCAGCCTAAAAAATGCTTTTGACGAAAAAACGCAAATTTTCGATAAATTATTATGCTCACAGCAACACACAAAAGTCGGCGATAACATTTCACATTAACCCATATTTGAAAAAATCACCTAACTGGTCGATTTTGGCCGGAAATCGAACACACTCACACATAACACCTATTCATTACCAATGTCCGCCTACGCATTAATAGTTATTGTGTTGTTGAGAGGGTCTCTTTATTTTAAAAGGAGCACTTTATTTCTTTTTTTTTTTTGTAGCATTTAAGGGGGTAATCTGGCAGATTTGACATATTCTCCCGTGATAATATTCTGAAACTGAAGAGAGCCACATGAGAAAAAACCTGAAAATGCTGATTTGTAGACTCTATCTTTTCATACTTGTCAAAAAATACATCACAAAGATTATTTTGTGACCACAACACCGGATAGGTACAGTAAATCGTAACAAGAGGAAACATTTACCTAAACTGCAAAAAAATTTCCTATCCAGACGGTCAAGTCCAATTAAGCTCAAATTTCGTTAACGGTAGCTTCATGTCAACTCTTTATCGTCGAGCTTTTTTGATCCGGCGACGACAATTCTAAGAACGCGAAATAAACTGACGATTTTTCACAATTTTTAGACTTTCACTAAATCTATCTCCTCCTAAGGATATATTTGCGCAAAAATGGCTCAAATTATTATCAAGTTTATTGCTAATGAACAATTATAAATAGACTCTCGTGGGCTTTTTTTGCAAATTTCCAGCTAAAACTCGAAATATGATTTTTTTGGTCATTTTTCAAAAAATATTTCAAAAAAAAAAGGCTTCGATTTTTTCGAAAAGTAGGCTCAAAGAAGCCAGTAAAACACTGATGAGAAAGTTAGCTTACGTCAAGTCGATTATTTGGAAGTTTTAGTGGTCAACATTCGATCAAACGTTATTTTTAACTTCATCTTTTAAAAATACTTGGAAAAAAACGAAAAAAATGCCGAAAATTTCGAAAAAAAATTTTTTGATGAATGTGGTACTTAGTACACTTAATTATTACCCAGCGCCGTATCAATTTGGACATTTTTAATGCGTCTAAGCTTTTTATGTAATCAGACCAGATATACGGTATATATCATACACCTTAGCTATTAAGGCATTCTACTCGCTATACCCTAACTCGCTAATTTTTTGATGATTCGGTCTTAGTACACTTATTATCACCTACGGTCTCAATTTGGAGCATTTTTAAGGCCTTTATTTAACCCTTGGACTTCAAGAACCTCATTTGCGGTCTTTGAAAGTTTAAATACGTTCAAAAAGGGAGAATTGCTCTACAAGATAAAATTAGCAAAAATCCTGGAAAGAGTTTGCTCCAAAAGTTCAAATAATCAAAACTAAAATAATTTTCGATGATCCGTTCAAAAGTTTTTTTTTCTTACTTTTTTGGCCAATTACTTCAGAAAAACTTTGATCGTTAATTCCTTTAATCTTGTCAAACTGTAGAAATTTTCTGCAGGAGATAAGTTTTATGGAGACGTCTTTGGAAAGAATTGTCATTCAAAATAATCATCGACTCTACTGTGCTAGAACTCTTGTTTTTTTATTCGCGGGAGTGAATTTCTGGAAAAAATAGAAAAAATGGAACCAATTCCAGACTTTTGACGAAAAAGCCTAAAAAACGTCATATTTTCGTTGCTTATTTACGGGTACCCTTTAAAAGTTTATTTTAGTATCTGATTAAATATTCTGAAATTTTTGGCGCCTTCTGCTATATAAAAATTTAAAAAATGAGGTAAAATCCATGTCTGGTTTATCACACTTACATAAGCGCTCCAAAGTTTGAACGCTCAAATGAGGTTTTTGTGCCTCCACTGAAGTTTTTTTTTCGAACGTCCAAGGGTTAATCAGACAGATTATAATACTCCCTTAAAAGGATATGTAGGAAATCACCCAAAATGTGCATTTTAGCCAAAATAATCTATCAATATTTTTTTGTAATAAAATGAAATATTTTACATGCAATTTTTCATTGGCTCCAAATCAACACAGCCGTTTGTTTCTTATTCTTAAAAGCAAAAAAAAATATGTTATGTATTCGTTTCAAATAACGACTTGCAAATACGGTTCACTCATCCCAAAATAACCCCGGAAGACTCTCACTAAGATAAACCTATTCGGAAATTCTAACTACAAAAGTTAAATCGAAACGAAAGACAAAGTCCTGGATAAGACCCAGAGCTGATAAATGGGAGTCTAGATTTTCTCTATCGCCACACCGAAACTCAATAATATAACACACACGCCACCCCTGTACACTCCCCACCCCACGAGAATACCCACGGTACATCTCCACACATAATTATAGTTCATCACACTACACTCCAATTGTCATCTACAACACACTGTACCCCCCAAAAAGTTTCATTTAACACTCACCTTTAGGATCCAGAGAAAGTCTTTTTGTACGCATATCAGCCACCACGAAACCAACCACACAAATTGTGTTCGGACAAGTCTATTTTAGCGAAATGAGCTCAGTTTGCCGCTAAGAATCAAAGCGATCGATTCGAATAATCCAGGTTATAGCAGTGTTTTCAGATCTTGGTTTTCAGAAAGCGGACAACAGACACATTTTCAATAATAAGTATTATTTATGCCACTAACCAGACGAGGAGAGTTTGAGTCTCACCACCTTTGCCCTAAATTGACAATGTGGAAACCGATTAGGGAGGGTTTGTGCACCATGCACGAATACAACCATTCCTCTACGATAATTTAGCGCTGTTTCGACTAATGTGTGCAGGCGACGGCTATCGAGGCCACGAGGAACGACTTGTTTTCAAATTTTCTATATAAGTAAGACAACTGACCGCCAAAAAGTCTTATAGTAGCTCTTACTTGACAAGTTTGGGCTCTGATCAGAGACCGCAGCGTCTGCGACATAACCGGACACACTGCGGCAGTACGCAACCGGACCCATTTTGTTTACACAGTCCGGGGTGAGGTCGGTCGTCAGGTACCCCGGTTTATTTCTTTTTTGGGGGCACACTTCTCCAATTCCCACTGACTCAGAGCGTCGGCCCTGTAATAGCAAAATGAACGTACATCAAGAAAATGATTTGGCTGATTACGAGTGTAATTTAAACATGTTAGTCGAGGATCGTAAGAGAGGACAAGTAACGTATTTTGAAGTTCGTGTATTGAAATTTTAATAACGTCAGTGTTATAGT
>SCLH01000192.1:1096963-1107549 GCA_004367855.1 Oikopleura vanhoeffeni
AATTGCGGTTAGCTCAGGACTAACGTTTGAAAATCAGTAAAACCCGTCGGTCAGCCCCTTAAATAATATGAAAGCATAATTTATTTGAATTGGTATACTGTATACAGGGTGCGCTGGACATTAAAAATTTTAAATGCCCGATTTTCTCGAGTTTATTCCATTTAAAAATAGTTTGAAATATTTTCGCGATTCGGTTTACTTATTCGAAATAAGAATTTAAAAGAATTTTTTTCACAAAAATTGCGTATTTTCATGCAATAGTTTTCATCCAACAGATTAAACTGAATTACTCATCGATGTATTTACAATATTACTTATTTACTTATTACTTATTCACAAAATTACTAATACTGGTGAGGGCAGATAAGTATTGGATGTAGTGAAGCCCTCGATTGCCACACCGACACGTTGTTGGCCGAACTCTGAACCGTGAGAGCGAACCTTCGCGACCGCTTCAGAGATTAAATTGGAGAATGTCCCGTGCCTTCCTGTCCCAGCAAAAAACTAAAATTGCGAAATAGCCCACCCTTGGCGCTTCGTAGGAAGTGAAGCCCCTATCCGACAGCGCCATCTACCGGAATCAATGTTAGCCTATGTGCAACGCAAGTCGCCCAAGGCGCTTCGTAAGAAGTGAAGCTCTTATCCGACAGCGCCCCCCACCGAAAAAAAACCCTAACTTATCTGATCAAGCGAGATTTTAAGTAGCTGGCAACGCTACAAGTTAATAATCAGAAATTATTAACGAAGAAATTCCAATCAAAAATAGCCGGAATAAAACTAAGCTTAAATATTAAATGAGCCATAACCTAAAGTGTCACAAAAAAAAATGAAGTTAAACGTCAAAGCGATAAATTTCATTCCTGGCGCTTATCGTCACGTTCTGTATAACCTTAGGAGCCTTGGACCACCAAAAACCCACTCGGCCACACTGGAATCAGCAGAATCTGAAGATAAACAAGAATATGTAAAACCAGAGATAAAAAGAGAACAACAAGAAACATGGCCTAGAACTTCCTGGAGCAGCTACGAGTCGGATATGGCCACGTGTGGGACTACTTCAAGATCAATTACTCCTATGGAAAGATACTCTTCTGTCTCCACAACGAATATAAACGAATCAGCCTATCTGATGCCTCCCCTGGATGTAAATTTGCACAATTGGAACTATTCGCCAGATTATTTTAACGAAATCCGTTCGTCAACACCAGCAGCAGATGCACATGATTGGGACTATTCGACAAATCGAGAATACTTTAACGGGATCCCTTTGCCACCACCGGCAGCAGAGGTACACAATCCTCGATATGGACAAGAGCAGCCGGGCTACCACAATCAACAGGACCCTAATCACCGACATTTTAACCCATATATAATTGAACAACAACGCTTAATGGAAATGATTAACAATACAGCTAACAACGCGTTGGCAATACATTTAAATAATTTTTCATTGTATCTAAATGGTCCACTGGAGCGCATTTCGCCAGAAATGGCGAGTCACGCGGCTGCACAAAAGCGTCGCGATAATCAAGAGTTTATTATTTCCCTTATAAAAAAATAATAAACATTGTTGAACCAATATTTTGATACATATGCTATTAGTTGTAGATTCTAGACTATTTCACGGTTAAAACTTATTGTACTGTAGGATTAACTTTTTCATGATTCTATGTGACCAAAATAGTTTGAAACATTTAATTCAGGCGTGTTCTGATTGTTTGAATGAAAAACAATTTTTGAGAAAATTTCCAGCCTTCTGATTAGCCAAGAGAAAAGTTCCATTCTTCTTAGTTTTAAATCATTTGAGGCACATAGTTTTAACGTTAATCTAATAAATCTTTTCTTATTTTAATTATTACCAAAAATTAACAAATAGTGAGAGGGGGTGATATGTATAGTACTTTATCAATACGATATATTGATAGTTTATACTGTATATGACCCTTTCACTATACAAGTCCGTACCTGATCAATCCGGACGAATCGGAACACTAGTCACTATGACCAGTATGTACTGATTTGTCCTGATGGATCGGCAGTGATTATTCATGGTGATTAATCAATACCGATCCATCCGGATTGATCAGAAATCATTAGAATATACTGCGCTTAACTGACTCGGATAGGTTTCGATCAATCTCGAGGGATCGGTGACATTAGTCATCACGATTAGTATTCCGATTATCGGGATTGATCGGAACATATCCTAAAGGATCTATGACTGTATATAAGCTTCGAATCTAACAAATAAAGTAGGACAACTAACAATAATAAACCCGGTTTATAAGTTAGCAGCAATTCCCCGGCAACAACAACAAAGCAGCAAGTTCTCATACCATTCAATGCTATTTAATATTCTGGGTTTTTCTAGTCCAAAATAAGGTTTTTATGTTTTGCTGAGAAAATAACTTATAAAATTTTCGAGAAAAAATAATTTCGAATTTTATTTGGAATTTTTGTTCTTTTTTATGATTTCAAAAGTACCCGAAAAACAGTACGACCGCTTCCCCTCCCCCCCTTATTGTTTAGTTACTTCCCATGTCTATGCCGAGAGTAATCAGCCATTCAAAAAGTCCACTTTGCCTATAAAACTCCTTTTAGAAGGTATACCTGACTGGTTGTTTAAGCCATTAGGGAGGTTGTAAATCCTTCAAATTGATCGGAAATGGTTACTTAGGGTCAGGGGTCGGCACAAGTTTTGAAAATTTCTGTCCTGTCCTGTCCTGAGGCAGGCAAATTTCAAAATTTTCTGTCCTGTCCTAACCAGTCCTGTCCTAGGACAGGTATCTGTCCTGTCCTGTCCTGAGGCGGGAAATTTCAATATTTTCTGTCCTGTCCAGTCCTGTCCTAGGACACAGTGTTTTTTGTGAATAATACCAACCATTTTGAGAATCTTACTAAGCTATTCGGGTGAAATTTAGCACAAAATATTCAATTCAGGTTGCTGCGGTTAAATAATTGTAAAGAATTAAAATTTTATATTTTTACTTAAGATATAATATATAAAAAAGTATGACCGCAGGATGATTCAATCNCTAAGGGGCAGGGTTACAAGTCCAGCAAACAATCAACTGAGCTACTGAGACATACTTTGTAAACATATTATTTTAAGATTTAACTAGCGTACCCACCGATGGAGCCAGAAAAAGCTGAAATTTTGCATGGGTACCTTTTTTGGCCTAACTTAGCACCTCTGATAATCAAAAAATAATTTCGATAATTTTTAACCCCTAACCACCAAAATATTTTCCCCGAAAATCAGGACACCTACTGTAGAACTCATGCCAATATCGAGCGCCAAATTTCGGCAAGCCTATAACAGCTTATGAACATTTTAGATTTATTTAATCTAAATTTTTGAATTTCTTGGGGTCGATTTCCCTTCAATACAAGTTTGTGAGTAATTTTGTTTATTTTTAAATTATTTTCAAATTTCGAATTCCAGCTCTCTAAAGAAGCATAGGACAGCCTACGATAATTTTTGAAAATTTTTAACTATATTTTTGAATTTCTTTGGGTCAATTTACCCTAAATACGGTTTTGTGAGGAATTTTGTCTATTTTAAATATATTCTCAAATTTCGAATTTCAGGAAGCCTAGGACAGCCTATGATCATTTTTGGAAATTTTCATCAAGATTTTTGAAATCTTTTGGGTCGATTTACCCTAGGCAATAAATATTGATGCCCACGCAAAATTTGGCCGAAATCTAAGGTGGGTACGCTAGATTTAACCTCAAAAAATATTTTATTTTCAGTGAAAATTTTTCACAGGACAGAAATTAGGACAGGTTTTATTATTTTCTGTCTTTGTCCTGTCCTCGGGCCTAGGACAGCAATCAGGACAGCTTTTAATATTTTCTGTCCTTGTCCTGTCCTGTCCTGACATTCATCACAGGACAAGGACAGGACAGGTGGACAAGGACAGGACAGGTATTGCCTACTTACGGTACTTCAAACCAAATCAGCAAATTTTTTATTTTAATTGTGCATATTTTTTCATTTTTTTCTAAATATTTTTTTTCAAATTTTACTGCAAACCTTTTTTTCTGTGCTCACAAGGGTTTAATGTAATGCAAATCTAACATTTTAAGTTTCATACAGGAGGGGGGTTCAATATCGTAGAAAGTTTTTTCTTTAATTTTCATAATAAGTAAGGAATTTGACCAAGAAGAAATTTTGAAAAAATTTTTGTCCCGTTTAAAAAAATCAGCATTTTTCAAAATTGCGCCAATGATTTAAGCTTGAAGTTTGTTCTGAAAATTGGCCTAAATTCGATCAAGTGTTTTTTAAAAAATATTCTCAATTTGATCAAGTTTTATTTACGAGTCAATTCGATCAGGTCAAGCTTGACTTAAAAACTATTGCCAGACGAGCAAATGAGCTAATTTTACCTTCAAAGATGATAATCTTAATTACCTTTTTTTTTTCTCTATTTCGATTCATATACACTGTATATAACATTTTTGTAGTTAATATCAAGAATTGACTCATCTTCTTATCTTAATTCTTATCTAAATTCTTTCTAGTCTCACACAATTTTTTGGCTTCGTCAACTTTGTCCGAGTCAAGACCCCATGGTTGGCGCTAAAAAATTAGCACCGTTTCGAGCGGTATCTTGAACGAAAAAAGCGGAAGGCGAAAAAAATTTCAATTATTTTTTAAATGTCAAGAGCTCCGAAATTGATTTTTCAATCTGTTTCTCGATATCAGCTTTGATTTCCAAAATTGTCATGGGTTGAGTTACTCTACCAGGGTGCAGTTCAAAAACTACCAGAGGATTTTTAAAATTAATGAAATGTTGTTTGATAAAATTTTAATTGTCAATAAAATTTCAAGTTTTGACTACTTTATAAATTTTTTAGCAATTTTTTATAATTACAATTTTCCAAAAATATTCAGATTTTGCAAATTAAATTCTACAGAAATATTATTGCGAAAAACAATTTTAATTTTACGCTTAGAAAATATGTTTTTGAGGTTCTGTAAATAAGCAACAAGTGGGAAAATCTTAACTCTCCGAATTGCAGACTATTTCAGGACTCATAGAAATATATAATCACGCGTGACCATGCTGTATAAATCAAGCATTCCTAAGAGTTTAACCTAAGATTAATCTTTAGTGTTTTCGAGACATATTAACATATATTTTTTTTTGTAATAATATAATTAAAATAAATTTTTCAAAAACTTAGCATTAGCACTCTGTTATAAATTATTTTCGCCCTAAGGAACTTTAAAACTGCGCGAAAAAAAGAATTAACTAAAAACTTTTTTTGAAATTGTAAAAATATTGTGATGTTACAACAGTATTTTTGGCAGTTGTTCCATCTGAAATTTCCGAGTTGAATTCGTTTTGTATATTTTCCGAATTTGGCATTTATCTTATTCTTCTTTAAACCGTCTCAAAACCTCAGAAACAAGAACTGCCTCTCACACCCTTCGAAGCGCATTCTTCAACGCTATTTTGCAAATTGGACATAAGATAAATTTATCTTTCCGTATAGGGTTTTGACGGGGATTAAATTTGTTTCATGACACATGACAAATTGACAAAATTTAGAATGTGTGCACTCGATAAATGGAGAAAAAAAGAGGTTTATTTATTTTTATTTGAAAATGCTTACAAGGAGCAGTCAGATTGACGTGAACCTGAAAGTATTCCTTGGGCAGAGAAAAACGACACAGAAAAAAATTGAATGTATTACTTGAATATTGAACTGCGTGTCAAACATATTTCGCTTATAAAATAACTCTGCATCGAAAGTGATCGAATTTAAGTCATTCTGATTTAAAGCTTGTCATCAAAATAAAAGCTTCAGACTACCATCAAATGAAGAGTTATTTCAAGGAGTACAACTTGAAAAAGAGCCACATAAAGACTCTTGATGATAAAAACAGTTTTTTATCCAGAAGCAATTGACTGACGAATTTCCAAAAAAATTGGAAATCAAAAATTGCAGGGCAGGTGTTGAAGGGAAAGGTTCTAGGTAATGCAGTTGCGGGGTGAGCCGCGTGAGACATTAGAATTTACGGGGATAACCGTCTATAAATTTTTTTCTCATAGCAGTCAGGGATAGAAATCTTAACGGTAACGATCAGCTGGTCGTATTATGGTCTCGATGTGGGGTCACCAAAGAAAGCTTAGCTAATTAGATCGCCGTCCCTCAAATCTTTTGTGAATTGACACGGAATTTTGTTCCGAAAGTTGTGAACTGTTCAAGGATTTCTACTCTGTTTAATTTTTGGAACAGACATCAAGAACAATATCATGGAGAGTTGTGAGATATTTACATGCAAATCCTCATTATTTTTGTACCTACCAAAAGATAGACCCATGGATGTTCACCGAGACCGCTACGGGAGGAAAATTTCAGACACAATGGGCGGGTGGACGTTCGCCGCATTGCTGACGATAGGGGCTTCCGCGGCCACACAGCTGTTCGCATGCTTGTCGGGCAAGATACATCACTGTGGGTCCGAAGCCGGGGCGGGCCGCGCGTGGCCGGGCCGGGATTAGCGGCGCGGGGGGGCGCACGCGGAAGCCACTGGGGACGGGTCCGCTCGTTGCGGCGCGTACCGCCGGCCGGGGCCGGGGTGGGGGCGCTGGGGGGCGGCGGCAGGCGGAGGGGCGTGTGAGGAGGGGTGGGGCGGGAGAGCAGAGTGGGGCGCGATGAACTGGCCGACGAGGGCGCGGAGGAGGGGGGGGGCGTCGGACTATGTGACCGCGGGCGGGGGGATCAAAAGACTTTTCGGGGCCCTGCCTGCACCGAGCAGGTCGGCAGGCATGTGAAAGAAATTTTGGGATTGATCTGGCGATGGGGAGTCGCTCGCCCTCCTGTTTTGTTTTGTGCATGCGATCTGATCCGCGGGATGCGGCGTGCCTCAAATATTCTCCTCTCCTCCCAACTTGCCGATCACCGATGCGATTCCGAATATCAAATTGTGCCGACTCTGCTCGCAATTGTTTTTTCGGTCAACATCAACTTTAGATTTAAATAGTTAGTGAAAACTAAAGGAGTTGATGCTTTTTAAGAAAAAGTGTCCGTATCTTTTTTGAGGAAAGCGTTGTATTGAGGTCGAGCGGCGCGAATCAGGGAGCTGGCACGACCGGATAGCTTTTTTAGGAAGAGGAAGAGTTGTATTGATGGTTGAATATTTGCAAAAAACTGAAATAAGCCCTCCTGTGTTGCGTTCGTCCCATGGCGCAGTTGACGCAGTCAGAATTCGACTGCTTGGAAAACCTAGTTTTCCGCCTTGAAATAGCTGGTGACGGCGTAAGTACCGCAAAGACAATTATTATCACACTCCCAGTTTAGCAGGAAGCGCAAATCACCGCACATCTGAATCGAGAGTATACTTGTAAACGGTGAAAGTAGTTAGAAGTCGGGAGCTAAGGTTCAAGGTATAAACGCCTTCAGATGGCTTTCTGTACAGGATGAACCTGTTTGCGAGGGGATGACGTTGAACAATGCCTCAAAGAGGGGGCTGAGACAATGGTTTCGTGAGCACCTGATGAGCTCCTGCATCATACAGCTGTGAGTTGTTTTCAAGATTCTATATAGACGTGCTCGGTGACAGTGAGTAGTGCAACCAAAGCTGGGAAAAGGACCGTAGGTGGGAGTCTGAGACAATTAATGCGGCCATTTTTGGAAGTTACGCGCCTGCTGTGTTTAGATTTGAACTTGTTTTTATGGATTTTTCTATTGTTTTCTCTTGTTTATATATTCAGGTCGTGAATAAAGAAAGAACGCGCCGTATGTTGTAAAGAGCCGATGATCAATTTGAACTCAGATTCAATTTATTGTTAATAACCCGGATGTATATATATTTAATCTTAGAAATATGAGCTAGAGGAATTGGTGATAGTCCTCAATAACAAGAAGCAGATACATATTTGTTGGGGAGTAGTTGGGGGTTTGGGTCAAACCATTCGTGGGGTTTGGAGGGTGCGAAACTGGGTTGTCACGCCCGCTTCCCAGGAGAATTTTGTTGGTCTGCGAACCCTGATTGGTTGGCAGTTCCGGTTGTCAATTTTTACTGCGTGTTAAGATGGATTCTTGGCGACCTCCGGTATGTACACTTGGCCTTGACGTGGTCAAGAAGGGTTAATTGGTGTGGCGATATTTGTGTCAGCCTAGTGTACAGTGGGACACGACTTAACCTAACGGTGTGAGGTTAACTTTCACAGCGAGGCTGGCGTATATTTTTGTGTTCCACATCGCAATAAGGGTGAGACGGTGATGGGTGAGGAGAAATGCGATTTTCAATTAGCACTTGGCGCTCAGTTTTTGCTTGTCAAAGGGCGAGGTAGGTCTGTAAATGAGCACAGAGCGAGTTGCAAAGGCGAAAATTATACGAATTTTTTTTTAAAACCGGGGGGGGAGAGGGGGCAAAGGGGTACTGTACAGCCGGGGCGGTTAGAATCTAAAGAGTCAAGACTTTGAACCTCAGGGAAAGCGACTGGAAGACCAGATTTCACGGTTTACGAACAGGAATAAGGTGCCTATGCGTCCCTAGTGCTCGTTGCGAGTATTGAAGTTAAAAGCGGCGGCATTACAAGAGGAAAGACATTTTCAGACAAAGAGGAAATCAAAATCCGGTTGGCGGGAGGGGCAAATAGACGCTGTGTGCAGAGAATTTGCTCAATTTTTGGCATTTGTTCTGGGGATTTCAGTGTCCTTTTGAGGTGTTGCTCAAGATTTGAAGAGGATTTGAGATGAAGATATTTGGGTTTACTCAAAGCTCTGAGACGAACTATGTGACCCTAAGAGTAAAGTTCGTTTTGGTCGACCATATGATAGATTAAGTTAATAATTAAAGTTTGTTAGCGTTGTTGGCGGGGGAATTTGAAGTTTTTGCTTTCGAGTTTTTTCAACTTTTACGGGCAGTAATCGGAATGAAATTTTGGAATAAAAGATGTTTATGTACTTAAATCGCCTGACCTGATACCTAATGCGCCTTTCATTTTTTTGAGTCAAAACATGATATTGATAAGCTTGTTCGATTTGGGATGACAGATCCATTGTCAGTAATCTCGATAATTTCTTCAGAGTGAGGTTGAAATATGTAATAGTTTATGTGAGAGTAGTAGTCTCGAAGAACCGAACACGAGGAATATAACATTTGAATATCTGAACCTTTTAGTGGTGTTTCGGATAGGTATCACAGCGCCGGGATGGGAATTTCGAGTAAGTTTAATTTTGTTTTTTTGGGAAGTTGGTGTATGTTTTAGCTTGTTTTTCGACGCAGTGTGGAGCAGCACTCACCTCGAAAAATTGATTGCAGTACAATTATATTTCAAACTCGAGGACGTCGTTCACCCAATTAAACTGGTGGTTCCGAGTGCAAAACTGAGTAGGTTTTCCATATCCGGGGGTTTATCATGAGACAATGGGAGTTAGGGGGGGTGTTAAATAAACATGAGGTCCACCGTGGGAAGAAAATATTTTTACGGCGGACCAATATCGTTAGAGCATAGAGGATTTATCATTACTAAGTAAATTTTGTATTTTGGGGGAATTATCCGGACGATTTTTTTAAATTGTTTTTTGTACTTTTAGGAGGCCAGTAAATCGACCAATCGTAGATAAATTGATTGGGTATCCTACTAAAACTCAAGAATAACCGTTCTAAGCGAAAAAATTATTCGTCGCGCCAATCACAGCAGAATTATAGTCATCAAAATTAGGTTTGTTATTTGTGAGATTTTGAGGAGTTTTTTTTGTATGTTTCTACTGTCAGGGAGCATTAAAATCGAAAAGTTTGCGGGTGGTGTGGTCTCGGCCCAAACAGGCAGCGGTGGGATGACTTCAAGCAACGACTTCTTAGCTTTGCATAACCAATCCGTTTGAAGGATCAATTTATGAAAAGGGACAGTAGATCTGGATACTAGACCACCTGACGCAAACTCAGAGAGCGTTCAGAGAGATAGAGTCCTTAAGAAGTGCAGAGCTTAAACTATCTCCTTCCAACTGTTAGGTGATTTTTCGCACGATTTTTACGAGGCTCAGGGGCGGCAATACCGAAGACTTTGATGCGTGTAGTTTTTTCTTCGCCGATTAAGTTTTCTTGGAGCGACGGAGATAACGAAAAGCCAGTTTGTTCGAATTTTTGATGGGAGAGGCGTGGGTGTTTGCGGGGCTCCGTAAAAAAAAACTATCTCTCTCTGAGAGTTTTAGAGATAGATTTTTGGGGGTGTTGATGCTGAAAACGAAGCATAAGGACGGTTGTGCACAGATGGATCCTTGCCTTTATGTCAAACATTTTGATTGCCGCTTGATTCTCGAGGCACATGAAGTTTACGATATAAATTTCCATGTATTTGGAAAGTTAAAAAATTAATGGACCAAAAGTATTTAGGTTTTGCGTTGTTTAATTATTCGACACTTTGAAGGCAGTCTTTTAGGTGCGTGAAGATTCTTAACTATCCCCAATAGCATGCGAGATATCGAAGTTATTCGATAGTTCGAAAGAAGAAATCAAAACTTTTTCAGGAAAACAACTAACAGAGATTCGGCTTTCTCTGATCTCTGTGTGTCGGAGCGAAAATTACAAAAATCAGAAAAAGCAAACGATCTCTCTGCTG
>SCLH01000193.1:0-44655 GCA_004367855.1 Oikopleura vanhoeffeni
GCGGTTGATAATCTAAAATTATCAAATGCAGAATGGATTCGAGTTTTAGATATTGCAGGTACGGGAGATACGATTGATATTAAAAATATCATAGCGCTATGGAACACAATCAAGGACAATAATGAAGAAAATTTGGAAATCCTAGCCGATAAAATAAAAATCGCAGAGCCGACCTGTGATTATTTTGAATACCGTAGAGGAAGGAAGATGGGAATCTGTACAACCTAATTATTAGGCGAACATAATATGCTCACTAGCAGCAAAGGCATTAAAGCGAATATGAGGCCCTACGATAAAAAGCTAATTTCAATTCCCAGTGTTTTTCGGAACAGCACGTATGTCTTTACTCGAAGCAGAAAAGCCAGATTCAAGCTCCATTTTTGCCCCAAAAACATACGAAATTACAAGGACACTAGCCACAGATCAATTCGTCCGAGCCAGAGGTGAGAATAAATCTATTAAGGCTAACCGCCCAAAAAACTAATATTACTAACAAACTAATCCATAAGGACTGAATTATAATATTGAAGCACCATAACAAAATATTAGTAATAATATATACATTAATAATCGAAAATTCTATCCTAAGGACAAAAAACTTGTAATAAGCAATCATTGAAATAAAGGTGAATCGATAATCACAAAAATAATTAATTTTACAAAATTATCCCTTTTTTATATTCTAATTTTTATGTAAAAATTTATCAAAAACTAATATCGGGACCAAAAAATTACTTATTATAACTATTGTCACTACATGTCAAAGAATGTTAGTAATTACCGACTAAAATTATTTACAAATTCAAAACAAATCTAACTACGTAAATGGTCCAATTCAATAATAACTATTATGGTACCTATAAAAATCCATAAGGAATCGAATAATATTGCCCTTAAATCATAAAATTATTACTATAAAATCTCAGTAATAAATTATAAAAACAAAGCCATTAAAAATATCATTTTCAGAAGAGCAAGAAAAATACTTGCAGTATTCATACTTCCTGTTACAAAAAGACTGGAATAACTTGAAACCATCGGCAATTACCAATGAAAATAGGGAAAAATTCGAGGAAAAATTAAATTATTTGGCAGACGGAAATCATTACCAAGAACTAATGAATATGTTCGACACTAAAGGTCACTGCGTTCCCCCACCAATGATGATCAATATTCTCCCCGACACTTGGTACCTACATATTTAAAACAAGGAACATAGAGGAACAATGCCCTCTTCGGAACCCCAGCTAATACATTTTAAATGTCCACCAGGTGAAACAAGAAAAATGCCCGATTTCGTTTCAAGAATCAAAATCGAACGATAAGCTTGGCATACTAACCGCAGTAGGATCACGAACCAGAATTCAACTACCGGGCAATCACTACACATGTATGTCATTTTCTGGCGAACATAGTCAGGATCATTTGTTATCATGACTATGTGATCTATATGGAAATGAAACGTTCCTCCCACAATAGGAAAAATAAGCTGCTGAAAGCAGTTCGACCGTTGACACGCTAATACCCAAGCAAAATATGGGATATTTCATCTATATTCAATCCTGATGGCAGCCAGCGACATTAGTATCTATTTCTTGGATGCGTCTACAACGCGAAAATTCTTTGACATTTAATGGCACAAATTGTTGAAAGAGAGAAGAAATTCTGATCTATTTATATTTTTATTATTCAGTCAAGATAGTAGTCGATGCATCTTACTTACGAAAAAGCAAACTTCAGACGTTACCAAGACAGGATTGCGCCAGCTCTTTTCTGATTATTATAGCCCTCGCAGCTCGCCTGATCTGGATCCCTCAGGAACGAATCTGTCGATAATTAGCGCAAGGTCGCCTTTGTATATGATACGGTCACTACGATAAAACGCAAATCCAACCAATTCGAGAATGGTGTATCAATGTCTGAAAGCAATAACGGGAGTATATTTATGATGACATTCAAACGAGATTGGCTACTTTTCAAATGCAATCTATTACTCCGTTAAGAAACCACAGATCGAACCGGCCGTGAATTTTTCATGTATTTGCGTTGGTAGTTTCGTCAATATCGCCGGGGGCGAAATTACACCAGATGCATCGACCAATAGATTGGTACATGTTTCTAATAGTTCAACCCAACTTGCCAACAGTGGGAACTTATCTCCAATTTTGGTAATGTTCACGCCTAAAGGACAGAACTTTGAATTCGGCACACAATTTATTTTCTTATTGCTACAAATCTCGCACGGGTTAGCACAACAAAGTTGCGTGTTTGATCATTTATTCACAACTGAATCAAACTTGTCTTAAATTCTCAGAGTTTTGTCCTCAGCCAAATTGACCAATTCCATACGACAAAGAGACATATAGTCACCGTTGCCATACACGGTAAAATATTTTACCAGATTGCAACCAAAACCCAACTCAATGGAGCTATCGCTTCGTTACTCGGCTTCACTAGCATCCAATGCCAAGAGGAGTAATCTATGGCAGTAGCAGCTCCGGCCAATCTGGAATGAAGTAATTTTTCTTACATGAGGAAGCCATGAAAGTAGAAAAGAGTGAATTCAACGGCTTGATTAGGGACCATAAAGGATATGAATCACTTGACGTGGATTATGATAAAAGTCATAAAACCGCACGGCTCAGAATTACAGAAATTAAAAATCGAATAGGTCCAGCGTGGCGCATGGACTCCGCAGAGGAGCAAGAAGGGATGGTTAAGAAAGTATTTCAGGGAGGAGCTAGCGAGAATTTCGATAATATCAAGGTGAACAAAAGGAACCAATTCCATAAGGACTGTATTTTGACCGAAAGTCAAAATGTAATGTCATTATCCGAAAGGAAAGAAAAGGAACACTCTGCACTGGAAAGCATTCCATATAGCGTCCTAATGAATAAACAAATTAGCGTGTTAGAAAAAGGTACTTAAAATTAATTAAAAAATTGTTTTCAAAATATTTCGATCCTAATTAGGATTGTTTTGATTTAATTTCTTCTCAAAAAATCTTATTTTATTGTCATAATTGTGGACTAAACTCACATGCATATTAATTTTAATTTCATTTTTGTTAAAATTTCATCTATTCATATGCTTTAATTTTGTATAAAGGATTATGGTGCCCAGCGAAAATAATTAAACTTTCATGGTCGAAAAGGGAGATTTAATCTATAAGGACCGAAAATCATTCACATAACCTATAGGATTGTATTGAATCATGGTCAACGTTATAATCATAACTCGATCCGGACACATTGAAATTTGAATATAATCTCATAATTAATGCTTAATCAATTATTAAAAAATGTTTTAAATAAATATAATATAATTATATTTAGATTGTAATATGGCATTTGAGAAAACTGAAAAAGATGGGTGAAGCGGAATAATGCAGTACCTACTGGCTCATGTCACAATCCGTTTTAGAAGGACTTGACCGCCTGATGTCTCCAGCTACTCGAAGACCTCTTATTCATATGTTAAATATATTATACCCGTCACAGGTGACTGTACTACTTGGTTCGAATGTTGACGAAGCACATCAATTTGTCACATTAGTAAATAAAATTAATATTAAACTAGATTTTGAACACAATATTCACAATTTATGAGTTAAAATTATTTGAATAATATTAGAATATTGAGATGGTTTTAAAACCATTTATAAATGACATAACAAAATATGTTTATTAAAGATTTGACCAAAAAAGAATCCGGATTTATGCCAAGTCATTCCTGGGATCCTGCATATTCGATGAATCAACAAACGTTTCATTAAACATAACGGAATACTCAGACAGATATATTAGCAAATTACTCCCAAAACTTTTATTTAACTGCCGTCGCATTTATCACTTACACGGAATAAATCGCTTTGCTAAAATTGAAAAAGCCACCCCAAAATCCAATAGTAACATTATAATATTATTAAAATATTATTATAAGTTAAATTACAATTGTTCAGTAAATTTTCTAGCATCAAAGCAAATCAATCAGCAATACATAAAACGGTATCACTAACATGTTTTTACCGTCGGACGCATGACCTACCGACAAAAACTAACACTCTTTTGTATAATACCAACAAATCCTGAAGGACAGAAAAAATTATGCAAAAGCTCTCTAGACGAGACAAAAACCACCGACAGAATATTTTAAATAATTCTCATCGAAACTTTTAATTTTTGATCAAGTGACCACATACTTCGAGTTATATTATTGACGTCGATGTAGTTTGTACTATGACTGAGATGATAAACATTTAACTTATAAAACATGATTACGTTGTGAATCATATGAATTTGGATCGATGTCAAAACATATTGCTAAGAGATAAAATATTTAAATTTAAACCAACGTTTTCATAAGATGACATTTAAAACCTCCACGAAAATTTATTTAAAGATACTTGAATGATTTTTGTTTCTTGTTTCCTTTTTTCTTTTTTAGTAAAACTTTTTCCTAACGGACAGATTGGTGAGTCATGTATTAAAGTTAGCATCTCTTTCGCGACGATTTAACCTAATAAATTCTCACGAGTAGGGGTAGTATTGCAAAAACCATTTTTTTGCATAGCCTGCTGTAAATTACAATATATAATATATAATCTAAATAATATATGTAGAAAACCAAAAAGTAAGCAGAAACAAATATCATATCATAAATATAACTTGCACGATTATCGACAAAACGATGAAATTGAACTTCCTTAGGACGTGAAATTCTAAGGTTTACGAACATTCAAAACCATAATGAGTATATTATTATGACCACTTTCAGTACTAAAAATCTAGGACCAGATAACCAACTCAATAGTATGTTAATTTTTTAAACGTTAAGGCCAGACACTAAAAGTAAAAAGATTTGGAAATATAATAACAATTTTTTTTTTTCTAATCTTAACTCCTTTACTAGCAACAGGAGGCAAAAGCAAATCCAAAATTCGCATTAAAACTTAAAGCTATGAAGCTGCTAAAAATGGTAGGAAAATGTATGAGAGCCGATTGCCATGTTAATCCGCCAGACGAAATGGAATTGATCCTAAGGAATGAGTGAAGAATTTTATATAGAAGTGACAGAGGACACCTTAGAAATTGACGAAATACCAGCAAAAAATCTCTTCTATGCAGATCGTAAGGAAGAGAATTGGACGAGATTTCGCCCCAGAGTCACGGCTTTGTCCGTCAATTTTGGCCTTTATGGAAAGTCAGTTACATTATGGCAGCTGATAAACCATTGGGCTCAATATGCTCAACTCAAATTTCTATAATTTGTTGCTCAATTACCTTGTGACATTCGCCAGATTAACGTAATGAGGCGAACGCTCAAAAAATTTACTTCATGCTAGCAGTTAGTTTTGAATCAGAACGTACAATCCTTATTAGCACCATTCATCATCTAAGGATTACACGAAAAAATTCCGCCGAATTGAACTTAAATTGAGCTATCAACTCCAAGAATTTGAAAAATGAGTGAATACGAGAATATTCGGGCACATTTTTTCTAAATTTCTCATTCTCTTCCTTAAAAATCGGTGTGACATCCTTGATAGGAAATGACTGAGCTTACAAATGTCTCGCTTAAAACGACTCTTTAATGATAACGGGACTTCATGAGCCAGTTGAAAAACAAAACTCTTTCCATTTACATGGAGACTCAAACCACGCAAACTAGCAAAAAACAAGGTGTCTGGACCACATCGAATATCCTGAAAGGAGATTCAGGAGCGGTCGCGCATAGTGACCCACTTGTCATATGGTTCTTTCGAGCATTAGTGTTTAAAATTCAATTAACTTATTGGAAAACCAATTAAGTGATTTGTCAAAATTTTGATATACCATTAAGCTTAACGCCGAAGGGATTTTTCAAAGTGCTAATTCAGCGCGTCTTTTACGCATTGGACGCATTTTGAAAACTTGTTAACCCCGGGCTTATGCGCAACTACCGTAATTGAGGATGTCGGTTGTACTTTGCGCTAAAGGACATCTCTCGAACATTACCGTTGGACTGAATGTTAGGGCACTAGCATGACCTGTGTATGGTCCAGGACAGATCAGCAAGACTCCGCCATTTTGGAAAATTATGAGTTGAACCAACCTCTATACCGCCAAATTAATTCATACATCCTTGGCCTACTTTCGAATAAGTCCTGGTCCCAACCATGCTAATTTGGTCTTAGCAGGAAAATTGCGCAATAACTCGAATTCGTATGCTGATTGTCTACAAGAGAATATCTGACAAACTGCGTCGCAGAAAGTTCCCTATTTTGCGAAAATGTATACAATAGCATTAAAAACCGCAAAATCAAACGCAAACGTTACAGGGGATGTGCTACCGTTTGGGATTTTATTTAATGGCAGCAATATTAAGCAAAATTTCTATGTTTAAGATCGACTATGAGGGATTCTGATAAATCGACACAAACTGTTACACTCCCCACTTTTCCAATCGGACAGCGAGACATCGTTAAAAGCTCGTGACATCTGAACCTCAACCTCAAATGGATGACCTATCATTATGATAGTTATTTCACGCATTTTGAAGTTGACTTCGAATCAAAGAACAATTGCAAACCGGTGAAAGTTAACCGCACTGAGCGATTATCCGCGAATTCTACAAATAAAATTTTAAAAAAACTGCATTAATGTTAATTACTGTTATAATTAAAAATCTGTAAGGACAGAAACGCTCCATATTCCTTAGGATTGAATGTGAAATGTTTTCAATACAATTCTCATTAATTGTATCAAAAATTACTTTACAATCAACACAATTAACACAAATTCAACAATTTTAGATGGGTCCCAGACACACATTCGAAAATGCTCCTTAGAGTTCGGATTCATTCTCACTTTTAGAGTAATTCGACATTCGTCTACAACCCTACGCTAATATAGATATGCCCTCTACGTATAACTGACCAGATTGAACAAGTAGTATTGTATAATGAAATCACTTCCATAAACCTGAACAATTACGCCGTGGTATTGTATTTCTATAGCCCTTTCACAGGTTACATCCAGTGTTACGGGTGTCAGATATAATCATATATTAAACATCGTGAACAGAATTACGCAACAAACTAAAGGTTTCTTAAATTGTCAGCTCGTTGGAATTAGGTATTATCTAAAACGTCTAGGCGTGTAATATCGTGCGGTCAATCGAAATGTGACCTATTGCAAATGAAAATTCCATCATCGAGCAACACTAGCATCTTCAACCCCAGATGAAAAACTCTTAGGACATCAATTCGCTTAGAAACAAGGGAAGAGTATGTCCTACCTCGATTTACAGTTCGCTGCTATTTAAACAACTTGGATCGATACTGTTACATATTTTTAATAATGATTCTTATTCCACTCGACACCAAATATTAAATAAATTATTTATTTTAACATCGTAATTGCTATTATGGACCCATCCATGAAATGAATTATGAGATTAATCATTCGATTTTGAGGAATTCAACTAGGCCACCAGGCTCGTCCTAATAGAGATTTCCATAAACCCTATAAAGACGACATCATTCGAGTCTTCTATATTACCGACATAAATATTGAATTGCGGATGAAGACTGCGATATGACTTACTATCCTGGTCGAATAATGGACTTAATAGTCATTATTAACAGGGGATTGATTTTGCGTTATTCGATAGACGCACTGCTTTTATTTGAGTGTACGTATTAAACCTCTTTATTAAGGCGTTGATAACTGCATCCGTCATATTGAGGGTACAGGGTTCACACCATTGACCTTATAGTGCCTGGTGCGATGTGTTAACTCAGATTGCCTCACGATACCACGGAATTTTCCAATAAACAATTAATTTTCTAAGACTTTCACTGACAAAGTTGTTTCACAGTTACGAAAAATCCTTAGACGGTTTCACATGTAGGCAAAAGTCGTAATCTTAAAAATTTTATTAACGACAGTAATTTCACGAATTGACAAAACTATCATCAATTCTAGATTTCTAGCACCTGAATAGGCCGCACTCACATATGTTATTAACGCAATTATATGTAAATATAATGGTTTATCATTGTTTAATAGTCGCAAACGCATTCTGGATAAATGAATACAAACGTTCAGTTATGGCAACATTGTTTAGATCATTCTTTAAATATATGCGAGGGGAACAATATAATTTTTATATGGGAAAGCACAGTTATGAGGAAATTAGATGCTCGGAAGCAGCCTTATGGTTGTTGAATCCATGAACTTCGTCCACGCTTCACTTATTACGAATTGACTCTGGATAACCTAGGAGAATAGAAAACTTCAAAACTATCCATTGACTGCCATCATTTTATCTATTAGATTAACTTATTTACAACTCTTCATGCAGGACACTAATATTAATAAAATTAAGTTATAAACCGTAATTTTATTATATTGTAAAATAATTCAAAATGGGTAAAGTGTTCAGCTTTTTCACTACGTTCATCCTTAGATTACTAAAATATATTTTTCTGAAGAAAGTTAAAGTTCACAAATTTTTGAAATATAATCTGTCCTTGCTATCAATTTACTAGTGAATAATACATATTTATTCAGTCTTAATGAGCGCACTGCAGATGTGATAAACTTCGGATGTTATAAGCGGTAATTTAATTACATTTGCTGAAACAACCGTACCTGAGCCAGTAAGCTTGCACTTTTGACGAAACATTTAATTTCCCCGCTTAACATAAGTGCGTTCATACTCCGAATCAACTCCTACATGTTTTGACAAAGTATTTAGGAGATTGATTAAACCAAAACTGGAAAATTTTAGTTTCAGACTAGGAAACGATTCAAATTTTTTTATTTTGTTTTTATTTTGGTATCTTCGGAGGCTTTCCAAGTATTATTTTCATTATGTTTACCATGTGAAAAAACATTTCATGCCTATAAAATATACTTCAGGATTATTGCTTTTTACAACCATATATACCACCAAATCAGCTTACACTTTAAAGAATCGAGTACTTTTACCATTTAGCAACGTTTCTATTAAAATGAATGTTTAAATTCTATAAAAAATTAGGTTTGAACAAAACGAGCGACCTTTATAATCGACGGTTCTCAAATTACAAAATAATCGGCCATTATACCTACTAGGATTAGAAATAACGCGGCTATAGGAAAATTCTACGGCAAATTCAGACACTTATTAATTTGAATAATAATGACAATTCGTTACAAATTGAATTTATCGGAGCGATTAAAATAGTAGGAAAAATAATGAGTTATCATCAATTAGACCAGTTTAGTTTAGCTCCAACAATTACAGAAATTTAGGGTATGCTTTGATGAGGATCATTTAAACAACCACGCTATACTACCATGTGTACTAGAACCTTCGGAAGCCTTTATTTATAAACAAAACGAACTTAACCATCAATTTTTGATGATCTAGTAGGCGTTTTTACAGGCGTGCTTAGATAAGAGTTCGCAAACATACCCTTTCGATGGTGTATTTTACTCTCTGTTTTCGAGGCGCCTGCGTTCGGTATCGCACGCGTTCAGCAGCTTTAATTGTTACCAATTTGTGCTGTCAGTTTTTTAAGACAAATGGAGTGCCGGCTCGTCTGTATCTCATGACGGCTAGTTTTGGAAATTGACCCTACAGATTTGAAAATGATAAAGCAAGGAAAATAGCACCGAAATGGCATTCCCACCTGTGTGCTAATTGATCGCGGCAGGGGTGCATTTCGGAAGAGCACTTTTATCTGTTCCGACAGATAAATTTCTGCATTCGACTTTGTACCGACTGAGATATCACGATCCCACCAGAAAATGGACAAATTCATTTAGAGTTAGATTATTAAATCTAGTATTTGCAGCAAAACCTTAGGAATTGCGGCAATGTGCTCTTCTTATAGTATATATATCGCATTTCATAGAAAGTACAGAAATTGTTGTGAAGCCGAGCGAAAATGTAAACTTATTAAACATCAACAAAATCTCCTAGAGGAAACTTGAATTGTGTCTTTATAAGAATGAACCTATCAAACACACGTTTGTCTTAATAATATCGAGACAGTAAGAAACACGAATAAGGTCTCACACGATGCTTCTACCTGCCGGCGGATGGGTTCATATTGATTGATTCGAAGAATTTCTATGCGGATAAGGGGACCAGCACCGCATCAACATAACAGAATTATATGATAAGCATTATATTTTACCAATAGATCGAATTAAGAACAAAGAATTATTTCTTATGTGTAATATGACAGTCTGCTAACCTTTTTAGGGTGCAACATACCCGAACTACCCGAATTCTTATAACTCATAATTAGCATGAATAATGTCATTTTTAATAAAATGTAACAACCGGCATACAGGAGAGATGAAGCTCAAGAATAGTTGACCTTAACAGGAGAATATTCTGAGCTCATGGATAATAATCCTTTAAAATTTCGGAAATCGGTTATTGCTCGTATGGCCAACTTTATCGAAACCAGATGCAATTTTACAGCATCAAGAATCACAGGCTTACTACGATTTTTTTCACAACCACAAGACAATTGTATGTTCACCAACACTTAGCACATATTACAGCGAGACACATTTTTTCTAGGAATAAATTTTTGCTTCACTTTTTCACGTTTTTAGCGATTGCCACTATTTGTTGCGCTCGCCCAAGAATTCCCTTATCTATTGCAATAAAGTAACTAGCCAGTTATACTACGAGAATACGTACCATAGCACTCAATTTTTAACAAAACCCTCAAGCGGAGCACTTACTGTATCATTTTTCTAGATTATTATGGCATAATGTTAATTCCTTAGACGCAATTCATTAAAAGATACGTCTTACATCCAAAGCAAATAATCATTAAAAATTCTCGATATTATAACTATAATTATATTCTTAAGGATGCGCTTGGCTATTGGTTATATCGAGATTTCACGATATAATTTGAATACATATTCGAGTCAACCTCACTAATTAAGTCAATGGACCACACATCCTATATCGAATCTCAATTTAATATGATACGAACATTTCAATTCAACGTCTATACAGTTCGAGATCAAGCATGATTAAGGCACCTTTGCTAAAAAATTTATCCAAATAGGAATTGAAATTATAAAAATTTATAAGACAATTACAATTAAAATTCCATAAAACAAGTATTATTAGATGAATCAAAGGATATACTAACGTATATATCAATCAAATCATGAGATATACACAGATTCATTCAGCAATTAATGAACATTCCAAATGAACTTATTACAATTTACAAAATACAAGATGACTAATTAAATTACAAATCATTATTTAATCACGGACTTGTCAATTACCATCAGCGTATTGAAATTTTAAATTAACCTTCGATCCTATAAGAACTCATAACGTGCCTTATTAAAATTTGCAACAGAACCACATAAAAGGAACGAAATACTGTAATACAACTTATTAAGCGCTACCAACTTTAGCAATCAACATAATTAATTTTAATAACAACATCGGTTATGAGAGCGAGGGCTTACTAAGGATTGAAATTATGCATGTACATTGACTCCTTCCGAAGAAGATGCTTCATGACACGCTTCAAGCAGAAAATTTAGTATTGAGCATCAATGAAGATCTGAGTAGAGTTTACAGTCTAGCAAGCTCAGTACCAGAAGACTCCATCGGATATCCATTACCATCTAATTGACTATTCCGTATAGATTGGAGCGCTTAAGTTCTAAACAATGACCTTCTTGAAAAGGAAACAAGTTTATATGACATAAGCCATCAGGAGGGTAAATTCGAAAGGTATAATCCTTTATTCAAGTGATCAATATTTTTGATGGGTTTACTCAAGTCGCAATTGGCACTCGTTGATATGCATTAAAGCATTCAGAAGTCAGTTAAAAAGATAGCTCATGATAATTATACTTGAGGTAAAGTGTAAAGATCCTTAGACGGAAACATGAGGACTTGGTCTTGAAGGCGTGGTAGCATTTTTAAGGTTCACCGCAGCAGAGGTGGACGTTCTCAACCTGAGACCGTAAGGACGCGTGCTTATCTTCGTTCGCTCTTGACAAGATGCGAAAATTAATAAATCCGAGATCGTACTCGACCTTTAAGGTACCGGGATGCTTTTACTCAAGGATCACTTATAAATTTATGTGTCTTTCTCCATGAACCATAGGATAGTACCTCATCTACCAATGATGTTTGATCTCTAACCCAGCGCAGTAGATTACATAGTGCTTACATTATGTATGAAACCGATATAAAAGCATGGAATATGGCCGCGGCCGCACTGCACGCGAAATTATGAGCAACCTAGCTCAGAGAAAAATCGGCATCTGAAAAATCATTTCATTCGGAACTAATTCTAGATTTCGAACGTCCACTTAGATGTACATTACGACCACAGCGGTTTAGACAAACAAACTTCCGATTATAGAAATTCAACGAGGAAATACTTTAGATCGAGAAAAAATTTTCGTTTCTTTTTTCATTAGGACCTTTTAATCCAATAATCAAAACTACAGACAATTATTTAGATTGTATATTTGTGTTCTAATTAATTAATAGTGGTACAATTGAAGGAAAGCATTATTCGCATCTTACATCTTTTATATCCTTCTTGTGTATTGATTCAGGAATTGTGCCACCTTTTGCTGGGGCTGAAGAAATGCATTACACCACACAATTTAAGCCCCCACTATCAAAACGCACATACGAAGCAATTCGTTGGAAGTAACATTCAAAATTTAATTTATCCGAAGTAATAATGCTACAAGGTGAATTACTATATAAATTAATTAAGAACTATAGAATTCATTATTGACGATTAAAACGGAAGATGAACTAAATTCACTTATATCAAACATAAAAATCTTGTAAGTTAGATTTCCTTAGGTTCAATATTATGTCGCTTTAAAATTAAATACCATGGAAACCAACTCATTAAATTACATCTCATTACATCATATATTACAATCCTATTAGATAGAATATTCAATTATATCATTTAAATTAACGAATACTGAATTGTTTGACGTGCTAAAATAAAATAAACAATTGTAAGTACGCTTCGATGGAAAATCGAATATCAAACTTTGAGAAGGAAAATTTGACCAGTTAAGATATTTTTGATATTACGGTCGGCCAGTGAATTGCATCAAAATTCAACTCCATTTAAAAATTTGTTGAAAGTCTAGAATTATTCTCGCGCACTTAAAACTCCAGCAAAACTATCAACGATACTGTTCCTATACAGATTCATTTTTGTCTTGTTCATCTGGAGCTATCCTAGAACGAGGAGCATCCTATTATAGATAAGAACAATTTACAACAATCCTTGGATCGATTCTTGTACTTATATTTTTTGATCTTGACACACAACCATTCAATCCGCATTCTTAAAATTATTCTTTCTTTTTTTTAGATTACCAAAATAATTCAACATCTACCCGTTAAGAATTCGCGCCAAAACACTGCTAGCGAACAATTTCGAGAATTGCTGTTAGTCATTTATAATGAATGAACAAATATTCGCAACAAATTAGAGCTAATATAACGGATTTCTTTTTAAACTGGTAGAAAAGAAATAAACAGCTTATTCAAACTATCGATTAATTATGCAGTTCATGACCAGTACATAGCTCAAATACTTCCTAAGGAATGCGAAGATTGCCACTAATACGCCAAAATTAAAAAGTTGGCTACCTTGTGCACGATCATGTCACACGAAATAAGTATGGGCCCCCTCAGGCGAAATTTTTGAACTAAATTGATCTTATAACCAAATTATGACATCTATGGCAATCTGGGTTTGCAGAAAAAGAACACAGCATTATTGCTGATTTTCTTTTTCCAGGATAATCGCACGTAGGCGCTTAAGTTTAGCAACTGGAATGATCAGCATACCTATTAAACCTGGCGGATGGCTTTCTTACATTATAAACTGTCAACACTAACCCTAATAGGATTAAAGGAACAAATCAGTCCAAACTAAAGGAAACCTATTTGGATCTAAACTAACTAAACACTACGTTTTTAAACGTAGCAAAATATACATCAGCCGTATCTCATAACCGCTCAACCGCCAGTTTTGTCTACAATGAACAAAGGCCAGCCATAGGTTAAAGGAAAAATCTTCAGGGCTAGTCGGCAGAATATTGTTTGTAAACGTTGTAAAGCCAATGTCAAGTAGAAACATATCTGCTCTCCTTTATTGGTCTAGAGACAGCAAACTGCTATTTAGGTACCGATGACTTATGAAAAAGTAATCAAGGCCCTACGAACTGATAAATACGATAAATAACAATCCCATTATTTTACATTCTCAATACAAATCCATTAATTATATCTCACGGTATCTTTTGAGACAGAATCAAAAATTTTTTTGCTTTGATGATTTTTCAAAGGAGTATAATTATAAACTAAACTTTTCGAAGCAATTACTATTTTCCTCATTATTACCTAGTGTAAACATAACTTTATTCGGGCTATACTGAACAGTTAAAACGACCAATAAGGACAATCTTATTAATACTAGACGAACATAACGTCACGTCAATAAATAATTTAGAAAAACCGATACGACATTACATTAAAATTAATGCGCCTTTAGATTAATGAATCTTAGGAAAAACATTCCACTAAAATGTAGTATACAATTATTAATAATACAATTATCTTATATGATATATCATCTACTTCATCTATAGGATAGACCGCATATATATTTATCCTGTTTTTAAACATTCGATGAAAAGATTAATAAAACCATTCTTAGACTAATGATTTCGCTAATAAACTGCAGGCGGCATCCTTCAGACCCTACAGATCCGTAGCCATTTGATATGAGGGCTTTTCAGCGAAAAACGCTACAATTAGCGTTACTTGAAACAAACCAAACAACTTCTCCGGTTGGATCGGCACTTTTCACGACCAACTCATTCTTCGGGAATTTTGCTGATGAGAGAACCGGAATGGCCATATACAGGACTATTACGCTGTGAACTAAATTAGCAAATAGTTGGTTATCGAGGATGACACTTGTTACGATACTAAGAACCCTGTGTAATTTTTCGGTGCTTGGTTATAGCAAAAACTAAATATAATTGCTAATAAATTTTGTATTCTATTAAGAGGTATTATTCACATCCTCACATCAATCTTTTTCCGTCCAGTGTGAATGATGATACTTTATGTTGACAATCAATTATTCTGGAAGCAGTTTAAAGCTGCTGGCAATAATTGGCTAAATTTATACAAAATTATGCTTTTCACTTCACAGAGAAATCAAAATAATATTTTCATTATCTTTCACAAACTAAACCAGAGTTTGAAATGAAAATATTTCGTCCTTCGCAATAAACGCTACATAAATCAGGCTATGGGCCATCTACCCGCTGCATTATTTAGGTAGACACTCAAGAGATAATATGGATAAATACATCAGTTTGTTAACCATATAGAACCATGTGGTGGTTTATGGTCTGGACAATAACGCATTTAATTATTCATCAAGTAACACTAATGACAGACAACTCGTGTTTTCGCTTTTCTTCTACACATTTATTAAAAAAACTGCAAACTTTACTAAAAATTAAATTCTTAATGGAATTGGATTTGAAACTAGACAATTCTTTTTTACTCAATGAATAAATACCACAATTACCACGTAACCAGACAATCCTCACTATGTTGGGGCTTAATGAATGGAGTAGTTAAGCTACGGCACCAACGTTAGTCTTCCGCGGTGTCGTTTATAGCTTTTACTAACGACCTAAACAAGCAGATCCGACTCCCAGGATACAGAAGTGATCTTTTATGTTATGAAAGAGAATAGCACAAGACCAAAGTCGTGTTTTCTGTTTTCACAACGTAAAGCTTAACTTTCTAGTATTCGGGATTTATAATATTATTCGGCAAAGTCGAGCATTCGGGAATGTCTGTCCTAAGCCAATATCAGCTCGCTGTTTTATTTTTGCGTCTCCCGATTAGGATATTATTTGACCCGTTATAATTAGTTATTTAATCCCCACAACTATTAAGTCACATGTAATTAAATTATCAAAAATTCCAATCCTAAGACGTAATCTACTACAGTCATCTTGTCATATTTTTTTTTCTTTCAATACAAGTTCATGGACTTAGATCCACCTTTTTATTAGAATAACTACAAGACTCACTACTTACTTTCCGACTCCCGCGATAGAAGTGAGTCATTGTTATTAAAGCGGGTTCTTCGATCAAAGGCACAACGTTCATTTAAGCTTTTAAATTGAATTCAAATGTTCATTTTAACTTTTATGGGACGGTGCCCGATGTGACCGATTGTTAATTTTTTCGATGATTTATAAAAAAATATGAAAATTTTTTTATTCACTTTGCATCTTTATAAGTGTTATTCTTGCACTGTTTATTTTATTTTCAACATTTTGTCTGTAAAATTCAAAACCACTTTTTATTACACTCCATTTCCACTTGCCCGATGTGGGATTTTTTTCAGCGATTTTATAACGTTAGCATTTTTTTCATCAGTGAGTTTTTTTCCATGAAAAAAGAGAAAAACAGTTTTTATGCAAAAAAATGACCTTCAATTGAGTTTACCAATATTGAAAATGTCTGACTTTTAAGATAAAGTCGGTCCTTTACACCCCATTTTATATTTATTTAGAAAAATATTTTTATTAACTTGCGGGCCAAATGGAAACCGGTGTCCAAGCAAGTGTTGTAACATCAGTAGTTCAGAACGAATTCGATTTATCCTTCTCGGTGAAATCACCGTAATTCAATAGATACCAGACAATAACACAACTGATTCGCCATCGATTTTGAACAAAAAGACAACATGAACATGTTAAGATTTTTTTGAACAGCTTCAGAAATATGTAACATGCATGAGAGAATGAGTAAGTTGGCTATTTGTGTTTTTTATTCCATTTTAAAAATAAAACAATTTTGGATGAAAATGTGTAATTTTAATAATATTTTGATTTTTTGAATTTGTACGAATTTCAACAATAAAAGTTCGAACTAAAATTTTCTTAATGAGATAAAAAATATTTTAATGGCTGATCACATTTATTCTGGTCAGCTAACGTAAACAGACACAAAAATAACCAACTAATTATTTTGTAAGTTATGCGCCAGTCTGCCACCATCGCTCCTACCTCCTTAGAGTTCAATACCCGAATTTTTCAGAAATACAAACAACATTCAGATAAAAAAATTCCATGAAACTTTCCAATAAAGCACAAGCGTTATCTCCCACTGTAGTGTTTTTCAAATCGTTCTTATTTCTCTCACTTTAACAGTTGTTCTTGAAACCAGTGAAGTGAAGTTACTAACATATTCTAAACTTAAAATAGTTACACGTTGAACCAAGTGACCAATTGACGTTAAGATAAATAATCTACTGATGGCAAGTTTTCCTGCTCAGTTTTCTTCGACCCTTGCTATTTCATTCAAATCATGACTACTCTGAAACTTTTTTTATTTTCGGATTTTTGTTCCACTTGCCACAAAATTTGCCGGCATACACGGTAGTCTGAACATAAGACCAAGTATTTCTCATGAATACAAAAGTAATAATTTTATATAACATATATTTACTGAAGTTCGTGTGTAGGGTCTCAAATTCTTATTAGGTCGATTTAACTCTTTAACTTTGAAAATTTTGGCTCATTTTAGTCCCAATTAATGTACGTATTGGGAAGCCGCGCTGCAGGCTCGGTAATGTGATATTTTCGGCTTGGCTCGGCTTGACCGACAGGAAATTCCATTGGCTTGCTTTGCTTTACCAAAACATTTTTGTCGATGAAAATTTTTACGTCGACAAATATTGACAGATTAACCAGAATCTATTAAAATTAAGAATTTTGTTCATTTATTCTTATCTTTTTGCAATTTTTACGTTAATAGAGGCGACAAACTAATTTCGCTTGCAAAAATTTTTTTAGTTTTTTGAAATACAAACAGGAAATTATGGGTAATTATATATTTTTATTTCACATCACAACGGCGTCCATGTGAAAAACCGACACCGTTTGAGATTTGCATTATTTGAGGCTCATTTTGATTTATCTAAAAAAGTTTGCAGGTTATTCTTCATTTTAGAAGTGTGCCAAAATTTGGCGCAACATAAATTGAAAATGCATTCAAAACAAATTGATTTTTCCAAAAAAAAAAAATTTAATATTGTGGGGAAATTTTATTATATTCATGAAAAGCTTGAAAACTATTATCAAACATAAATTCATGCAAATTTTAAAATTCTGAGTAAAAATTCAAATTTTGATAAAAATTATAACCGCCAGAAGTATTTCGAAACGAAACTAAAAAATTTTTGATAATAGTTTTCAGATTTAATATATGACACTTTATTTTGAATCTTTTATGAATTACGGGGTTACCGACAGTTAAAGCGTGTTTTCGTGGGCGCGCTGAGACAAACAATACATCGCACATACTTGTTAACTGATATCAAAAAACCACCGTCAATCTCAGCGGTTGAATACAACTTACAATCTCCCAATTTTATGAACCTCACTTATATAACATTAAATACGATGTAAACAAACAGTTTTAAAAACGATTTTCAAAATTTAAATCTCCTGGGTGACTTCATTTTGGTAGAAAATGAATTTTCAAAAAAGTTCAACTCTATTTATGTCTTATTTTTTTAATTTTTTAAGATTTGAAAAAATTTCAATTTAATTTGAAAAGACTTTTGTTACCATTCTCTCCTTTTTGTCTAAGCGCTCCAGTTTGCGTTCGGCATAAAATTCGAAAATTAAAAAAAAATTATATTTTTTTTTTCAAAATGACTCGTTACAACTTTATTTTACTTAAGTTTTTCCTGCGAATTCAAATATAAATCCTTTCTTACCATGCGTATTGAGTAATGAAAATGAGTTTACCGGATTAGATTTTTGCATCAAAGTATTAATAAAACATATAATTTTTCATCTAAAAATCTTATTTTTAGGCTCTTTGATCCCGATTTTTGGCCTGTAATGTTATTGAAAGACACACATCACCTATGTTGTATTTTTTCCAAAATTCAAAACAAAAATCATTTTAATTTGCTCTATCGATAAGATGTTAAATATTTTTTTTGCTTATTTTTTATTTTTTGGAAAATAAGAAAAATGCCGAAAGTTTCAATGTACAGTTCATGGTAGTAACTTTAGATTAATTTCTATAATATGTGTACAGTTTTTTCAAATCTTGAATTCCTTCTTGCACTAGGATAACTTTACGTCGAAATATAACAAAAGTATGTCTTTTTTTTTCAATAAAATATTTTGTCTCTTTTTTTTTAAATGCCCTGTGATTTCAAACTCGGAAAAGTCCTTTCTAGCTATTAAGTAGAGCTTGGAAAATACCACCATGAATTCACAATTTGTCTGAATAATATTATTCCGTTTTGTAAAATTTGAGTCATTTTTAAATTGGCCTAAATGAGCGCAAAATATTCCGTCTGGGAACCCCTTAAAGGAGGTACCTCAACTGTTTCTTGTATTTTTGAAGAGGGTTTCTCAGATTAAACAACAAGTATATAGACTATTATTGAAAGGCTCTTGAGATCTGCTGTCTTGCTATTTATTAATTTTTTTTTAAGCGCACCGCCAGTTGGGTAGTTCTAAACATGATTTTATCTTACAAGTCTTTTTCTCCATACGGCAGATCAATTTAATTAATTTTGTCGTAACGTCTTACTCCATTTATGACCACCCGGAATTTTTTGATTACGACTCGGGACATACTTTAGAATCAGAAAAACCGTTTTTTTTGGATTTCAAAATTGGAGCTTTGATTTTCTCAAACAATTCGACACATTTTTTTTTTAAATTTCTTATTGAGTAGGCGATAATTTATCATCTTACTTTTCGAATTTCTTTTCCTGAATCTATGCACAGAATTCAGAAAATACGATTTGGTGCAACGAGTGAGCCAAATGTGCATGCGACGAGTCTTAATCTAGGTCTGACTTAACCGTTTTAAGCAATCATGATGTGATACGAAAGTCGGAAGTTGTGATATTTTTTTTACTTGCGTTCACACCATCCTTCCTTTAATTATAGGCTTTATATTATCAAACCTACAAATTGAATTTTCCTGGATTTTGTTTTGTTTGTCAAATTCTAGAAGAACGAATTGCTTACCAATGTGTTTTAGCTTTTGGGGTTCCCGGGAGTTGAAACGCCCCTTAATTAACTGACCAAGTCGCCTCTATTGCGTTAGTGTGAATCTCCTCGGGAACCCCCAACAGCTCAACACATTGGTTATAATTCTGACAAACTCTTTTTCAATAATCGTTTTTCTCTATATCAACGATATTCGCAAAAGTTTATTTTTTAACAAACTTTTGAGCAAAAAACCGGAAAAGTGTATTGTTTTAAATTTCTTGAGAGTTATCTACTGGAGGAAAATATGTCCTTTGTTTTCTAGGCGCTTGGAGTGGGACCAAAACATCTTTTTTTTCAGTGCTGTGAAACGTGTTTGTTTCGGACAGACTAACTTTTTTTCTCAATACTATTATTTGATGGAAAGACCGTGTCAGACGAATCATCAATCGCGCAACAATGGCTTCTACAAGTGAGATTTTTTGTCTCTTATTTAAATCAACTTCAAGTCAATAGTCTTGTATCTCACTAGAAATAAAGTATCTACCAGACCAGAAGAACGGTCAAATTAATTTCTTCAAACTGATTCACCTAATTAAACTTGATTGGTTGAATATATAGCTGATCGAAAATGTAATCTCATTTAACAAGATTAATTATTAAGCAATTTAAATTAACTGTATTGGTTATTAAAATAGCATGAATCTTTTCAATTGATCTTTAAATCAGTTTTCGAGTGAAATATTTTATAGGAGCGAACCGGCGAAACTATCTGTCAAAGCAACACATTAATTTTTCTTATCCGGCTTTTATTTCGCGAACGTTGCAGCGAACTGTCGCTCTCTTTAATATTAATGATCAATTCAATTAAAGTTACATCAGAAACTTATGAACTCGTGACATCACGTCTATTGTTTATTGCAGAAGCTTACAAAATTCAAGGTTTTCACAATGAACATAATCAAAAAATGCTACGAATAATAAAGCTAAATTTTGTTGAATATTTGATATATGAAGATTGTCTATAATTATTTAACAACATCATTTTTATCTAACGTTTCGATTTTTTCATTTTCACAGAGATGTTATTTTTTACACAGTTTCAAATCTGTACACTAATAGTACAGATATCTAGATTTTTAATTTTTATATTACTATATCCACATTTATCTTTTCGAACTTTTAATGTCGTATCGGCTGTTTTTGTTCTCATTTTTATCCTAAGCATGACTCGTGATGTGATTGAACACGCTCCGTGCAGGTACAAAATCTTGTCGCACGCGTGGGTTAATGACCTCTTTTCCACCATCTTTTATTTTTAGATCCATAATGAACAATCTGGTACGACTAGAAATAGTGTATTTACTCATAATAGAGATTGACTCCAGTGGTTTTTGCGGAAGTTGAGTATTGATAATTCCCAGCTTATAATTATCATATGCAACGATATCTTATTTTATAATAATTCAATTTACTAGACCAAAAGCCTTACGGGTATTTGGCTTACCTTTTCGTAACATTTAGTTCGGTATCTTATTATTCGGCACAACCAGACTCCGTTAGATCTGTATGTTTTAGGGATGGGTTGTTGCAAACCACGCTGATGCCTTCATTTATTAATTTTCTAAGTTTTTTACCTTATAAAAGTATAACGGTACACTCGCAAAGACCATTTTTAAATAATAACAAATGTAGAATTACATTTCCAAAAGTCGTCGCCAATTATCTGTCTATCGAAAATAATCGGTTAACTTCTGTACTCGATCACTATGTATTTTTGGCGTTTGGGACCTTCATAAGTTTTTTTTAAACTTCTTAATTTCAAATCTGTTGAAAGGCGCTTGGAAAATTAAAACTTTTAGTTTTTTGATCTTAGATTGCTTGAATAGAAAGTTATTTTTTAATGCTTACATGTAATTATACAATTTCTCAATATTTTTTTAGCTATTGAGTAACTTGAATTTAAAAGGTTATTGTCTTTTCTACAACATCTTGTATTTGAAATGACACAAGATTTGATAAACGTAATAACCAATTTATACACTGGACTTAAATTATTTTGACTTCAACTTTTCTATCCTTTATGTTTGTTAATTTGAAATTAAAGGTTAACTGGTTGACGGTTTAATTTTCAACGAATTCTCATATTTTAAGCTAAAAAAGAATTTGACAACGAAATATTATTCTTCTGCATCAAAACTTACTTCACTGAGAGTTACTATCGCAGTTACCAGCTTTGTCATGTGCCTAACTTTTTTGGTGCGCTCAACCATAAAAAGACGAAAATATCACTATGAAATTTGTAGATTGCATCCGGATTTTTCCAAAATTTGACCGGTCGGGTTGGGTCGATTTTTTATCTGAAATTTTCAGGCCCGAGTACTTTTCTCGTTCCGGGTCGAGTAGGGTCAGGTCGAAGGGCGAAGAGATTTTGTTCAAAGGAAGTTTAAAGGGGATGGGCTCAGGGGTGTTCGGTTAAATTGTAGGAATTTGGCTCGATTATGCCGCATCAAGCTGGGAATGGCACTCGATTTAGGGAGTTGCTCGGTTGAAGGGAGTGGGTCGGTTTAAGGGAACTAGTTAAGTTTCGAGTGCGGCCGAGTTTCTTGGATGTTTGGATTTTCCACTATCGATTTTCGGCAAATCTACTACTTTAGGGTTTGAATTTTCCACTAACCTTGTTTTTGTTGAATTTACTTGCCGCTCTTTGTATTATTATTTTTTTTCAAAAAATTCAATATTTTTGAAAATGATAATTGTCGAAATAATGATTTACCAAAAACTAGGTCGTTTTGGCTATCAACTTGGTTACCCCTTACCAAGTGAGATTTTCTTTATTAAGAGTCATCAATTCCAGAGTGTGATAAAGAGTATCACTTGAGTTGTTTACCTATATTTTTATTAATATTTATTAGTATTTCAAAAAAAATTTTGCGAGCGGTTTAACGAAAATAAATATCTAAGAAAATAAAACAATTTCAAAATGTGTTTTTTAATTTTTTTAAATTACCTGAAACACTCGCCAAAATATTTTCAACATGTAAATTGATCTAAAATTGAAAAAATTTGAAAAACAACTTTTTGAAACAAATAAAGTATTTTGCTTTACATTCAGTGCAACATTCGACAAAGTTTAAAAAGATCTCTGAAATGATTCGAATATTTTCAAAAATGAATTAAATGGCTATAATTTGAAACTTTAGATCTAAAGTCGTTTGACGCCCTAAGAATAGGATTTGTGTTTTTAATTCAAACTTTGCTGAAAAAAAATCGAGTAATAAAATCGGCCGAAAGCGATAAGGGGATTTACAGTTTTTAAATTTAAATTTGATAAAAATGAACCAAATCGCAAAGGCGATAAAGAGGATATTACATTTTTAATTTGTTTTGGTTAAAAATTAGCCTCAAATCAAGCGCGGCCATGAAGGAGGGAAATTATATTTTCAATTTAATTTGTTCAAAATGAGCTCAATCGCGAAGCCGACGAGCGTGGTTATTTAATTTCATTTATTTTTGAGAAACAGAAGGACCCCAAATCGGCGAAGGCTGAGAGGTGCGATATTACATTTTAAATTTAATTGTTCTGACAAATGACCCAAATCGGCCAAAGCGATCTAAGTGATATTTTATTTCTTATTTCATTTTTAGGAGAAATAAACCCAATACGCCGAAGGCCCGATAAAGGGAGATTTACATTTTTAATTATTTTGTTTTGAAAAATGGCCTCAAAATCCGCAAAGGCCATTGTAGGGGATAACTTCACACATAGCAACAGCATAGCAGAACGGACAAATTTAGTGTCCTCCAGGATTTATTTTGAGATTATTTGCCAAATTTAAAATTAGCTACAGTTAGCTTGCAAAACTGTCATAGAAGCGATTTTGTCCAGTAAGGCGATATTTATTCTATATATGCCAAAAACAGGTCCAAACATTACCGGTTTTTAGACTTTTTGCATCGGAAATCTTCCCCTGGTTAAATTTTAAATGTTATAATTTTTTTCACACGCCTAGCTCTAACACAAGCTTCATAGTAGCGTTTTTGTTAATTCACCTCCAAACACAACTATGAATTTTTCAAGTCACGTGAATTTTTTCAACACAATGTGCTTTGATTTTTTGAAGTTTAGCTCAAGGAAAGCTAAGACACCTACAGGAAGTTGAGCTAACGTCAACCTGTTCTAGTTTGCGTTTTTAGAGTCACTTGACCAACGTCTATTTTTAATCTTTGCAAAACACTTGAAAAAATCGAAAAACGCAAAAATTTCGAAATGTTTTTGTGGTCACTTTGGGTTGTTTTATGCGTTCAAAACATAAAACATTGATTTGGTGCATTTTTATGACGAACAACTGCAGAACATGTAGGAATCACCTCCCTTAAGTGGCGACCAAACTAATAAATTAATTTGTACGAAAATTTCGATTTTATTTTTACAAAGAATTAGTGTTTTTTTTATGAGTTGTAAACGAAATAAATTGTAAGGCTTTAATATTCAATAGGTTGTTGCATGAAATATTACACTGATTTTATACGGATGTGCATGTGATCGTGTTAATTCTCTTTTCTTATATCCCACTCGCCCCCGCCCATTATCCCCACTTTCAAACATACGTTCTTTTTTATCGAGGCCGGTATCGACGTGAGTGCGACTAAATTGTCTGTCGACAGTCTGAGGGAACCCGAATATTTATCCGTGTACGTGAAAATACATACGAGATTCAGACAAAATACAAAACGACTTTTTTTCTATTTATTTTGAAGAATTGTCGTTATTCTGAAGTACTTATATGCTGATCATTTCTCTAAATCATTATTTGCAAGGTTTAGAAATTATATGATTCTCGTCGATTGAACTTATCTTGATTCCCCATCTTTAAGCCCTCAGTTCCCACAAGCATTAGTAGTAATTGCTTACGAATGTATCCAATTTACCTATTTGTTTTGCAGCGCCGCTAGCGTTGACTAAATAAAGAGAAAACGCATTCTTCTTTTCGGAGGCGCGCTATCGCTATGTGTATGCAAAAGGCGTCATGAGTGCGCCCACAGGCCACATACCTGATTGCTATTGTAAGAAGACTTAAAGTTGAAACGGACATCTACATTTTTGGGATTTTCGGATAATTTTTGTGTAGAATCGATGTTGACGCGTTTTCGGTTCAAAACAGCAGTACGTCCCGCCAAATCGGGTTCCAGGGGAAACCGTGAGTGACGACAATTTAGGCATTAGCCTCAGCGTCAACGGATGCTTTCTCCTCGAATCTCGCCGCGTTTTACGAAATGATTCTAGGCTGTCTTTATCAGCGCTTCATAACTTGAGGCAGTGACCATGAAATCAAGGGTTTCTGCAACGCTATAGATGTTTATTGAACAGTTGTCTTCAAGTTATCACGTCCTGATAAAATGGCCACCTAGGAATCATCTTTCCGATATTATCCGTATCACCATTTTATCTTTTTTTGTCAAGCAATGTTAGCTGTACCAATTAATTTTTTTTGCAAATTTCTATTTGCGACTTTCATGAGGATCGTGCTGAGATTTTGCATAAAGGCTGAGATTCTATAAAAACTATTTGATTTGGATGCGTAATTTTCAAAATCTTATTCGTTCAAATGATCAATTCACCGTTTTAGATAATATTAATTTTTTTGTGATCATTTGTAAAGTCAGCCTGATAGTGATCATGCGCATTTAAAATTTTGTGTTTTGTGCACAAATTCAAATTAATATTCATCTACCCTTTGGAATTGGAGAGAACGATATACAAGGTTCACACACGAATTGTCTCAACTTGAAATTATTCATCTAAATAAGTCCTCACTTTTCAATTGACGTAATCTTTTTAAATGAATTATGAATATGTCAAAGTTCAATCTTAGCAGTTAAGTATGTTATAACTTGTTTTGTTCCTGGCACGTGTTTATTTTTCTGTTTATTTATTAGTTTTTTTGCTCAGTAAACAATAAAGGCTAACTACCCTGCTAAAAACGAAGTACAGTTTGTACAAAGTTTGCAAGTATTAATGATGTTTATTATTTAATAATGATCTGTAAATACGGCGACCTACAACCGTCACGGACGACGTCAACATAATTTATATGTCTCGGTCTGCACAATATACTATTTATAACACCTCACTGCTTGAGCTCGTATCATCACTTATTGCTATTAGATAAGAATAATTACAGACATTGCCTCCTTTTTATCTGTGTCTCAGTGGGATTCGAACACCTCCGAGAAATGGAGAATGAATCTACTTAAAAAACATGTTAGTATGACTTGAGCAGCCAACCGTTGAGGACCAGGGCTGCGAAATCCTCAAATACGTAGAAGATTTGTGGAATGGTTCCGGAATGTTTACCCAATGGAGATCAATGCACAAGTTACTCCAGCCTCGAGTCGATAATTGTCCTCCGTCATTCTTGACATACAGTCATGTCTTTGATCGAACCCCAGTTGACAACATTACTTTCTTTTAGTCTTGGTAAATTTTTCTGTCTGGACGATTCAAACCCTACTTTCCGAAAATGGGGAATGAATCTGATATAAAAAAAACTGTTCAGCTTGATGAAGCACCAACCGTTTGAAGTAACAAGAAAGCTGGCAATCCCCCAAAGCAGAATGAAAACAATGGATGATCTGGCAAGCACTTTTGAACGCAATCCAAATCAAAATAGACCAGAAAAACTACCATAAAATAACTATAGCCCACCCATCTCGTAGCTTCTATTAACCCTGATTCTTCTACTTTTTCACTCTCGCATCCTTCACATATACGTCGCCTTACCGATCCCTCTCCGGCTTCACCTCATCACCGTCTGCCGCTTTATTTAGCCTATAACACAATCATCTCTGCTCNATAAATAAATTAATTCTGAAAAATAAATAATAAAAAATCAATTTAGTGAAAGATTTCTGGACAAAAAGAACCCAATACCGTGAATTTATGCCGGTACATGCCTGGGATCCAGCAATGTTAGAATTGATCAACAGAACTTTCAATTAAAATAAAAATAATTGAAATACCTCAAGGATAGAAAATATTTTCATAAACCGTAAAAAACTGCCAAAAACATTTATCAGCCTGCCATCACAATTATCACTTCACACACGGAAATAAAATTGGCTTTTCTTAAAAATGAAAATGCACACATAAAATCATAAAAGTGATCGTATTATAATAATACTAAAAATATTACTATAATAATTCACGAAAGTGTTAGAAATAAAATTAATAGCAAATCCATACATAATCAACAAAGCATTTAAAAAACTGGTAAAATTCCATTAACCTGTTTTTACAGTCGGTGAGACACGGCTAACCGACAGAAATAACACCAATTCTATAAGAATAGCAACAAACTCCTTAAGGACAGAAAAATACCCGCGAAAAAAGTTTCTAGACGGAACAAAAACCTCAAGGACAGAAAATATTTAAATATAATTCTCATTCATAAAATTTTAATTTTTTGAATCAAAGGAAAAAATTCTTTCGAGAACTTTTTAATTTATCTTAGAGATGTGAGTATTATTATTAGCAGATAAAAACAAACAGATAATTTATGAATATAAATTTACCATTGTAGTTTGAAATGGCTTGTGCTATAGAGATACTAAGTTAATTACAGAAGGATATCACGGGTAGCATTATCATTAATACAAAAACGGTCAAATTCAATTCTTTTTCTTTTCAGGCATCAATACTATGAATAAAAATTTTTTTTCTGATAATTTTTTTTAAGGGACAGGTAAAACCAACAGTATTCACAGGTTAGCAGACTTCTTTCGCGAAAATTTTACATAATAAATTCTCACGAGTAGGGGTAAGGTACTGCGAATTATAGCATAAACCTGCCTGTAAATACTGCGGTTAAACCTAAAAAAGTAAAAAATTAAAAATGTTAAATTATCCGAAAATTCCAAAAACTAAAATTAAAAAATAAAAATATTTCGAACAAGCGTCCTTAAAAGTTATAATTTTAATGTGAACCTTGACCGATGATTTTTTAATGACGATTAATTACAAATTAATTACGAACATATCGAAAATAGAACGAAAATCCTCTTTTATTTTCAAAATCAGTAAAATAAACCATTTAGCAAAATGGGAGGACCAAAAGCCAAAATCCCAAAAATACGTATCAAGACAATAAAAACCATGAGAGCCGAGAAAATGAGTAAGGAAATGCTGGAGGCTGATTCTATGCTAATTAAACCGAACGAAATGGAAATAGATCCTAAAGGAATTAATGAAAATTGTGAGATAGAAAGTGAAGAGGACACTTTAGAAATTGACGAAGGTGATCAACTTAAAAACCCTTCTGATGCCGAATCAGATAAGGATGAAGGGACAGTTGATAATGACGATTTTTGTCACCAAGAGTCACGAGCAATGCTCCGTCATATTTTTGGCCTAATGGAGAGTCAGTTACATTACGGGACTGATAAACCATGGGCAAAATTTGCACAAGACTCAAATATCTCGATTAATTTGCTGCTAAAATTAACCTTGAAAAATTACGCTAGGATTAACGGCAATGAGGGCGAAAGCTCAATGATTACTATGGCCAGTAATTTAGATTTTGAATCCGAAAACGTTAAATCCTTGCTAGCTCCGCTTATAAACGCAAAGGGCTTAAATGCGAAAATAGCCGAATTAGAACTAAAAATAGAGCTAATCAACTCCCAAGGAATTGAAAATATGAGTAGAATTGAAAAATTTGGGCAAAATTTTTCAAAAAACTCACAATTTTCATCATTAAAAATGGTGGTCACCTCCTTAACCAAGGAAATGACCGAGTTGCAAAAGTTTGCCGCAAAATCCGGCTCAAGTACCGGTAATGAAGAACCAGTTGATACGGTTGAAAAACCAAAAATAAGATTTCCGTTCACATGGGATCACACCATGGCAAAATTAGCCAAAAAACAGGGTGATCTGACAACATCAGAAATCTTGAAAGGAATTGCAGGAGCAGTCGCGCATAGTGATCCAATAGTTACCATGGTACTTTTCGAGACATTGGGGGTTAAAATAAACAATTCACTAATTGGTAAACCAATCAGTGAATTTATCAAAATTCTGATAATACCTTTAAGTATTAAAAATGCTGAAGCAAGAATTTTCCAAAAATTACAATTCAGCCGTGTATTTGCCGCGTGGGACACAATTTTGAAAAACGTGGTTAACCCAGGGTCCTTATGCGCTACGTCAGTAATCGAAGAATGTCGAGTATGCTATTTTGCATTAAAAGATATCTCGGCAGAGACATTACCACTAGGATTGAAAGTTAGGGCCTTAGGCATGATGTGCTTGGTTCCAGGACCAAATCAGCAGAGAAACTCCGCCATTTTAGAAAAAATCATGGAGTTGAAACCCTCCTCCATCCCCAGCCAAAACTTTTCATACAGCCCATGGCCTATGTCAAACGAAGGCTGGTCACCAACAATGCTAAATTGGTCAAGAGGAAAATTGCCAAAATTAAAGTCTGCATCTTATGCAGACATTGATTTACCGAGAGATATCATGACGAACTGCGTCGCTAGGAAGGAATTCCCATATTTTAGCGAAAACGGTAATAAGAATAAACCATTAAAATCAAAAACAAATTCAAACAGTACAGGAGATAGTGGCAATACCGTATGGGATTTCATTAGTGGCAATAATAATTAAGCCAAAAACTTCTTTGTTTAGAAGACGACCTTGAGGATTCTGAAAAATCCGAATATGCAACGGATTACACTACCCCACTTTTTCAATCTGACAGCGAAACTTCATTTAAAAACGCTCAGGACAATTCCGAACCATCTACGTCAAAAATGGAGGACCCTATCGACTATGATAGTTATTCCCGCATTTTTGACCAGGTGGAATCAGAATCTAAAGATCAAGCCCAACCAAGTGAAAATCATGCACTGAGCGATTATGCAGAATTTCTACAAACTAAAAATTTAAAGAAAAAACTGCAAAAATAAAACTGTCAAAAAAGTAACATCCTATAAGGACTGAAAACAAGACCATATATCCTATAGGATTGAAATTTGCAAATAACAAATTATAAGTCTTGTTCTAACGTATCAAAGATTCAAAAAATTGTTTTACAAATAGTTAAAAGTAAAACGATAAATTTTAGAATGGATTTTCCAAGACCACACATCCGAAAATGCTCCTTTAGCAGTTCTGAGAATTCGTTCTCACTGTTTAGAAGTAACTCAACATTTGTCTTACAAGACCCTACCTTAAATATAGATATGCCCTCCTACGTGATAACTGACCAGATGGAACAAATAATCTTTGAAAATAATTCAACCACATCCATAAACCTCGTGGCATTACGCCGCGGTCTTGTATTTCTGAAGGCCCTTTCTCAGGTAACCAATCCCGGGTTTACGGAGTGGTCGAATATTTTAAATATTATTAGAATGTCCTTAAAAGAATTAAGGCAACAAACCAAAATGTGTATTAATTCGTCAGCCCGCTGGGAGAATATAGGTATTTATCTTAGGCGTTCTAGACGTGTGATCACCTGGGTTAAAATAGGAAGATGTTTGAGCCTCTTAGGAAATGAAATCCCGGTTATCGAGCCACACACCAAGGCACTCTTCAATAGTTTGGAAAAACTAATGTTAGGAACATCAAAATTCGCGGAATTAGACAAAACAAAATGGGAAGAGGATATGTTAACCATACCTCGCATTTAAACTGTAAACTGCATTTAAAACAATCCAATGAGATCGAATACTTGTTATAAAAAATATTTATGACGACACAAAAAATTATTAAAATATTTTTTCACCCGTTTCCAAATAATAAAGTCTTATATTTTTTTTAGACATCGTGATCTGCAAGTATGGACACAAGTTCCATGGAAATGAATTATGAAGAAATAAATCAGTTAGCCTTTGAGGAAATTCAACTAGGACCACCAGGACTCGTCCTAGTCCGAGAATTTCCTATAAATCCTTATAAGGACGATATTAATTTTGAGTCCACCAATCACACCGACTTTAATACCGAATATGCCGATGAGGATTGTGAATTAGGGCTTAAACCTAACCCCTGGTGCGAAAATAATGGACTTAATAGTCCATTAGTTAAAACAGGGGATGATTTTGACGAATATCTCGAACTAGGACGACAATGGCTTGACTTTTTAAGAGTACCGTACTCAACACTCCTACTAATCAAGGCGATTATAACCAGTATCACCTTTAACATAGAGGTTCACGGCTACCACACACCGATTGACCTCGTAGGTACCCTATGCGATGTAATAACTCAAAATTGGCCCTCCGACTATCCACGAAATTTTCCGGATATTACAATTAAATTTCCCAACGATGTTAACATGACTAAAGTACTTAAAATTTACGGAAAAATCCTTAAGGACGGTTTAACATGTAGGAAAAAATTTGTTAATCTAAAGAAATTTTTAAAGCGTAGGGACAACTTCACTAACTGGACAAAATTATCGTCAATATTAGATTCCCTAGCACTTGAATTAGGACCACACACACATAACATAATTAATGAATTAATATGTAAAATTGATAATATGGTTTCCTATCATTGTTATAATAGTCGTGAAAACGCAATTTGGATTAATGAATATAAAACCGATATTAGAATATGGGCAAACCATATGTTCAAAATCCCTTACCATTTGAAAATGAGAGGTGGGAAATTAGTAGTATTCAATATTGAGGAAAATACAGTAAATGAGGCCAAATTAGAAGCTACAGAAGCAGCATTATTAATTTTGGAAAATAATAATGCCAACTTCGCACAACAACCCATGACGTTAAGTGAACATGAACTTGACTCTGGAATAAATCTAGATGAATAAAGAAATTCATAATTTTCCTATGTGATCGAATATATAACTATTATCCTATAGGATTGAACTAATTCTCAAATTAATTATTTATAAGGACCATAAATATTAGTTAGAAACAAGGTTATAAAAACCCTTAGTTTCTGTTAATTAAATTGTAACAAAATTTACTCAATGAGCTAAATTGTCTGCTTTTTCACTACCATTTCAATCCTCAGGGACAAAATTGAGTACGTCATAAATTAAGATTAATAATTACAAAAAACAGATATCTAAAATAATAATTAGGGTCCTTATATTATCATAAATAAAAAGATAAATAAATTGTGTTTTATTCAGAACGTATATGATCAGTACCTGGCAGGACGTTGACAAGCTAGCAGGCAAATGTTATAAGGAAGGTAAATTTAAATCACCATTCGAAACCCCCTACTTAGAGCCTGTTAAGGCTTGCTCCTATGATGGAAAGCCTTTAAAGTACCCTCTTAAACATGAAGAATGGGTAACTTACTCTGAACAAATCCTAAATGATTTTGATAAAATATATAAGAATGAGTTAAAACCAAATTGGGATAACTTGTCATTCAGACTAGAAAGTGATTTCAAGTGCGGCATCTTTGGAGGATTTCCGAAAATATGGTTAATTTTCATAAATAGTTTACCTTGCGAGAAAACAAAATTTATTGCCTACAAACATATAACCTCGGGAATATGCATTTTTGATAATCAGGCATATATACCTCCAAAATTAGCGAAACCTCTAAAAAGGAACCGAGTAATTTACCATTTAGCAACAAATTCAATTAAAAATGAAACATACGAAACCCTACATAAAAAATTAGGATTTAAAAAGCATGAAAAATTAATCATTGACGGCCATAAGTTAAACATAACTTCACATTATCCTATTAGGATTAGAAAAATTAACGGATGCTTAATTAAAGAAAAATTTTACCAGGAAAACTCTGATCACCTTCTAGAAAACGTTGATATCATAAATGACCAACTATTGAAATGGATATCATCTGGAGCAATAAAATATGTAGGAAAAATAAATGAAGTAGATTCCAAAATTAGAACAAGTTTAGTTTTAGCATACAACCAAAATTCAAATAAATATCGAGTGTGTTTCGATGGTGGCCCATTTAAAACAACACAGTCATATACAGTACCGTGTGTACTAGATACCCTTCAGGATAGTTTATTATTTATTAACAAAAATGACTATTTATCTAAATTTGATGATTCCAGCGGCTTCCTACAAGCGTTTTTAGATAAAGAGTCACAAAATATGACCCATTTCAGATGGGGAAATTTTATATTCTGCTTTCGTGGAGCCGCGTTCGGTATCGCCCGGGTTCCTGCAGATTTCCAACTACTAAATAATTGTGCTGTCAGTTTTTTAAGACAACATGGTGTGCCGGTCTCGCTGTATCTCGATGACCGGCTGGTAGTTGAGAAAAATCTCTCACCCCAGGATTTGAAATTGATTAAGGACGGAAAACTTGCACCTAAAAATGCTTTCCTAACTTGTATGGCAATGATAGCAGCAGGAGGCTTCATTTCACGAAAAAAGAGTACCTTTATATGTTCAAGGCAAATAAACTTTCTAGGTTTCGACATTTGCACCGAAACAGAGACTATTACGATACCACCAGAGAAATGGAGTAGATTTCAAATTGAATTAGAAATTATTAAAAACTCAAAAAGCATTGAAGCAAAACAATTAGAGAAATTACGAGGTAAAATGTGCTCGTTTTTGTTAGTAATTGCAAATATGCAATTGTACATTAGGAAAATTACAGAAATTTTATGTGAAGCCGAACGAAAATGTGAAAAAATAATTAAAATTGATAAATATCTTCTCGGAGAACTTGAAATATGGTCCGATAAGGACATGAAAACTCTAAAAACAACACGCTCCTGGTATAATAAAATATCAGAAACGATAGAAATTCAACGTTATAAGGTTTCAACTGATGCCTCGAATATGGCCGGGGGTTGGGTTAACATTGACGGTACAGAACGTACCTTTTACTGGGAAAAAGCCGATCAACACCGCCATATAAACATTAAAGAATGTATAGTAATAAAAGCTTACATTTTAACCAACAAGGACCGAATTAGAAACAAAAGAATTATGTTCTTATGTGACAATATGACAGTCTGCCTAACATTTTTTAAAGGTAGCAAAATACCAGAACTAAACCATGAAATCTTAATAATAAATAAACTAGCCATCGAGTTAAATTGTATTTTTACAATTCAACACGTAACCACCGATATTCAGGAAGCTGACGAGGCTTCTAGGCTAGTCGACCTCAAGGAGGAAATAATTTCCGACGAATCATGGAACATAATCCTTAGGATATTCGGAAACCCTGATATTGACTGTATGGCAAACTTTTCAAACACTAGATGTAAACAATACTATAGTAGATTCAAGGAAACACAAGCTTTAGCTACAAATTTTTTATCACAAACACCACCCAATGATAAAAAATTATACTGCTTTCCCCCAAAAGTATTGGCTAATATCACAGCCAGACACATGTATAATCTGGGAAATAAATTTTGCTTGATATTTCACGTTTTCAGTGAATTACCGTTGTTCGTCGCACACCGGCCAAATAACTCTCAATTATGCCGCATCGACAATAAAGTAAATGTAGCAAGTTTAATTCCAACCAAAAAGCGCACAATAGATAATCAATTTTTGACAAAAAATAACAAAAGCGGTGCACTATACTGTATAATCAAAAGATGATATTAAAATTGGTTTGTAAAAACTACCTAACAACTCATACCCATAAGGACACAATATCAAAAATTCAAATAATTTTTTTAAAAAACATAATCCTTAAGGACGGAATAAATAATGAAAGTCTAAACAAATAATCTATTAAATATCCTATGTTCAGAATGCATTTGGATAACTGGTTCATAATTGAGGGCTTTCATGAATACGATTTAGAATACATTTTCGAATCAAATCTTACAAAACTAAGTCAATGGAGACAATCACACCCAAATATCGAAATATCGTTTCCTCATGATAAAGAACAATTCTGTATACAAAGTTACAACGTGTCTAGATCAAGTAATGATTATGAAGGGGATTCTGATTGATTAACCCAAAGGATTGAATAAATTTATCTCAAATAAAATCTAGTACTCATGAAAATAGTTATGATAAAACTATATACATAAATTTAGAATGAACTCAAACGAGATATTGAAAATGTACTTAGAATCCAACGCCGATAATTATTCAGAAATTATACAGGCTATATTAAACATAAAAAGTAAACTAAAATATAAATTTGATAAAAAATTATCAGATGATAATATTAAATTAAATAATTATCTAACCAGCACATGCAAAATTTCAAAATAAAATTTAATTATTTATTTTTTAAAAAATAATCAAAAAATAATATTTCCATCCTACAAGGACACAAGCTGTTAACAAGATGTTAATATAACAATATCAATAATTATCACCATAAGGAATGAAAAACTGTATAAACCATATAATTCTTTACAAAAATAAAATATTTTCAAAAATAATCGAAAGAGGAGGTAAACATTTTTTAAGATTTACCGCGGCGGAGGTGGATGATTACCAACCTATGAGACGCGGTAAGGACGCAGTCGCCTTGATTTTTGTTCGTCTCTTGACAAGATGCGACAAACTTATTAAGATCAGAATGGACCCGGTACTCGATCTTTTGAAAGAATACCGGGACTGCTATACTTCCAATGATCGACGTTACAAAAAATTTAACGTCGTAATTTCTCGTATAGAGACCAATAAAGACTCCGTATCCCGATACGATCTCACCCAAATGATGTTTGATTTGTTAAACCCGCAGCGCCAATTAGACTACATTAGCGCTATAACTATCTGCATGAAAAACCCCGAATATAAAAAGGCAATGGAAATGCCAGCGGCGGATAAGCCACGTGAACTGATGGAATCAATTCAAAAGAGAAAATCAGACCATAAAAAACCATCCGCTCAAAATAATTCTAGATTTCGAAAAACGTCCACTAGAGGACAATATCGACAACGCGGGGGTTTTCGACAATCTAATTTTCGATTTAATAGAAATTTCCAGCGAGGAAACAATTTTAGATCAAATAATCGATTCAGTAGGCCATTTAACCAAATGAATCAAAGACCATACCGGCAGAATAAACCTTTTTACAATAATGATAATCGGGAAACCCAAAATTATAATAATAATTATAATTCGGGCAACAATAACGCACAGAATTTAAATCAACCACCTCCAGCGCAAAAACAACAAAATAACAGGGGTAACTTTCGCGGAAGTAATAATCGATAAACATTAACTTAGATTAAAAAATTATCCTTATAGGAAAGAATAAATATCATTACTTTGAATTTATCAAACCCCACATAGATTAATTATTGACGATTAATAATGAAAAAATCGATCATAGAACTCATTTTAAACACATCTGAAAATTAATTATAAAAATCTATGAGGGGCAAATGTTTATGGTGCTTATAAATAATGAAACCATCAAGGACCGAACATTGTTAAAATTTTTTATTAATAATTTCAATATATATAATCATAATCCTATAGGATGGAACTTCATTTAACACTTAAAAAATTAATTGTAGTCAATTATATTCTGTTAGCAATTATTCCACATTCAATATTAAAATATTGAAACTCAATTTAGAATGATAGGGCGAAAAGCTAAAAAATTAGCTCAGGAAAACATTGTGAACCAAACAAGATTCCTAGTATTGACGGTCGCCAGCGAATGCATCAAATACTCTAAAAAATCTAAATTGAAAAGATTATTGAAATTATTATCAAAACACTCACAGGGTGCACTGAAAATAAGATCCAGAAAACTCTCAAACCAGATTGAAATGTTCCTTAGTAACCATAACTTTTACATTTGGTTAATCTGGCAACTATCACTAGACTTTGAGGAAACATCACTATTATTACATTAGAAATAGTGATTATAAACAAATCCTGAAAGGATAGAACTCTTATCACGATTAATCTGGTTATTTGATCATATCAAAATTCGCACAAAAAATATTGCACAATAAAAAATTATTAAAATATGATTTTTCAGATTGTGTAAAGAATTATGTCAAGACAATCTAACCGATTAAGAAACTCGCGCGAGAAAACATTGCTAGCGAACGACTTAGAGAAAATTCAATTGTTAGTAAAAATTTATATGAAAGAGAAACATTTAAATAAATTAACGACCAAAAATATAACTGATTTTTTCAAAAAATGGGTGGAAAAGAGAAATAATGTCGAAGCAATACGCCCTTACAGACTGAACCTTATGCAGTTCATGACCAGTAAAATAGTCAAATATTTCCTAAAGGATATGAAGAATCTTCCTATAATACGGCAAAAATTGAAAAAATTGGCAAATACATTAGCACGGTCAATGTACACTAATAAAGTATGGGCCCCTCACAAAGCCGAAATTTTTGAACTTAATGATATATCTAGAATAATAGACTATCTCTGGCAATTAGGAGTGGCAGAAAAAGAAACGAGTATTATGCTAATTTTCACATTTATGGCAGGTAATCGAGTAGCGGACCTCCAATTTAGCAATTGGAATGAAATCAGCATAACAAATAATAAGTATGGACGCTGGCTATCTTTGCCACTAAAATTATCAAAAACAAACCCATTAGGAATGAAAAAAGAGCAAATTACAGTAAAATTAAAACCTATGAATCCTACATGGGATCTTGAAACAAAGCTAAGAGAACTACGTAGTTATAAACGTAGTATAAATATACACTCAGAACGTATATTTAATAATCGCACAACCGCTAGTTTCGTTTACCATATGGAAAAAGGCAGACAAGCCATAGGCCTAAAAGGAAAAATTTCAGGTCATAGTGGTAGAAATAGCGTATGTAAACGAATGCTAACAGCAAACGTAAAATCAGAACATATCTGCGTTTCATTCAATTGGGCCAGAGATAGCCAAATGTTATTCAGATATAGAAATGATTTAATCGAAAAAAGTAACCAAGGGGCCCAATACGAACTAGATAAACATGACAAATTGAACAATCCCGCACTATTTAAATTTTAGTACCAAATCAAAATAGAATTAATAATTAATATTTAGAGGGCGGATCAATAAACAAATTATTTTTGACCTCGATGAATTTATCCAAAGAGAAGGTATAACTATCGAATTAAAACTTTTACGAAGCAAGTTATTACTATTTCATCAATTACTACCTAAATGTAAAACAAAAACAATTATTAGAGGTATCCTTAACAGATTAAATATCACCAGTAAGGACGAAATTATATTTAAAGTCTTGGACATAATAAATTTTCAACAACAATATAACAATTTAAAAAAGCCAGTAAGGACAATACAATTAAATAGATTAATGACACCCTTAGACATAATGAAAATTTATGAAAAACAACCACGTCCTCTTAAATTAGAATACTATTAATATAAAAAATAAAATGATTTACATAAATAACCATCCACTTACTTATCATCCTATAGGATTGAATCTGATAAACAAAATCATTATTCCTGTATAAAAACTAATATTCTATTAATAACAAAAATTGTAATTTTAGATAATGATCTCGATAATCAATATGCAAGGGGCAAATGCCTTCATCGAACCGTTACAGGACCCCATAGCTCATTTAATAATGAGGGCTTTCCAGCGAAAAACCGCTACAATTAGCGATATTGCGGAAAACCGGAAAATCAGAATTCTGACGGACGAGATCGAAAATTTTCATGACCAACTCAAATATCCTTTCGGAAAAATTTGCATGATGGAACGAAATGCGGAATCGGACGTTATAACCAGACAATATTATGCTGTAAAAGAATTGGCAAATATAGTTGAGGTCATTGAGGACGAAAACTTCGTTAGATATCTAAACGAAACAGACGGTAATTTTTCGGATTCCTGGTTGATAGCTAAAACCAAAATCTTAAATTGGCATAATGAAATTTTAGAATATGAATTATTAAAAGGGGATGTAATCACCCCATCAACTTTTAATTTCTTTCGATCCAGAATAAATGATGACGATTATGTCAAAAAATCACCACTGTCATGCGTAAAGGCAGTCAAAGCCGCATGGCAATTGATCTGGTATAAATTTTTGAATGCAAAATTAGCCTTTTCACACATAACTGAAAACAAAAATAATGGTTTTGAATTTAACCTAACGCAAACAAAACCTGAATTCGAAGATGAAAAGTATTTCGTTTTAGCCATAAATAAAAATAATAACATTCGACTATGGGCTAATTTAGCCGACGGACTATTCAAGGCTAGACCAACCTCAAGGAGATTGAAATGGATAAATACAGATTCATTTTCTACGAATATAACACCAGTGTGGTGGTTGTATGCATCTGAAACCATTAATAATATTGCGGTAATTCATTCCTCAAAGGATAATAATAACGACAGAGATGACCTCAGCTATAATTTTTCTGCATCAACAATTTATTAATTATGCCAAACTGTAACAATATTAATTACATAGGAGCGAATCTGCAGCATAAATGAAAAACAAATAAAAGGATAACTCAAATATGAAACACTAAACAATCACGTTGACTAATGTTGGGGGCTTATAATTGGAGTAATTAAGTTATATAACGGCACCAACATTAGTCTTCGGGTGTCGTATATAGCATAGTATACTAAAGACCTTAAAACAAGCAGATCCGACTCCCAGGATAAGAAAGTGAGTCCTTTATGTTATGAAAAGAGAATAACAGAACGCAGTCATGTTATTCTGTTTTTGTGACGTGAAGGACTGACTTTCTAGAATTCCGAGTTATTGTTAATAATATTCGAGCGAAGCTCGAGCATTCGGGAAATGTCTGGCCTAACCGCCAGACATAAAACTCAGGACTCAGCTGGGTTTCATTTTTGCGCTCCCCGAATTAGGATATTATTTTCCATAACCCGGATTATAATTGCAAAGTTTTTACTCANTTGAATTCTGTTGTTATTGATATAACATAAGTGATATTACTAATTTGGATCTCAATTGAAATGTTTTCCTAAAAGTATTAAAATAATTTTAACTTATTCCTTGTCACCCCCCAAACCTGCCTAAGTGTGTTCGATGTGGGCTTCGCCAACGTTAGGGGGAGACCCCCTAAAACCCCCCCCCCAAATTGTATGGTTGTTTAGTGCACGATTATATGGGGGGAAACCCCCCAAACCAACTGTAACACCCCTAAGTGTGTTCGATGTGGGCTTCGAAGACCCCCTTAAACCCTCCAAATTGCATGGTTGTTTAGGGCATGATTATATATGGGGGGTCCCCCTTAGTGTGCTCGATGTGGGCTTCGCAGTCACAATACTACCCATTCGAAGACCGAATATATTTAGTATGAGATTTGAATCAAAAACACTTCCAATTCCATTTTTTTTTTCATGAATTACCTTTTCGCACCACATTCTTTATTAAGATCGGTGACACCAGATTCAGCTTTCTCAAGGCATTTTGACCAATCGGGCTTGAAGAGTTGAAAAAAATAGTTTGAATTCTGTTGTTATTGATATAACATAAGTGATATTACAAATTTGGATCAAAATTTAAATGTTTTCCTAAAAGTATTAAAAGAATTTTAACTCATTACTCGTCACCTCTTGGTTTTTCAACAGCTTTCTTGTGTGTTGCAAAGAAAAACTTAATAATATTTAATAATTCATTTTAAATCGTGCATGAAGAACTTATTTTTTATTCTAGTTTTGAGATGTAAAGAATTTTTAAAATTGAATAATCAATTTAATTGAAATAAAAAACACACTAAAATGCATTAGCCAGAATGTCCAACCTAACCCTATTTTTCAAAATAAGATTTACTATCAAGAATCTTAGTTTTAGATCTTACTTATACACAACTAGTCGTGGAGGTAGTTCCGAGTGATTAATATTCTTGCGTAAGTTGAAGTCAGTTAACTCGTAGACTCGAATTCCGGCAAGTAGTGACCATTCACCATTGAATCGCATTTAACGACGCTTAAACATTGATGACAAGATCAGTAATAAAAGTATCGATTAACTTGAAGACAAAATGACGTTTGTGCTTTTTTTTTTAAAATTATTACTGTATTACAGTACTTATTTTTTGCAAAAATTTTTTGAATCACCAAATAAAACCTTCCATTGTTATCAGAAAAAAAATCAAAGATTTTTTTCCATTACACCAAAGCCCAAAAATGATCACGTGACCGTATATTCAAAATATAAGGTAGGTCAAAATAGTACTGTTTTTTCTTAAAAGGCTTAAATCACGTTTGAAAATAAGTGAAGATGTTCTTAAGGAATTTTTGAGCTTTTTTTCCAATTACACTGAAGTTCAAAAACGATCACGTGACCTTCAAATTAAAAATGAGGTTTTGGCTCAAGTACACAAATAGTACTCAAATTACGCCGAAAGAATTTGTGAGATAATAAACACCTAATTTTAAAGTTTTTGAACATAATGATATTTTCTAAAAAAGGTCACGTGATCTTATTTTTCAAGAAATAAGGATTTATTTATAACATATTTAAAACCTTATTTTTGGATTATTTCGTCACGTGATTTTATTCCGACTTTCATGTAATGAAAAAAAGTCTCAAAAACGTTTGAAGTTGATCCTGGAATTTTTTAGACGTAATTTGAGTACTTTTTCAAATTACTGTATATTGGTACTACATTATTGTACAAATGATAAAAGTAAAAACAAACATGTTTTAAAAAATAATTTGGTTAAAACAGTATTTTAAAGTTCTTAAAGAGCAGACTAAAAATTATTTAAAATTTTCTATCCTACCTCAAACTTTTGATTTTATCTGTATTCTGAAAAATTCAGGTCTTTTCTATAAACCGCCGTCTAAAAATACTACAAAAAAACACTTTCGTCAATGCGGGAAAAAACTCCACCGAATATATTCCTTATTCACATTTTGTGAATATCCCGGCCCTACTACTACAAAACACATCACGCTTCCTTATCAAGGCCGTGATATTCACAAAAGTATGAATAGGGAATATAATGTTTGAATAATCTATTTAATATTTCACTTCAGTATATTGCGGATGGCGAAACGTTGCTGAGCTCTGAAAAACATCAACGGTTGAGTTGAACGAGAATTAGGTAAGATTAGCAGATTTATATTTAGGTTACTGTTAAGTACGTGGCCACATTGTCAGTGGCCTGGTAAGCTCAGTCGGTAGAGCGTCGGACTTTAAATTCAACGGTCGTGGGTTCAAGTCCCACATTAGGCTTTTTTTTTGATATTGGAATCATAGTAAATACTGATTATCACATAATCACATGAATTTTAAAACGGTGTCAGTCACGCCAATTTATAGCCAATCAAACCGAACCTAGGCTGTCACAGGTTATTTTCGACCTTCTTATATTATTGCTTAAAATTGGACTGTTTTCGATAAATCGATAACAGCGTCTTTGTGACACGAGAAGTCGTTCTTGGTTGTTCTGTATTTTTATTAAGATTAAATGATTTTCAAAGGAAAACCGACATCACGTGACGGCCATTGTTTATCAGCGATATTGTTTCCAAATTGGTTTGCAAAACTATCGCAAAATCAGAGTGACCAAATTTTAAATTGATATATAGGCAACGAAATAACCTATATTTTCAAAAAAATGATAAGCTGTTATATGAGAATTCGACAATTGATCAAATTTTTATTATAACAATCGCGATTCTGATTGGTTCAGATTAACATAAAAAATTGAGTTCGGAAAAACATTGAAGGAAATTCACGTATGTCGACGGTCGTTTCCCAATAATCGGACTTAATTTTTTTCATCCCGTTTCCGAAATTTAATTAAATTATTCATGAATATGTCAGAAGCCGCATCAAAGCAGAGAGGATATACATAAAAAATTTTAGCTAATCAAAAAGAGATATAAAGATGCCAAAACTGAGCCAGAACTTATCCGAAATTGATGTTTGAGTCCAGATCGATTTCAACCTATCTGCATTTTACGATAAAATGAAAATATAATCAAGCAGGATCTAGCCCGCGTTCAAAATCGTCATTTCAACGAAAAAAATTTCAAAAGTAATATTGACGATTAATACAAAGATTTATAATCTGGAATTGACGATCCATGTGTTGCTTTTTTGAAAAAGTAATTCAATTTTTATAAAAAGTGTGACCCTGGTATTTCGTAAGCTATCCAGGCAGCTAGCAATCCCGTGAATTGTTTCGTATTTGACGCCAAATTAAATAAAGAAAAATTATCTACATTTTAAAAGTGCTTTCATTGGTTTAAAAATCAAGCGATTTAAACCAGTTCGACATTTATGTTAAAATGTTACTTGAATTCCGACTCATTACTCGGAATGAGTTATTGGGCCAATAAAGAGAATAATCATTTATTAGCTGAATTTTCGTTGTTTTCATTAGAGTTTTGCAGAACTGTGGGACAAAAATTCAGCCCAAACTCAAAAATGAGGTTTAAATTTCTGAAATACTTTTCAGGACTACATGAATCAGTACAAATTATTCTCATGTAAATTCAGTTCTGATCCAATTTTTAACCACAAAACTGTATAAAAATATCAAAAAGGATATAGGTTTTTTTATTCAAAAAGTGACAACTATTCAAAATAACATCAGAAAAAGTCAATAAAAAAATGAAATGATTCATGATCATTCTTTAAACCATAGTTGATAATTGTGCAACATTTCCTGTGGCGAATTCAAAGGTCATTCCAAATCTGCGACTCCTAGATTCAAGCCATGAATTGAGTTTTTTTTTTGCCATGAGTTCAGTCCACAGAATATTCATTTGTTTACGAATCTCTTTATCATATTGCTTAGTTGCGGTGGTTAATGCGGACAAAAATAAAGAAGAATACTAGTATAACCATTTTTAAAACTACGAGTTGAAGATTATGGCGTTGTTACATCAAAAAAATTTCATCATATGTCAATTTCACAAGATTATTATGAGTATATTGAATAAGAATAAACTTTTTATTTATCAAAACGCTTTTTTTTATTTATCAAAACGCTTGGAAGATAAACTTACAATTTTTTTTAATTTTGCGATTAAATTTTAGATGATAAAGGTGGAAATTTGAAAAAATGAAGATCCGATTTCTCTGAAATATTAAAGTGAGGTTAACAGCAGGTGCAAGCTGAAAATGGCAAAAATGTTCCAAGTCTGCGAAATTTGAAAAAAAATTATAACTGCTTTTTTTGCCCGTCCCTAATGCTTTTTCGAAACTAAAATCAAAATTCTGTTGGATACAATTTTTAAATAAGCATCCAACATTTTGAAATTTTTATCGAAATCTTTGATCACAAATATTTTATTGTTGTTTAAAAGTTGCATTTGAAAAAAAAAAGTGAAACGTTGCTTTTCATTTTTTCCGAAAATAAAAATTATTATTATTTTATTTTTTTTTTTTAAAATACTCTAATTTTAACCCAGCCCGCAATTCTCAATTAACTTTTTCGCGATGAATTCCAAACATTATTTATTTTTTTCCGCGCGCACTTCCCTTGGGGCTTTCTTGTCAGCTCTCTTATCCCAAAAACTGTTGGATCAACCAATTATATCATATTAGTGCGAAAGTGCGGCGCCAAAATTTCTCGGTTTTAAAAAAAGCCAGCAGTACTTTCTGAACATTTAGTCCAAATTAATACTGATGATGCAATAAATGCGACG